>VUYV01000663.1:124178-235924 GCA_008711295.1 Anarhynchus alexandrinus | reverse complement strand
TGAAATTTGCAAAGAATGACACTTACAGGATACAGAATTAGGAAAATTAACATTTAAGTTGCTGGAAACTGGCCTGATTATATTTTTCTAGTATTTCCCTGCTATAATAAACTTTCATATATTTAACTCTTTTAGCCTATGTCTTTCTGTGTTTCCCATTTGCTTGAGAGTTTTAGAGTTCAAAAGAAATTAAATGAGCAACTGGTTGATATAAAGTGAAGGAGACATTTCTGAGTCTCTTAGAAACGGTGGCTGAAGAATGAAAGTGGGATAGACCTTCAGATGATATAATGTGTAGGTTATAACTGTTGTCACTTGAGAGAGCTCTACTGAACACGTGGACCTTTTTAGCAAAAATCTTCCATTGCCTGTTTGATTTATTTGCGTTTTTCCTATGGATTGTTCCAACACCTTTTCTCTTGCAGTCCCAATTTACTAACCAGAAGCTTGAAACATTAGTAAACAGCTCCAACTTTTCTCCTTTGAAAATTAGTGGTATTATTGTAGATCAGGCTATATGAGGTTCAAGTACCTCTTAGTAGTTTCTGAACTTGTTAGCCAACTGAAAACAAATTTGAGTTAACGGTAGTAATTTCAAAGACATTGTTTTTCTGAAACTTTTCTAAAAATGGATGCCTGGGTTAGAGGAATGAGTTCTATTAGCAACAATTCCACTGAAAGTACATTACTACTCTTTGGACACCGAAGAAGCCATATTACAGAAACAACAGTTCTGCCTGAGAGAGCTGTGGATAGAAAGTTCATTTTGTGATACTTTTGAGGGTCCGGTGACAGAACTTTAATGTTTAGGAAAAAGGCTTCGTTAGTTGTGTTTCTCAGAACTGGTTTTCCCCTTCAGCTCTTTTTCAGCATAAATTTCCTGCAGAGGTTACACGTAGGGGTCTGTGAACTGAATTGTATTTTCAATATTTTCCCCTAGGTTTTATTTTGGAATTTATCTCATCTGTGGCTGAGAGCTTTGTGTGAGGCAGAGTCCCATAGAAGCCTTCTGTTGAAGAGTCCCTTATTCACTAACCATAGAGGTGAAGTAGAACTGTACTGACTTATTTGTGCATGCTGCAATTAGTTTCTGACACTAATGAGAGAGAGACTAATATGAAGTATAATACATTGGTTTTCTCACTATGTTCCTTTTTGTATTGACTTGCAGATGATGTGAGTACGAACTTGGTAAAAAATGATTTCAAACTAATACAAACACACAATTTATTATAATACTTCAGCGATACTATGTTTGTCATATTAACACAGCATATAACCAATACAAATGTTACATGAAAACAAAGGTTTAATTTCTGTGCAGCTGGTAGTCAGATGTTGTTCTTCATCTGGCAGAAACAAAGTAGAACTGACTGCTTCAAAGATTCGGCATTAGAACACAAAGGGTGGAATAGAAGTCTGTGTAGAAGTCCTCATTTTAAGTTAATACTAATTCCCTTATCTCTGAGTCAAAAGCATTTTGATATTTTAATATCGGAAACATTCATCTTGACAGCACAGACAGCTCATTCTTTCAGGCAAGCTTCTAAACAAGGTGCAGCATGTGATTGTATGTGAAGAAGTGATGTGTGAAGGGTGCAATGTGTTCTGTGTATAAGGAAACAGGGACTTATCCTGATGTATTGCTAAAAAAGAGAAATATTGCTCTGCTATATAGAAATATCTAGATTGAAAAGGGAAGAAATTATCTTTGTTTAGAATAGTTCATATCTGAAGACATTTTCGTAGGACTGGGGTGCAGGAAAGAGGATAATTGCAGAAGTAATCATTCTTTCCACAGGAAAGGAGCCTCTAAAAATTAGGTTTTTGGCTTTCTGGAAGTTTTAGGAGTCTTTGAAAAAATGTCAGCCTAAATGTTGTTTTTCTTATATTGTTCTAGAAGAAGAGTATGTTAAATGTTCATAGTTGTTAGGATCCAGTTATTCCTTCCCAGTTATTTTGCCTGGAGTGGGATAAAATAAACACTAGTGTTAAGCGTTTTGTCAAGATCTAATGAAAAATCTATGTATTATCACAGAAATGGGACTTCAGAGGCATGTACTCATGGAATAAATTTCACTTGAAAGAGTAAGAACAGGCTAGTGAGATAATAGTGTTTTCATCTTGTGGTTAGAGAGAGAAGAAAGTGTTAAATCTCCAGGGTTTGTCTATTGCTGTACTTACTGACTCATCTTGGACAAATCACTTAAACCCCTTTTGTTAGGTTTACCAACTCTGAAATTGCTGTAGGTGCATTTTAATGACTTGTAAAGCATTTCATATTTTCTGAAGGAAAGTGTTGCAGAAGTCTAAGCACACAGGATAAGTATAATTAAATTGAAATGATATCTAAAATGATGTAATGCAGAGAAGCGCAAAAGCTGTACTGGAGCAATTAACAGCATCCTTATTGGCACTGGAGAAGTTAATACTTCTCATAGAAAAGGTGAGCTGGTGCAAAGGATAGAGCACGTGTTGAGACAGAAGCAAGAGGGTCATGAGCTCTAAAAATGCTATACTTGGTGAAGCAAAGTATACTTAGCAAACAAGCCTGCTCTGTAGTTGAAAGAAAATAGCTATATTCTTGCAGTTTGGGGCATAAATAGTTCTTGCTACACTGGTTGTTATATGGTGATGACACCACTATGCTATTTCCATACCTGAGATAGTCTTTCTGTTTTGATACATTGTCCTGACAAGATTAAAAACAAGTTATTGTTAATATTCCATAGAAATAGCTCCACAAAACTAACAGACTACTCTTCAAAAACATCTTTCAGGAAAGTTAGGCTTATCTGCAGTTTTTCTAAGTTGTGTGTTGAAGAAAAAAGTTGATGGCCATTAGAATGTTGGCAGTATGTGAAAGATGAAGGAAATGGATGATAATGTGCCTTAGAATAAGGTTGGGTAATAATTGCCAAAATAGATAAGAATTGCTCTGTGTGCAGGAACCCAAAAGTAAGAAAATCACCTTCGCTGAGTAAATGACCTTCACTGAGACCGGAAGGAAAGGTACAGTCAGGTTGTCTGAAGATCCACCAAGACTCCAGAAACAACTCAGGCTCCCTCATGCTTTTTTTTTCCCTTTTAGTCCAAGTTTACATGGTTTAAGCGTTGATCCTCTCTCCACTGCCACCCAAACGGGTATTACAAAGTCCTGCTGAGAGCCTCAGAGCCAAGAATTAACTAGATTTGATCACCAATTTTGTAGTGCTAGGGAAAATTACATTTTAAGAGATGGAATAGAGAAGATGTAATATTGGAGAACTTGCAGAGTATTTGGAGTAGCTTAGCTTTCCCCTGCTTCTAGGTGTGTTTCCTTTTCTATTGCAGAAACCTTCAGTAGAAACAGATGTCTGTATGCACAGCTGTATTTCTATGTTGGCAGGAACTTAGCTATGTTCAAACAATTCCCTCAAATCCTTGTACAGTGCATGTGAACAATTTAATTCTCATCTAACAACACTAAGTCAAGTTCATTCTCGGACCAAGTGCATAATAATACAAAAATAACAAAACAGTTCAGGCATTGATGTGTTTAATTCACTCCGCTCTGTTAAGAGGAGTTATTGTTGGTCAGAGTCTTTTTTCTGCTGTGGTGAAATGATAGTACCTCTCAGAAAAGTGGGAATTTTTCCTGATTAGGAGTGGCCCAAAATTGGAAAAAATTATCTTATGCTTAGGTAGCAGAATTACCATTTAAATTTGTNGAAACCAGATAGGCAGCTTGCAATTAACGTGACAGAGATGAGAGCTTAATTTCTATAGTTGCCTCCTCATTCTTTTCAAAGAGCAACCTATAAAGCATGGTTGTGATGTAGTGTATTGCAAAGTAAAACTTATTTTAACATAAATGGGGGACTTTTTACCTCTATAAAATAATCCAGAAACCTGAAGAAATACCGATTTCAGTTGTGACACTGGAGCAAGAAAAGACATAAGACAAATGTTTTTTGAAGAAAGTGGATCAGATCATTTGCTTTCATTTTGCAAATGTTGGTCAAGAGAGTTGTTCTCTGATCTGCTCTTGTTTACCTGGTAGTCTTTCGTCAGAAATACCTTTTAACTGTGTTCTAAAGTGATCCAGAAATACTGGCAGTGGAGGAGCCTGTTTAATCTGTGCAATTGGAAATGACTGGTCCCAGCATAGGGTGAAACGTCTCACGTACAATTAGTCAGTCAGGTACTTAACAAGGCCGACAGAAATGCCTGTGCAAAATAGACACAGAAAAATTATTAAAGGTTAAACAGAAAACTGGATTTGGTTGTAATAATATTGTGCATGTGTGTCTCAACAAGAATGAAACCTTTTGGCCCTGGTAGTGTCCAACAGCAGATAATGATGAAAAAGTATAAGAATAGAGTGGGTATATATAATACTCCCCAATATCTTCATATGCATTTGTAGTTCATAGCCTTCTTAGGTTGGATGTGGTTTCTGTGTAATGCCCAGTGTATTTCTTTTCTGTAAACATGATTGGGCTTCCCTCGAACCAACATAGCATTGATAGCATCCATAACTGTTGATGGGAAGTAGTTCCTGAGACTATCTCTATTTAGTGTGAGGAGCTACTTCCTGCTGTATGTTCTGAGCTTGCCACTAGCATGGTTGTTTCGATGCCATCTGGCTCCTCTCTTGGAAGAGGGAGTGAACAAGTGAACCTCTGCTATGTTTGATCAGATAAATTCCAGCGTAAAAGATTCTGATACATAGGTCAACACACTGAAAATGTCACCTGGTCTAATTCAGTTCTGTGATGGAGTAAAAGACACTTAGGTGAGATACTCAGTTCATAGATGCTAGAAGGAACAAGTGCCACAAATGCCTGTGCAGAATGGCTCTACTCTGACATTTCAAATAAGAAAATACTATTTTCTCTACTTTTCTCTACAGTATAAAGTAGCATTTTAGTTCATTTATGTTAGTTTTATGAATAGTTTAACAAACACAATGGTCATTAGCAGTTTTGTTTTCCCAAGAAAACTGATTATTTTAGAGAAGCTACTGGTGGAAAATATCAGTTACGTGGAGTTTCAAGATCTGACTTTGCTGGTTCATTCAGTTCTCACTTAAGGCTACATTTTGAGCTCATCTCAGGTTTTAAAAGGATTGGTTTTCATGATGATGATTTGGTTCTGCCAGGCCTGGTGACATTCAAACCCAGAAATATTTGGGCAAGCTGTCTTTTTTGAATACAGGAAATATTTCTTTACTCCTCGCAGGCAAGTAGTAGACAGAGAAAAATATGGTCTTTGGTTTTTCTGATGTCCTGTCAGAAAACAGAATTTTTGCACAGGACAAAACAGGCTCCTGTGTCAACAAGAGAAGCTCAGATTTAAGTTTAATTGATGGATTTCTCTGAGAGGTAGTATCTTAATATGCAGGTGATAGTTTACTGCAAATACCTGTGTATACTGGTTCTTCACTTTTCCTTGAAGACTTTGTGGTAGTGCATTGTTCTTGCCCAAATTTGTTAATCTGCCATTAAAGGAGAGAATAGGATCAAAAATATTGAGATTAAATTCAAGGATGGGTAAATAATTTGCCACAAATGAATTAGCAAATGTAGAGTCTTGTTATTCTTGTACAATGTCAAATCAGTGTCTCAAATCTCTTTGCTACGTTTGCTATTTTCTCAGTGAAGTACACATTTGCTCTTCCCCTCCTTGTTCTTTGCCTCTTCCTATCCCTTGTATTCATAAAGCCTGTGTTTTCCAAGGAGCATTTTATATGTGATACTGCATATGTAAGCAGGTTTTCTTGAGTGTATTTGACCAGGTAAGTTTTATAGTGCAGACATTAATCAAAAGAGGAATAAAAGTTATGATTTTCATGCCCTGAAAATCTGGCATGCTATGAATTTCCATCCTTTGGAAATAAAGACCATTAAATTATTTTAAATAATAATCTCACTAATAGAGAAAACAATGTATAGAGATACAAAATCACTGGCCTTTTTTTTTTGAAATCTGCAATAACGTACCAGTGCATTTTTTTAGGACCATTAGCTTCTGTCATGTGTGGCATTTGGTTTTGTTTAGGGTTTAATTTTTCTGTGTTCTGAAGACCAGATAGATTTGTAATTGCTGATATTTCAGGGGAAATTAAAGAACTTTTTTCATACTGTACTTAGTGGTGGTTTACATTGCAGCAATTTACAGATGTATCTTTTAATCATCATTAACAGCTGTCAGTGTTCCATGTAAGTGAAATCAGGTAGAAAACAGCATTGCTGCAGCTTTCTCAGTGTGAAGGTTACACAATTAAAGGAGTTAAGGCATTGATATATACCCTGGTAGTAGGGAAGGAAATTAAGTTGCTCCTTGCTATGCATGGGTCCCCTCTATATCGCTTGCTATATGACCAACCTCCTTTTCATCTAAATACTCCTTTTGCAGTAATGAATAAGGTTGTGACTTGCTAAAGATCAGACAGTGAAGGGACCTATCCTACTATTACTTGATCTTTTTACTTGGCTCTGCTTTTTTAATGTTGCTGAGTTTTTTGTAATGAATCATCTTTCCAAAGTCTCAAAGGTACTAAATAGGTGGTTGTCCTCATAATTTTTTTCCTGTGAATTAAGGAAAAATACTTTTTCTTGTGGGGCTATTATTGTGAAAGGCAGCTATATCTGAAGTCTATTCAATTCTGACTTTGTCCGAAATGTAACAAGACCAGTTACAGGTTTTGCTTTCAAATTTCTGATTACAGGGCTGTATGCATCTATTAATGTACATTGGTGCTGTTCACATATAATGTAAGTGTTTTATAACACTTCTCTATCATGGATTTTGCTATTTTTCTTTATTAGATACATGTTTGGAAAGTGTAAAGAAAATGTTTCATTTTGGGGAGACTGTGTTGACCTAAGGGCAGATTACTTTGTTCATTCTTTTTCAGTATGATTGTGGTGGCTTGTTAGTGACTTCTAGGCTTTCATTAAAACTGCCTGCAGTATTTTGTTGATTGTGTTCTCTTTGAGGTCAGACTTCTTTTTCCCCTGATTAGCTCTGGCTGCAAAGGGAAATCCTTGGGGCTGGTTTCAATAAAATAATCTTAAATTTAATCTTAAAATAATCTTAAATTTTCACTGAGTGAACAGACTGTAGCAAAAACTCTTGGTTACCAACAGCTAACACTAACACCCCTCCCCCCCCCAAAAAGCTTCAGGTCAAAAGAGTCCAGTTCCTTTAGACATCTTGTGTAAATCCCATGATCATTATAGACCTTAATACAGAGTGGCCTTTTTGGCAGGTTTTTCAACTAGAAATTGAACCTACTATGTAAAACATATCTTTTCTAAAAAAGGAGTCACTTCTGAGGATACTTTGATTGTATTTCCTAAATACAATTGTTATTTTTAATTTACACAGTGGGGTGTCTCTGACATGTAAGTGTCATGGAAGGTTACTGGTAGTAGCAAAGTTGACATGAGCTGGACTTACATATTTTTTTAACTGGAAGCCAAGGAAGGATTCAGTTTTGAGGTAAGATGTGCATGTAAACAATGTATGATTACCAGTTTGTCTGATGATTATTACATATACTACATATGTATATGTGATGACTGTTGTGTTTCCTTCAGCAGTGGGAACTTCTTGGGGGGTATCTTTTGAGCTTTATATCAGTGCAGAATGATTGTCAATACATAAGTGTGCAAGGCATGGACTGCTGCTGTTCAGACATTTGGAGAAAGGCCTCAGAACTTCAGTTTTCCATACTGGCTTACATGGCTTTTATATCCTACATATGTCTTTTTTCTTTGTTAGCACTGTCTCTTTGACTTCTTCCTCCAGCACAAACTGACCATCAAATATATGTGAGCTGTGTTAACAACAGTCAAAACGTAATTGCCCTGTTTGAAGAACTGGAAAGTGTTTTTAAGAATGGGATTTGAGTTTGCATCTTTTAATGTCTAAGAGGTGTCATCATTGACTTTAGCAGAAAGAGAAACACACTGCACGTGCCATGGCACCATAAGAACTCTTTTTTTCCCAAGTAGCTCATCTCTGCTTCCCGGTCTCCTTCCAGCTCACCTTCAAACTCATTTATGCCTTTGGTTATACTTCTTACCCTTTATCTTTTAAACCTGTAAACGTCTGTACACTCTATTACACCATGCTGCTAGTGCCTTAGAGCATTGGTTGCAGTTGGAATGGTTGAAATCAGCTAGTATTTGATTCTGTGCATTTCCAGTATTGCAGTACTGGTATGTTGACACTCTTCAGACATGGTTGCAACTAGTTTTAATTGTTAGAGTGAGACTTTTGTACCTTCAGACTAAGACTTTTAGTTTCTGAGTTTCTGTTTTGACAGCCAGTTACAGTAATACCAGTCTGAGTGGCTAGTTTCTTCATGCGCAAAGGTCTTTAGTGTTCCCAGTCTATTTCGGGGAATCATAGCTGCAGTCAAGCCTGTAAGGTTTCTGTCTGTTATCAAAAATATAGCTGACCATAATGGGAATACAACTAGGCCTACAAGAGTTCTGTTCTTCCAGCTTGGCCCCTACAAGTTAGGGTTTCTAGGACCGAGGCAAAACTGCGTGCAGAGCAGATACTGCCAACTTCCTTCTCGTATCATTAGAAATGTTGGAAAAAAACAAAGGGGGGGGGGGGCAAAAAAGGGAAATTAATAATACCATTCTAACAAATAAAATATTGGCTGTTTATCCAGAGTTAGTGTTTCACCTGTGTAATTATAATGTAAATAATATACATGATATATGTAATACTAACATCCACCAAAGATGAAGCTCCTGAGATACACTGAGAACTTCTCAGCTGGGTTTAGTGTAATTACAAGATGAAATAAATCATGTTCATAAGCAGCCAGAGCACCACCACAGAGCCTAATGAATTATTGATTATAATCTCCAAGATGACCCATTGCCTTTGATTTTTCTCTTATTCTTTCCCATTTCAGTGATGAAGCTTCTAGAGAGAAAGCCATCATTTAAATTATTAAGGAATTAAAAATAGAAATCCTTATCTTTATTTTTGAAAAAATGTTCTATTTAGGAAGCAAGCAACTAAAAGCATTTTTGCCAGTCTGTATTTCTCCTGTATGTCATATAGAATTAGGGGGTTTTGTCACATTTATTTTTTCAGAAATAAAGTCTGTCATTACTTTATGACTTTGTATGATGTTTGAAGGTTGTAGTTTTCCAAAGGCTAGTTCCTCATCTAACAGCCCAGCAACTCGAGTCTGGTTGATACAAATATGGTCTGTAAAATTAGTAGGAGAAAGTAACGAAAGAGTGGGATATGTGTTACTCCTTAACCTTAACGCAGAAGTGTCTGTGACTGGCTGATGATGCCTATGACTGAAAACAGTTGATTCTTNAAAAAAAAAAAAAAAAAAAAAAGATTAAGGTAATAACCAGTTGGGCTTTTCAGTCTCCCAAACAATGACTGTAAATGACTATTGATTAGTTTAAAATATAAGCACATTATTACTATCTAAGAAGGAAAATAAGACCAAATACCTGGAAGTACTCCTAAGCAGAAAGTAGATAGGGACAATAGAAACCATTCTTAAGGTTAGAAATAGTTAAATAGTATATGTGAATGGAACGCCTGATGGTTTTGTGTACATCAGTAAAGACTAAATACAAACATAAACATTGCAAGATAATGTCTCTTGTTCAGAGCTCCTTACTATTCTTGTTTAAATCACAGACCAGATCAGACTTAGAGTAGTATTACTGTAATGAATAGCAACGAGATGTAAAATGTTATTTTTAGTCTTTTTATTACTCTTAATCCATTAACTGCGCCCTGAAGGCACAAGGGCAAAGCATTAGCCAAAGTAGTATTAGTTACTATTTTTGACAGGGAGAAACTGAAGGATAAATCATTTATTTGAGCAGAACTAAGAATAAGATTTCATCTATGCTTGAATTTTCCCTACTGATTTCAGTGGCAGAAGTGTTAGGACATTTGTAAGAGTTTTTAGACTTCCCACTCTAGGTGTATATTATTAACAGTTGTAGCTGAAGAATGCATCAGGGACAAATTTAGAATTTTATGATTAGCTCCCTTTACCCATTTTTTCTTTGTCTGAAAGTATTTTCAGCCACGTTATAGGCTGTACCTCATTCAATGTGCGAATTCCACATTAAAGCAGCTCCTTCATTCCTTGGTTCTTTTGAGACAGTTCTGTTCCTGAGCCAAATGGGATGGATTGTTTAGAGGATTTATTTTTTTTAGCATTCCCCTCTCTTGATTTGAAAGTGGAAATAGCTGTTTGTTTGCACAAACACAAAATAAATGTCATTAATTAAAACCTGAAAGTTTTAGGACACTTTTGTTTGTTCTGTATGTCCGTTAATGTGGTAGCATGAATAAAGCATATAGGAGCAGCAGAATTACCACAGTAGACCTTTCAGTAACCCCAATGCTAGAAACAGGTTATGTAACATAGGAATTCAGTATCTGGGTGCCCCCCCCTGCTTTTAATTTTTCTCTGAGATTTGGATAAGGGTCCAACGCTTAAATCCCAGCAAAAGCTATGGTGGCTCTGAAACTGCTACGCTGAGCTACCATGAGCTGGTTTAGAAGTCTCATGTCCTGAGCAACCCCATACTCCATGACTTTCTATATAATCCTGTAGATTTTCTCTTCCGAAGGTGGTAAAGAACTTATTAAAGTGTTTCTTCTTGCCTGCCCCATCCAATGTCTGGGCAACATGGTTACCGCTGCTCATTTAAAGCATTTCTTTCCAATGAGCCCACCTGTGGCTCTGCTGTTGCTCATTATTCATGAAGCCTGGACAAAGATATGAAGATGCTCACTAAAGAACCACAGGCAGAATGATTTGTGACACCTTTATTCCATGAGTTGTTCACAAGATGATTTACAGAGTTGGATTCTACTCAGCCTGACTAAAAGTGGGGAGATGCAGGCTTACTTATCTAAGGCAATACTAAATAAAGGCTGCCCAAGGAGTGTGTGAACCAGGCTATCAGTGTGTAGCCACACAAAGGATAGAATTGCAATTAATTCCTGGCTATCTGTCTGCTGCCAGGGAATAGTTATTAATGATTTGGACTGTCTGTAAATCTTTCCCCCAGGATATTTCAAGCTATCTTGACCTGAGCCTAGACCATTCACAAGGTTACCCCTTGTTCTTGCAGATTGCAGATGCGCATCTGTTTAAGGAAGGAAACCTAACTTTTCCTTCCTTCACCAATGTGTATGGTTTGCTCAGGTGACAGCCTAGTTGTTTGGCATAGTTGGTTTATTCTTTTGAAGCCAAGTGAAAGATCTGTGTTTGCTACTGTTTGTGTATATGATTTTCACCTTGAAGAGCAATCTGTTATGCGTGCCTTGTCTTTATTCAGTTCAAGAGTCCTTTTTGTAATGGGTCAGGCTGACTTTGTTGTTTTGACTGCATCTTGTAGGCATGTTCTTTCCACCCACTGGACAACACTTTTATGACTAGTAGTTAATGTAACATCAGTACAGCCAGCACTCTAATGTATTAATAAAAATGACAGTGTCATCAGCAAAGAATGTTTTAAGGGTAAATGGGTCCTGTAACTTGTTCAAAGACATCCTGGTACTGTTTTGCTGTGGTAACACATACACTGAAGGGCTCTAAAAGAGAAGAGAGATAGGAAAAGTATTTTTAAAAGAAGGAAAAGTTTCATGATACATTAGAAGAAATGGGTACTGTTCTCATCCTGTACCGACAGTGCAGAACAACAGCAGTGTCCTGGAGGAGAAGCTATGTGTGCATCAGAGGTACTTGCATGATGTTCCCTGACAGTGTCTCAAGCCACTGCCACGAGAGCGTCTTCTGCTGTGAGAATGGAAGGGAAGCCTATTGTATGTCTACTGTCCAGAACCTCCAGCTCCCCTTTGCTGATGCAAGTAAGGGTGATGACCTGTTCCCGGCCGGCACTGAGGACTACATCTGTATAAGGATCCAGCAGTGGAATAGCAGGAAGACCCTCACCACAGTCCAGCGCATTGCAGATGATTCCGATAAAAAGAAACTGGTGAAGGCATTAAAAAAGAAATTTCCCTGCAGTGGTACCATAATTGAACACCCCGAATATGGAGAAGTGATTCAGTTGCAAGGTGGCCAGCACAAGAACATATGCCAGTTCCCTGTAGAGACTGGCTAAAGAGTCCTTGTAGGTCTGGCTAAAGATGACCAGCTGAAAGTCCAGGGGCTTTAAGTGCCTGTGAGTCACTGAAGCTTTATGCAAGATTTCCTTACCATGAAATTCCCATCTGTCCCATGTCATAAGTTTAAAACCAGGCGCTTTGTGTAATGTAATGATCTTGGGTGAGTTTTAATACAATTCTGAGTGTAATTTAGACCCCAGAGTCATTGTTAGAAGCTACTGGTGTTTATGTCTTATAAAACGTAGTTGTACAGGCTGGCTGAAGGCTAGCAAACACAAAACTTCGTATTATACCAAACAGCACTGCTTTGACAATGTTGTGATTGCAGTTAGGCCTACAAATACTGCTGAATGTGAGCTTTTGTGCTCTGAACAGGAGCATGTGTTATATGGGATCTACTGCTACCAGACTTCAACCCCATGTTTGCTATTTATTTTTAACCTGCAATATCCTTTTCAAAAATCTTGTCTCAATCTTCTTTTCTAGTTGTAGTCATAATTATCAAATCATGAGATACTGGTAATCTGCTGATGTCAGTCATTGGTGACAATATGAAGTAGTGGGCTTAATTTGGGAGCTTGATTATTATGTAAGAATGACTATACAGGTCAGACAAAAAGGCCCATCTAACCCAGCAAACCTGACAGTGGCCCTAAGGGGACACCTACAGAAAGGCAGAAGTAGTCTTTGAGAAGTCATAAAATTTTTCCAGCCTTGAATATTTATGTTTAATTTTTCACTTCATTTTTGTATCATTGAAGAATCTGAGCTTATTCTTTACAAATCTTAATTCCTTCAATGAAAACCGCTTCAGACCTGTGATCATACTTCTCTGAGTTGCATACAGTTCTGTTATATACTTCCCAAGGTGAGGAAATCAGAGCAGTATAAAGTTTCCAGATTATACGTGAAACACAGAAACTCCCCTCTCCACCATGTCCACTCTCTTCCCTTCATTAGACTTGATTTCTTAAGTTCTGCTAAACACTCAACTGGTGCTTGCAAGGAAAGCAAGGATATTTTTGTAAAACCAAGTCTGTTTTTTCTCCATGAACATTGCTTTGCAGTTATCTGCATTGGGTTTCACCTGCCATTCTATTGTTGAGTTACTTTGTCTTATAAAGATCTTCTGGAATTCTCTATAGCTGCTCCCATCCTTACTATGTCAAATAACTCTGACTGGCAAACTTTAGCATATTGCTACTTAACTCCTTTTCCATGTTCTTTACAAATAAGCTAAATAGGACTTGTCTAAAGCAGACCTTGCAGAACTCCACTTGAGACCTACCTATTGTAGGAACTAACCACTTACTCATACTTGCTGTGTTTGTCTTTTATTCAATTATGTATCTGTAGCAGGACCTTTTGTCTTAGTCCTGGTTCCTTTGTTTCATTAAAAGCATTTGGTGAGAAACTTTCTCAAAATGCTTTTCAAAATCCCAAAAGACTATATCAACCAGATCTTTTGTTATCTGTGAATTTGTTGACCCCATTTAAGAAACTCTAAAAGGTTTGTACGGCAGAACTTCGATTTGCAGATGTCGCAGTCACTGTTCCAAAGTGGATCACATTTATCCAAATGTCCACTTGACCTATTCCTTACAACAGTTTCCATTAATTTGGCTTGTTCCTTCAGTGTCCCTTAAAAACTTTTTCAGATTTGTTTTTCATTGATGTCACTTTTTCTATTTTCTAGTTCTCCAGTAAAAAGCAAGACATTACACACTGGTAATGTCTGTAGCAAAACATATTGTTCATCCTTGATTTTTCTTAGGTTCTCCTGGTGAATAGCTATAATTTTTTGTGTTGTTTCATGTTGGTTACCACTAGCAATTCTTGAGATTTGTTACCATTCACTTTGCCAATCTATCCGTTATGTCTTTTGAAGTCACTTCAATTTCAGAAAAAGAAGGGTGAAACTATCAAAATCTTTCCACTTTGTTCTGCAGTGAATACTAATAAAAATAACTACTTTAGTTTCTCTGCAGCACTCTTGTCCTCTCCTGAACTTTACATTTATAATCCTATCATCATTTGATGCTGTGGGTTTTCTGGCAGTACTGTTGTTTCTGATGTATATGAGGAAATACTCTATTTATTTTTTTTTACTCCTTTCACTTGTTGTTTGTCCGACTGTTTTTGGGAGTCCTCTATTACTGTATTTTCACATTTAATGTGCCAGAATTTGTCTGTTCTTGGTTTCTTCCTTTGGATACAACTTCAGCTTTTGACAGATGCCTCCTCACGTATAATAACCTTTTTTTGCTTTGTTTCTAGGCCAGGTTAGTTTTCGTTTGTCCTTTCTCAACCCGGTCTTCAGACCTGATACATACTGGCTCTGTCTAGTATCACCTGAAAGGTTTTCATTCTTTTATACAGCCTGAAATACTTTTTAAGGGCTTTCTCTTTCTTTCTAGAGCTCCTGTTTTTGAAGCTGAAACTCCTGCAGATTTATTGTACTTTGTTTACTCCCCTGGGAGTATGTTACTGTAATGAAGTGCTTTACTGAGACCACGGTATGGTATAGTTGCTTCAGTGGAATACTTTAGGATGAGATCCTGTACAACTAATGAATTGCATCTTCTCTTTTGGGTTCCCTAACCATCTGATCTGTGTTAGTCATTGATTGCTCATGTTATGTCCTGATACGGTCTTTCCCTTGTCTGAACGTGCGTCATTAAAATTTCAGTTCCCGTTACGTTTTCAGCTCTTAGTTTCTGTGTGATTTCTCACATAACATATTTCATTAGATGTTATCATCCTGGCTGGAAGTTTGCTTGTATAGGTAATGTTGGTTTAAATCAAAGGTCGCTTTAACACATGGCTTTATTCCATCCACCCAACCCTGGCAAAGTCTGCTTCCTTTCTTGTGAATTTTGTAGCCTGGCATTACAATGTCTGTCTTCTACTAAATTTCCAGCATGCTTCGGATATTGAAATTATCTAAGGCAAAAAAAAATAAATGAAAGTAAATGAGACTCCCCAGCAATTCACTCTCTTATTTCTTGGTCTTCTAGCATTTATGTAGGAACATGTGCCCTGTGGGTTTGATTCCCTTCTTGCTACCTGAGTGAGATGTCACGCTTTGTTTTCCACTTCCTATGTGACTATACCTATTCTGTGACCTATCCTTTATTTGGAAATACAGAATTTCCACATTTTCATTCATTATTATGTTTTCATCACAAATATGTGTTCTTTGGCACCTATTTGCTTCCCCCACAGTTCACTCTAACAGGTCATACAGACCTCCTTAAGTGCCAGTAGTTGGATTCCTGTGGGTCTGGTGAAGACTATTACTCTTACAGAGGCTGCCCTTATTCTAGAGGATGTATTCTCAATGCCAAACCCATGTGATCCATCCCAAGATCAAACCCCCAGCTGTTGATATGGCCGATGATAGATTTCACAGCCACAGTGACCTACATCATCTTTCTGGCTTGGATTCAGAGCGTACATGTTTTCAGAAGATTATTCTAGAGGTAAGAGAAAACATGTCCACCTTCCACTGGAGAGGACCCCAGTGTGATAACTTTCTCTTTATTGGCCTTTCAGACTTGCTCTGCTATATGATAATCCTGGCATAATTCTTCTGAACTTTTATGCCTCTCATTTTCTTTTGGAGCAGTATGGGTTTCATTTACTTGGAGGCAAAACTACTCAGTGGAGCCCCTCAGGTGGCTGCTCGTGTATCTGCCAGTCCCCCCCAGTTTCACCCAGTTTAGCTGCTTAAGACACCAGTGGGAAACACAAGCAGTTTGCACTGTGAGCTTGCAAGTACTACTCTCATAAGGAGCCCATTCATACATTGTCCGTTTCACGTAGTTAACTGGGTAACCCCCTGCTTCTAGCTTGATTCCCATCTTCATTTCTTCATTTTCAATAGATGATGGGTATAGCCCTTATTCGCCACTGCATCTAGCTAATCCGTCCAAGCTCCTCATCTGTTGTCCTCAAGCACAAAGGCTGGATAACCTGCTGACTTTCTCTCCCCTGTTGCTGAATTCCAACAGCAGCCAAAGTTAGAAGAATCTTTGTAGCCACGAAGAGAGAGAAGCCCTGGGATACACTTAGGAGGGTGCGGGATCTCTGTCAATGGAGATTTGAGAGAAGGCTAAAGATAATCTCCCAGCAGTGGTTAGTCCTTCTGTGAGACAGGAAGACAGGCCTAAGTTAACTTCTAAGTTCCTACACTGTTGGATCTGTAAAGGCTCAGATAATTGCTGAAAAGAAGCTATTTCTCCCTTGTAAAGCAGCTATTCATTTCAATATATCAAAACCTTTCAAGCAGAAAGAATATCTTCCCCCTTTGTGAGTAAGCGATGGTGTATGTTCAACTGGAGAACACAGCACTTAACTCCAAATTAATTTGGGAGGCTAATGCTGATGGAAAACTATATAGCAGTAAGATGTAAGTAACGAAGAGTTTATTAAGCTATATTGTAAAGATAACCTGTAGAACTCCTTACCAGAAAATGTGGATGCGCAGGTTTACAAAGTTAAAAGTTCAAGGGGAAACTAGACAAATTAGTTAAAGGGAAATCCAATGAGAATTATTACACGCATAAAATACAACCCTAGCTCTCAGCTACAAATATTTGTGAGTTGAGACAGTAGTAGTGATGGGGGGCAATATCATACATGCTTCTCGTGTATATTTTTTCCCCCAGTGACCAATAACAAAAGCATATTTGAGACAAGTTACTGGGCTGGATGGGGCTTTCACCTGAACAGTCGCTGTCATATAATGTTGAGATGCTAGAGAAAAAAATGGAATTAGAGGGCATGCAAAAGTATTGATAAGAGTAATCCTCTTGTTAGACTTTCTCACACCTTAGTTACTTAAATTACATAGCCTTCAGTTACTGTAAATCACCTTGATATGCAATTGTAGGTCAATTATCTATTTTTTGACACTTATTAAAGATTTTTCAGAGTAAGGACTCAGGTATTTTTTATTTTCTTCATATACTTTTCCAGGCTCATGTATCGGATCGGCTATACAGCATCCTGGTGCTCCTTCTGAAAAAGTGCAAATGGGACTATTGACAATTCTAAAAGCAGGGTGCGAGATGGCTGGGATCACTTTAGTCTCAGATAGGTTACTGTTGCTGTGCTAAGAATAGTCAGTGAACTGAGAAAACTTGTCCTTTTGGGATCTTAGTCTGCCTGCCTCATCCTGCATACCTGTAGAAATGTTCCGATCATTTTATATGCACTGCTTCATAAATGTGTTATAAAAAGACTTTGGTGATTTTGGCAGATGCTGTTTTGAAAAGAACAACACAAATGAAATCATGAAGAGTTTCACAGTTGCCATATTGTGTGAAGTACTTTCCTGGATGCTTCTGTTTGGATATTCCTTTATGTTTATGGCAGGGGATTTGTATCATGTTAATTTCCTTCCAAACACAGCTTGGGAAAGAAACAGGTTAAAGCAAACTACAAAGTAGGAAAATAGCGTGAACAACAAAGAACAACAAAAAAGCAATGCTAAACCAGTGCCTAGAGTTAGTCCCAGGGGTGTCTGTGCTTGGCTGTGTGCTTAACTTGCAAGCTCTGCCAAAGCATAAGTTGCCAAAACTCAGATAAAACTCAAATTGAAAGTCTGTGGCTCAACTGATCTGTTCTACTGAAGTTTCCTCACTCATTGTTATTTAAACATTCTGAGCTTAGTTTTTGGAAAAGATGGAGCAGAAAGAATTGGGATTTTGGTCGCTTTCTCGATGGAAATGCGATGTCAGTTTGTGTGTGCATAAGGCTAGAGTATTAATAAATTCTCTGTGCCCATCTATATTCTTTTACATTGGTAAGCACTGAGATTTACCGTTGGTTCCCAGGTCACATTTGCAATTTGATACAATTTTCAGTCCACTGTGTACTTTTGAAAAAAAACCTGAACAAAAAAAAAACCCACCTCAAAACCACCCACAGAAACCCGAAGCAAAACCCCAAAACAAAACCCTCTAACCCCTCCCTCCCCCCTCCCACCCCCCATCTCCCCTCACAGATATCATTGTCATTGTCTAGACTAAGCAGGATCGAGAAGAGTAGGAACATCATAGGAGGTTGGTGCTGCTCCTCAGGTACCTATTAATGTACTGAAAACCAAGCTTTCTATTCCAGTTCTGATGATCATACCTGACAGAAACAGGTTCAGAAACGCCTCCCTTTCTCCCCCTTCCTCTTATGAATTCTTCTGTGAACAGAAAACTTTAGTCTTAACTGCTGTTTCAAAAAGCAGTGTCTTACAAATTTTTAGAGTATGTGTGTAGCATTCATAACTTAGAAATTTGATTCCTGATCTGAAAATTTATTTATGCTGTAAATACACAGGGTGGAAGTTTCAGAAGGCAGGATTTCATCTTCGAAAGGAAGTGGGGACAGATATGAGAGAAACAACCATAGTCAGACTGCATTGTGTTATACTGTAATCATTTGTTCAGTGGCAAGTATAGTTTTACTGAAAAGAAGTTTTTCACCCATTTTTAAATGCAGTGGTAACTTAAAATTCATACATCTTGCAAGGTTCTCAATTATTTGGCTGAGACTTTAACTACCAGTATGAGAACAACACAAAAAAACCAGAATTCATGATACAGCTATACATTACCAAAGGTAGAATAAGTGTGCATAATACCCAGCATATCAACTGTGTTTGGTTCCATGGTGGATGGTGTGGTAAGCATATGCAGTAAGGTTCTTTGTCTCGAAGAACTGTCATTCTACATAAAGAAAATGGATAAAGTAAGGTTATCCTATTTTACTGATGCAAAACAAAAGATCAGAGAAGCTGACTCCTAGGTATGCAAGTGTTGATTACTAAGTCCAAAAACTGAGTTCCTGAAAAGTTTTAGATATTTAATTCCTGGTGAAACCTTGTGTATTCTGTGCTGAAATCCTGGCAAAGGTTCACATGTAAGTAAGAGAGACTAATAACTTCCTCTTTCAAAAGAAATTTAGGAACGTTGTTCCTAAGGGGTTTGGAGGCGGTTCTTGTGTTGTCTGTGTATTTTGGACTCAGAACCTTAAAACATATTTAGGTCTCTGTTTCTTCTGATTCCAGAACTTAAATGTCTTTCAAAGAGTTTTACAAATCTGTGCTGAGCTAACTTGTCAGAAGGTGGATTAGGGACAAGAATCCAACTCAGGGTTTTGGAAGCTTGCTGCAGTTGAAATCATCATAAGGTCATTGTCCACAAAGCAAAAATAAAATTAAATGTAGGGTGAAAGCCAAATGCGTCATTTTAAGTGTGGATCTAACTCTTTTCCCTGAGAGTGAAGATTAAACTCATAAGAATGCTTTATACTAGCTAATTACCCCAGCACAGGCAAGAGATGCTGTGTGTGAAGTGGAGGGGATGTCTGTCAGGAAGGGCGTCTATCAGGATGAAATAAAGCCTACAGATTAAGGCCTCTTCTATATGGAGTTATAAAGTTATGGATGCTGGCAAGAGGTAACATGAACAGGAGCTGGATAGGAACATATTTAAAAGTAGGTACTGTGAAAGCACAGAAAAAAATTTACTTTGCAAAAGTGGGTATTTCTCACCCAGTGAGAAAGCAAATAGCTCTTGTACTATGGCTTTCCTGAGAAATGTTCTCCCAACCTCCCTGCTTCATTTGGTAGACTGAGGAAGACCGAGTAGTTTGAGTTTAGCATTTTGACAAGAATCTCTACTGAGAGTTTGAAATCCTAACAGATTTTAAGAACTGTCTGTTCTTGGTGCTTTGGTTGATTACCCAACAGCACCTAAACTATAATTTTTATGATGGGTATAAGCAGGGCAACATGAGTTTATGTCATTTTCCTTATGGACTTGGGGTAGAATAAGCCATCAGTGGGAATATTGGCTGTTTTTACTGTGATATTAATGAAATTAGTTTAGAAGGCTATCTGTTATCTGGACAGAAGAAATAAATGAAAAAAGAAATAAACATAAATAAAGAATAAAAATAAATACAGGCTTGAGATTGCTGTGATGTTCCCTGTGTTGGTCACATTTGTAACATGACCTGGAAACTTACAGTAGGTGCTTGTAGTATGTGAAAAATAAAGTGGGTAGCAAGCAAGCAAAGCATTGAGAATTTTTTTTTTCCTTTAAACATATACATTAAATTCTAAATTTATTGCTGATCTTTGGCTTGTGATTTATTTGTAGTTAGTGCCATCTTTTTTTTTGTTTCTTCGGGGGATGTGGCAGCAATCCAGCAATGGATTAGCCTAGAACATAGACAGGAGGTCCTCTAAGAAAAAGGTGCCTGAGAGCATCTGCAGGCTTTATGTTGGACTCGCCTGAAACTTCACAATATTCCTTTTCACTGCAGGAGCATCAAATGATGTCAAGTTCATCTCTCTATCCAGTTTTATTCCATTTAATGAGATTTTGCTGACATAACAAGGTCTGTAAGGTTTAAGCATGTATAAGAAAGAGGCCTTTCTAGATATTGTCAGGTATAAGTGTTCCATCCAAATAAGATTGTCTAAACTACTTAGTGTCTTTTGTATCATACAAGAGTAGGTAAAAGCCAGGTAAAGGGTGTGAGCAAGTAGTATAGGAACCAGACACAAACTCATCAAAATTCTTCTGGATTCATTGCTGGTTATGAATCTGTAGTGCTCACTTTCCTGACTCTACTACTTTTCTGCTGAATCCATTTGAAACAGGTTCTTTCCTCTGTTTCCCCTAAAATATTTTCTATTTTTATGAAGTGACAACTTTATGGATAAGCTACCTCTGTTAGGAAGAATTTAGGAATAGCAGCAGAACCAATCCAGAAATGCAAATCATTCATTTGCATTCCTTTCCTTTTAAAATCTGGCAAAGGGATGAGTGATTCTTTTAGTATATCACTGGGGAGCAAAATGAGTTTTGGCCTTTTCCACAGTACTCAGTAACGGCATAGATGTTTGCTATTTAGATTATAAATACTGTGTAATCAGGTCTTCTTCGTTTGAACAGTTGTGCAGTGTCTAAGCACAACAAGTTATTGATCTCAGCATGGGGTGCAATGCAAATAGTAACAATATTAAATAAACAGTCTGAAAAACTTGATGCAGGAACACAAATGCTACTATTTATTTGTGAACAATATTCCAAATCCAGATTCTCCTAACATCTATGTGAACTTATAAGTACCTTATTTACATGTAAATGGCCCTACAAAAGACTGCAAGGAGTTGATCTCTGAGGACATTATCATCTTCACCCCTGGCCTCTGCCAGAAGCCATAGAATTTTTATTAGCCTAGTTTCCATTACTCAGCAATGAATGTCTGATCTTTGATCAAACTAATTTGAAGTAGTTGCACTTTGCACTTACAGATTTATCAAATTTATTAATTAAAATTATGTATGTGCACACATGGCAAATAGATAGACACATTAAATAGTAAATGTTATGTTTATACGATTTCTTGGAGTGAAGAAATCTTCTGATTAGGTGGTAACTGTTCTACAGGAGTAGCAGACTTTTTTCTTGTCTGTATTGAGCAGGGAAAGTCATATTGTCTCCCCATACATTTAAGCATTTGAAACTCTAAATGCACAGCTACATGAAGTCACAAGCAGTTTTTATTTTGTTTTCTTTGTGTATATCAAGGACTCATTCCATTCTAGTCTCTGCCATATCCTTATTCTTCTCTACTTCCCCACTGGGTTTGCTCAAAGACATTCAGCTGTGCAAAATATCAGAAGATTAGGATAACTTTTACAATGTTAGATCAGCCTAATTGGTATATGCTTTGTCTGTTCAATTAAAGGAAAAACCCAGCCTGAAAATCTTCTTTGATCTAAATGGAGTTTACAAAAGCATCTCTGTGAAAATGAAAGTCATGTTTCAGGTTTTCAGCTGAAATAATTCATATAGGGCATGCCACTCCAGTGGGGAACATGTCCACATACTTAGGAAGAAGGTTTTATCTTTTTAACAGTTGCACAGAATATTCCAGCTTCATTCAGAGTATTTGTAAGGTAAATGTTTGGATTCAAGACTAGCCCAGATTTCAATTCATACAGGCTTCTTATCAGCTCCTCTAGTGTTCTTCACTCTGAATTAACCTTTAATTTTCAGATATCAGTATAATTAGTCCTTCATTCTGGCAAAATGGAGTAGTCAGTTTATGACTCCTGAGACACTATAACCACAATCCAAGTTTCTGGCAGGAGGTAAGCTGTCAGAGTATGACAAGGCTAATGTGACTGAAATAGCCAAAGCATCTAATTGCATACCTGGCCCTATCCCCCCTTCCAAAGTGCTGCTGGACTCTTGGGAAGCTACTGTCATTCCCAAACTGAAGCAATTCCCAGAGTTTCCTGTCTCCTCAAGTCTGTGTTGTCAATGCTGCTGTTATTGTCTAATGAGTTTTTAGATGGTGCTTTTGGATAGGTGATAAAAGAATCATATTTCAATGCCAGAATAAACCATCTCAGATATAAGAGATGAAGAGATAGTTAGATTCAAGGTTCTAGTTTAACTGAAACGTAGGCAGAATTCAAAAATCTGCAGTGCTCAGGGAGCCATAGGTGGGCAGGGCATCTGAATTTTGGTGTAGGCTGCCCATTTCCAATGTCTAGTGAGTGTGTTTCTTAGTTTACCAGAATCATTATATGAAGGAAGTGTGCTGTTTTTGGCTGGGATAGAGCTAATTTTCTTCATAGTAGCTAGTATGAGGCTGTGTTTTGGATTTGTGCTGAAAACAAGAGTTGATAATACAGAAATGTTTTCATTATTGCTGAGCAGTTCTTACACAGAGTCAAGGCCTTTTCTGCTCCTCACACCACTCAGCCAGTGAGTAGGTTGAGGTGCACAAGAGGTTGGGAGGGGACACAGGTGGGACAGCTGACTCCTACTGACCAAAGGGATATTCCATACCACACGACAACATGCTCAGTATATAAAGATGAGGGAAGAAGGAAGGGGGGATGTTTGGAGTTACGGCGTTTGTCTTCCCAAGTAACCATTAACGTGTGATAGAGCCCTGCTTTCCTGGAGATGGCTGAACACCTGCCTGTCGATGGGAAGCAGTGAATGAAATCCTTGTTTTGCTTTGCTTGCATGTGGAGCTTTTGTTCTACCTATTAAACTGTCTTTATCTCAACCCATGGGTTTTCTCACTTTTACTCTTCAGATTCTCTCCTGCATCCCACTGGGGAGAGTGAGTGAGTGGCTGTGTGGTGCTTAGTTGCTGGCTGGGGTTAAACCACGACAGGAAGCAACGTGCCTTGTTTTTGTTTCAGCAGGTGCTTTTTGTCTGAGTGTTTTGTATTTAAAAATTAATTAACAGTCTAGCTCAGATAGTGAAAACGTACTTTGAAATCTGAATTTGAATCACTTCTGTCCCAGAGCTTCTGCAGGGCCTCCAAAGTTTGGTCTGTTCTGGATTCAGAAGCCAACATCTTCTGAGTACTACTGCTAAGGAATTTGGACTTTGGGAATTGGTCACAATCCACTGATGACTCAGAATAAGATATTGCACATTGTCTTGTGCTCATCAGCTGATTCATTACTATAAGAGGCAAATAAGACACCCAAGGAAGAGAGTTTGGGAGAGTTGAGAAAGAGTTTAAAAAAACCCAAAATACCCAAACAAAAAAAAAAACCACAACAAAACAACCCCCAACCAAACCAAAACTCAACAGAAACAAACAGATATCCCCCCCACCCCTTCTTCCCAGAAGATGTCTTTTTTACAGACGGAAGACTTCTGCAAGGAGTCTGACAGAGGCAGTGTGTGCTTCTGAGTCTGGCAGATCACAAGAGGTTAATGGCATCCATTTTAAAATATAAAGAGAATTCTAAAAATTATTTCTTTGGATGGTTCTCCACAGCTGAATGTCTTGGTGAGATTCCTCTTCTGGATAGGAGATAGAAACAAAGATTTGTTTTTCCTAGAAAGTCAAGCAACACAAACTCTAAAATGACTAATATGAAGAGAAACAGAACAAATGGGATGTTTGTTATCAAGATGGAATAAGAAATGACCTGATAAAATTGTATAAAATAATGAATAATCCAGGAAAGAAATTTGGAATTTAAGTTCTCTGTGATTCCTAATGAGAGAGGCGATATTGAATGAAACTGAAAAATAACACATTCAAAACTGGCAAAATGAAGTGTTTTTTCATATGGTATGATGGGTATGGATTTCACTATGTAACTAAATGCCAAGAAAGTTGCTAAGGTAAGAACTCAGGATGAGAGATGGGGAAGAGGATTATAGAACCAGCCAGAGTTCAAGGACTTGTCAGTATTTACTACTACAAAATACAGAAAGGAAAAAAAACCAAACCAAAACAATTGTTGGAAGAGGGCTATGCTATGATTTTATGATTGTGATGAAAACTGTAAGGTACAAGCTTAGCCTAACTCAGTTTCATGGACTCTCAGACTTGTACTACTGATCGAAAGCAAACACATTTTTCTGTTGTTTTTTTTTCAGCTGCCTGATATTTATATTGTGGACGAATGAATGATCTTTGGCATCAGTCTTTGTGTGAACTGCCTATAGGTAGCAGGACAACTGCCCATGCCTGCAGTCGCTTTGATGCTAGTGTGCTCACAGTTCCCAGCGCTGCTGTTCACATTGCCCTGAGTAATGCCTGATTTCAATGAGGTACTTTAAAAGATGATGCTTGTCAGTGTGACGCAAGCTACTAGGGTCTGGCTATAATCAGAGAGGTGGGGGCCTGTTGAGGATGTATTGCTAGCGCTGTGACAACAGTCAGATACTCCATCGGCTAGACAGGTGGACTTTGTATTCCAGCACTTGTACAAGCAGCTGGGGAAGGAAATGCTGTTCACTGAGATGCAGAGACCCCCAGCTAAAGATGCTGTGGTTTCTGAGGCAGAGCGATAGTTTGAATCTTCTCATCCTCTGTGACTATGAAGAAAACTAACTGTTAAGTTACCAGCTTTTCTTGCTGCAGTTGTGTTCTCCAGAGCTTCTGTAACACCCAGAGATTTTTTTTGGGTGTGTATTTCTGATGCAAAGAAAGAAATAAAATCTTTGGAATCCAAAATTATTTCCCCTCTGTCTCATCCAGCTGCTACAATGAGCAGCCAGGTCATAAGAAAGCACACTTCTGTAAGACACAGTAACAGGTACTTTGTGATCATGTTTATTGAGTTCATCTTCTGAGTGCTGAATTTGGAGCATTGAGGGCCAAAATCTGTCAAGAATTGTGCACCTACATTCGTTATATACTTTGAAAAATCACTCTCCAAACTAATTGTGAACAAGCGTAAAGATTGTATTGGCATTTCAGTACTTTGAGGACTTTGTTGTAACTTTTGTTGCGAAGGGGAACAAAAATGCATTGTTCCTCGTATTGACTTTCTGTTCTTCAAGTTGAGCCATTTTAAAGATAGGATTTTTTTTGAGACTGTCCCACCCGTGCATGTGTTTCTTCCATCCTGTTATCTGCACCTACCAGGATGCCATGTTGAAGACTGTAGCACCCACCTTATTCAGAGCTCCAGTTCTGCCATAAAATGAGCTTTCTGTAATTGATCAAGCTTTGTTACTTGGTTCTGTCAGTGGTCAGTTTGGTATATGAATTGCCTGTGATTGATGGGTCTATTTTTATTATTCTTGAGATAATATGTTATTACAGGAGCCAAGTTTGGGGTAGTAGAGGATTACAGGACTATGGTGGGTTGACCCTGTCCCACAAATAAGCACCCACCAGCTGCTTGCTTATTTTCCCCTGCAGCAGATAGGGGAGAGAATCAGAAGAGCAGAAATCATAAGAAAACTTGGGGGTTGAGATAAAGACAGTTTAATAAGGAAGAGGAAAAAAAGGGAGGGGAAAAAGAAAAAGTGATGCAAAGCACACACTCACCACCTCCCACAAGCAGACTAATGCCCAGCTGGGCTCTGAACAGGGGCTATTTTGGAAAGACTTCCCTCCAGTTTTATTGCTGAGCATGATGTTGTATGGCATGGAATATCCCTTCAGTCAGTTTGGGTCAGCTGTCTCTTCTGTGTCCCTTCCCAGCCTCTTGCCCACCCCCAGCCTATTTGCTGAGGGGAAAGAGTGAGAAACAGCGAAAATCTTGAAGCTGTGTGAGCACTGTCTGGCAATAGCTGAAACATGGGTGTGATATCAGCACTGTTTTAGTCACAAATCCAAAACACAGCACCATATGGGCTGCTATGAAGAAAATTAACTCTATCCCAGCCAGATCCAGTACAAGGACATAGCAGCAACTCAAACCACTGGTAACCTTATAAATGCAAGTAGGTTTACTGATTTCATGTCTGTTGTTGTGCCTTAACTCACCGATGCTTAGTACTTTACTGGAACTTGGACTATGCATTAGCATAGGGGAAACAGGGAAATCAGAACTTCTCTGTGTATTTACTTGCTGAGTTCAGTGGCATTGGTGCCATTTTCTTCAGTAGGCCCACAATTCACTTTGGATTCACAAAGTTCAAAGGCAACTACAGGTCCAGATAGGAAGGATGCAGAAGGAATTGAATTATGTAGACTGTTGTTCAGTGTAAGTTATTAATTGCCTCATTGCATTTGCAATCTTTGGGAAGTTCTTTAGCTCAGAACAGTCATTAAACTGATGGAGAAAGTCATTAATGAAATGCTGAATGTATGCATCACCACATTTTGCTTCTGCTTCATAAAGCCTTTCTGTGGTCACATACAGATCCTTGGATTTTATTGCAGGAGTTGCAATACATATTTCAGAGATTTATTTCTAGTCAACAGGATTGAGATTTATCTCAGGTTCTTTAAACCAACAAGGTCTACATCTGAGCTAGTCACCCTCAACTCTACTTATTATCAGTGGAAAGTAATAGACAGCATTAGGGTGAGTCATCTGTGTAATTCTGTCTGCTTTGAGGTGGGATGGAGGGACCAGAAGTGTTCTGCTGACTTCACTGGGGGCTCAAGGTTACTGGATCAGATGTGGACTACACTGTGGATGGTAAATGTTGGATGAGGACAGTCCTGCACTGTCTAACTTCCATGTTACATACAACCAAGTGTCTGGACTAAGATTATCACCCCACTTCCCTCTGCAGTGATAAATTGTGGCATTGAATTTAAGGAGAGATCTTGAAGGGATGCACCTCCCTATGAAGATACCTGTAGACCAAATGTGTGTGGATGTCTAGACAATGTTTTTTGAACAGATATTAAACTTGGAGGTGAGTCTTTCAGGTGAGAGAAATTCTATTTCTCCTTTGGATTAAAGGAGAGCAGCTATAAACAATGTGTTACTCTGAATTTTATATATATTAACAGTATGTCCAGTTTTCAATGTAAGGAAGCACAATGCTTTTTATGGTTAAAATGCAATCCTCTACCACTTTCTCTGTCACTATATTAATTCCTGCTTGAGAATCTGGCCCATGCATGAAGGGCCTCATGGGACCTGTGGCTATTTTTGTCTGCTTTTCTGCTCCATATTGATACAAGTGCAATTCTTATTTAACTTATGAGACCAGAGAGATCTCATGTTACTCATTTCCAGAATTCATGTACTTTGATGGACTGTCTGTGGGATAACACCCTGTATGAGTAGTAGAGGACAGACAATACTAAAGTTATTTCATTAGAGAAATTTCACACAACAGTGAGCAATTCTTCTGAATGCCTTTGAAGACTGTAGTAGACTTGACTACATTGGAAGCTGATAAAATGGTTCATTTGTCCTGTTCTTCTGTTTGTCGTAAGTCATTCATTTTAACAGCCTGTTATTAGTACTGCTTCTGAACTTTATGTAAGACTTCTTAAAAATCTTTTTGCTTTTGATATATATAAACAAATCAGAAAGGGCTATTCAATAGGAGGCTCAAAAACCAGAGGTGCGTAAGGAAAGATAAAAAAAAAGGCTCATATTGACAGTTGTTTGTTGTTCATAAGCCAATTGTGCTCTATGATATGATGTAAGGTAATAATGCCTTACAAGTTAAGACTGAAAGACAGACTACATAGGGATGGGCACTAGAAACAGATAGTCCCCTACATCGTAGTTATAATGGGAATGGGAAGACTGTACCACTGCAACCATATTATGTGACCTTGGGTGAATCACCTTATGAAGCGTTAAGTAGAGACTGGAGTCTTTTCCCTTTAGTGTCTTCTGGAAAACCTGTCTCTGATCTTTGCCATAAAATATGTTTGCAGTTTGGCTACACAATAAAACAAGTATTTTATTCCATGCTTTACAGATGGGGACCTGAGTGATACCACAATATGGTTTGTAACCTTGTAAGTACAGACATTTGTGTGTCTCAAAGAGTACTTGAGAGTTCAACTCAGAACAGTTATCCTGAGTGATTTACAGAGGGTGATTGAAAGTTACAGTGCAAAGAATTGTACGTAGACTTCCTGAACCCAAGTTCTATGCCAGAACCAAAAATACATCTTTTCATGTCAAAGGGGGACTGTATAATCCCTGAGAAGGAATGCGTGAGACTGGGATGATGCACTGTTTCCCTGGATTTAAAGTTTTGACTGTTTCCCTGTAAAATTTCCCTGAAAACAGGAAAAGGGATCCTGAAGGTAATAATTTAAGTGAAACTGGATGCTTTTGTAGGCAGATAAATAGATCGGTAGGCATCCGGATGTACACAGTAGAAAAATAAATTTTATGTATCTATATATACAGAAATCTATTTATATCCTACACAGATATAAAATATATTTCATATATAAAATATCGCTTTGGGCTAAGGAGGAGGTAATACAGAAATGACAAGGTTTTTGATTTACAGTGATGAAAAAACCTTTATGCAGTTACTCTGATGTGATGGGGTGAAATGCGATTTGTGATTATCAAGAGGAGTTGTATTTTGGAAACAGATTTTGAATTAAATTGACTTTACTTAATAATGTTTTGCAGCTTTAAAGTTCCATGTGTCTGATAAAGATTTTTACATTGTTCAGGGTCTACTTCATTAATTATTATGAATTTTACTGGGGGGGAAACACTTTGAAATCTTTGTTTTTACAAAGCAGATGGGCCTTCAAGTCTTATGTTATGACATTATCCCTACATCCTGCACAGCAAAGTAGGAGTTTCAGTCTTATTTACTTCAGTGGTGTGTTTGACAATGTTATTACAGAGCCAGATTCATCTGGCATGTTTTTATGAGCTGCTTCATCACTAGGCCTGACTACATGCAGAAAAGTTTGAGAAGTCCAGCCGTTTCCATCTGTACTGGCATTGCTACTTCAATAGCTGCAAGATACGCCTAAGAGAACTCCAGAAAGAAAGGAGGACACTGGCTGGAGAGCATGTTCAGTACTAGGACTTTGTTGTGAACCTTGCAATTAATTCAGCCTGGGAAAAGGCTGCCCTGGACTTACTGGACCCAGGCCAGCTTGACAGCTGCAGTTATCAAGGAACTGGATGTGAGGGGGCAATGAAACTCTAAGCAAGGTTCTCTGCACCATATGTTTTGGGATTGCTCAAGGCCTTAGACTTTATGTAACAAAGCAATTCAATGACAAGATGCTATTTAACCATATTTTCTCCTTTCGTTGCTTGTTGGGTAGGACTGGGCTGTTGTAGGAGGTATTTTCAATGATCACGGAGGGTGGTTTGCCCAGTCACTGCTAATTACCAAGATCTTAATTTGCTAGCACTAGGAATTCCCCTCAGGCCTCGAACATTATTGAATTAAGTCCTGGCCAAAGACAATTAGCTACTCTTGAAAAGGTCTGTTACAGTCTCTGGAAAATGTGGGGATGCTCTTTATTTGAGTTGAGGAACTTTTTTTCCAGTTGCTCTGAATTCTGTGCAGACTATTCAAAGGGATTTATTTCATTTTGTAGGGCTAGTCATTGCTGTGGGGAAAGTTTTGTTGCTTTTTTGTTTGTCTTTTCCTTCACAAGCAGTCTATACATGTGATTCTGTCACCTAAGCCTATTCAAAATGTACTACTAAGCCTCTCTGCATGCGATCCATTTGCTAAATCTTTGTTGAGATTATAGGCAGTTTAACTGCTTTGTGGTATGTGCTTGTCCATTTAAATTCTCTGAGGTACACAGAGATGGGAGGGTGGCATCTAAATTGTACATAGTAGGAGAGGAGGCACTCATCCCTGGCTGCAGGGAGAGAGTCTGGAAGAGATCCTTGTGCCATTTCTTCATTTAAACAGTCTAGTGTCCTTGCAGAAGGAGTCGGAAAGCATGGGAAGATTGCCTTAATTGCACAGAAGGTATAGAGATGTTTATGTTTTCTTGGAGGAAGGAGATCTGACTAACAATATCTGAGTGTCCAAGGCAGCAGAGAAATTCTTTTGGATTTAACTACACTCATTTTGCCTGGAAAAGAGAAAGCTTGGGGAGTGATGTTTTTGGCTTATTTCTCCTTGGATGGAAAAACTAGGGGCATATATGTCAGACTAAAATGCAATAATCAAAATCACGTTGACCTGTCCACATTTGCACTGAATAGTGCTGCACAATAGGACCACTTTACTTTGTCCCAAAAGACAAGAGACTCTGTCAAAGTGTCCGGTGGTTGGACATGAGTAAAGAATACAAATGCTTTTTTTGAAGGCTCAGACAAAGAAGGTCTAGAGAATCTTGTTGAAGCAGCTAACATTGTTTCCAGGCTGTCCTCCCGTTGAGCTGGCAACTGGGAATGTATGCCTTCACTAAAGCATAAGACCCTAAGAGTGAGCATAAACTACTGATGGAAACAAGTTTGTGCTAAAATGCTGGACTAGCATTTGGACTGCCTGAGACCCAATTCTATCTTATCTTTGGTTGCCTGTGTATGGAAGCTTTATCTTCCAGCAATCAGTCACAGCCAATCTGTTTTAGTGTCAACTGTTTCCTCAGCCTGTGTGTATCAGGGCTCTCAGATGTTCCCCCCCAGCTGAGGGGTAGGAGCTGCAGTGTTATACAATCCCTGTGGAAGGCATGCTCTACCTGAAGATTCCCCCTTATGGAGGATGTAATGAAAAAGCTGGTGTCCTGATTCTTGAGTATTTTGCAGATTGGGAACTTCCTATCTTGGGCTGGTATTTTAAAATTGAAGAATATCAAATGCTTCTGATTGTAATTTTTGAGTACTATTAATATAAGATTCAGGAACTCTCATATAATTCAAAATATTCACTGGGGTTTTGAATCAGTATTTCATAGGCTAGATAAAGCATTCCTACTTTTTTCCAAATCATCTTTTTTCCATGAAAGCTGGAAAATTTAGAGATGACTTTTAGCATGGCAGTAGTATCACTTAACTTCCTATCTTGTTCAGAGCTTACGTAACATTGGTGCATTCACTGATCTCTCAGGGTCTCTTCTAGTGGAATTCTGTAATTGCTGAGTCTTTGAACTAAACCTTGGAGGATGTCTGAGGGAGGTGTAGTGCTTTATGGCTGTTCACACTCTTCTCTTTTCATTTTAGTAGTAATAATTGTAACAGCTGGCAGTTCCAACATCTACTGGGTCCTAATTCTGTGTTCTGCACATTGGTCTTATAAGAAGATGGGAATGAATCTAGTTTGCTGGGTCAATTGATGGTTTATCTGCAGGACCAACTCATTGCTCAAATCTAAGGGGAGTTCAGACCCATCTCTTAAAACAGATATTTATCTCAATCATTAACAGCCAGAGGGCTTTAACTGACAAATTCTGGCTTTATTCCAGTGCATTTCCATTGTGGTCTAGTGTTGTCCATGAGTTATACCTGAAGTAATAGCACTGAGCAGTCTTGAAAATCTGCCTCTGGGCTATGCTCTCTGAAATATGTTATCCGTTCTTACATGAGAACTACTCCAGACTGCTTCAACTTGAACCACAATAAAGCTGAGCTGTGTCAAACTTCATGAGGAAATGAACTATTTAGATTCCCTTGTAGCAGGCACAGTGTAAAGTGAAATATTACAGATTTTAAGGCCAGAAAGGAGGATAGTCATCATTCTGTTGATCTAGAGCATTAAAATCCAGAGTTTTCTCCTCAGGCATTTCTGTACCCCATCCAAGAGCTTAATGAATAAGCAGAAGTAAATTGCTTTGAAAGGGTCTACAGACTTGATTGAAGGACTAAAGGTAGTTTTGATTTACTTCCTTCCTTTCTCTTCCCCTTCAACCATTTCTAATTGTTGATTATTGTATAGATTTTTAAAATAATGTCTGTTAATTAATTAACAGATTACTATTAATTAAAAACTTTGCCTTTTCAAAGAATGGTAGTATTTTCCTGACAGTTCTGAAAGGCCTTATATGATTTTTAGGAAGCTCACGCAGAATTTATTCTTTTGATAAAACAAACAAATAAATAAATAAATCAGTACAAATACAAGTACTTCTTACTGATTACATCTTAAGTGAAATATTTTAATGCAAGGAAGTGTTTAGTTTCTACCGCACAAGGAATGACACACATAAAAATATGATAAGCAGGCCCAGATTGACAGATGCTCGTGACCTGGGAAGTACTTTTTGATCTGCTTACATCAGTGAGAAAAATCAGTTTTATCTTTTTCTTTTTCTCCTGTCAGACCTACCCAGGAAGCAAAACAATGAGACTGAATTGAGATAATTTTCTTTCTCATGAAATATCAGCAGAACCACTCAATTCCAATCTGATAGACAAATTCTCCTTTGTGTTATTCCCCTTTAAGTCTGTTGTAGGCACGATGGTTGTATGAATGAAAGCAAGAATGAAATTCTTCCAGTAGAACATTTATTATTGATGATGATGCACACATAAGAAGGAGCAGGACTTGGCTTTCTGATGGGAAGCAAGACCAGGAATCATAAATACACGCTTTCACATACAGTTTGGTGGTTTGGGGGGGAGGTAATTTTTCAGATCTTGATGAATCTTTAAGAGGATGGAAAGAGAGATTTATTCAGGAAAGGCAAAATATACAGCTTTGCAAAGCTAACCCTCCACTTTCTCAAAAACAGGTTAGTTCTATTAATTTTGATATTAATTTCAGGTAGATGTCAGTTGTTGTTTTCTTTTTAATATATTTCTCCTAAGCATTTGACAAACAAACACGGTGGCAAGTTTTGATGAAAATATGTCACCCATCCTTTTTAATTTTTTTTTCCCCTGTTTTGAAGTTAGGTTTTGAATTTAAAAATGTAACTGATTTTAAAACATTATCATGATTTAAAATGTCACTGTGAGTGACTGATAGGATATACGGAATAAGCTGGGATTAGACTTGTAAAGACAATTCCAATGGCATTTGAACTGATACAATGGAATGAAATGAAGAAAAGTCTTTGAGTTGTCTATTCTGTATTTTATAGCACCATACACTTTGGGAAACTTTTAAAAGCCTGGGTATCTACAGTGCTACCACAATACAAATAATTTGTAAGAAAAAGAATACTATAAGGTAGCACATAAAAAACCTTTATCACAGATGGCACTTAGCCTACTTTTCAAAGATTTTGTAGAGGTTTTTTTTTTCTCTGTAGTCTATCTTGTTCATTAAAAACTGGACTGTAGTGGGAAGGATCATAGGTGTTAGGAGATGATCATGTAATTGAGGTATTCTGCTGTGTACTAAAAAGGTAAAGAGACAAGAGTTTAATCAAGTATTATTTCTTCACACTGAGAATACTATTGTATTCTGCTGGTGCTGCTAACAGTGGAGTAGCTATGTTTCGTTATTTCAGTGTTCATGAGCCCATGCTGTATTTTCAGTTGTTTCTTATTTAAATTGTATAAATGCCTACAACAAATGTTTTATAGATACCAGAAACTACTTTTTGTCGTGTAATATGCAGTTCTTGCTCCAAAGATAAAACTACACAGTGGCCAGTTAACAATTTTCTGCTTCATTATTAATTGACTACAGTTTTGTTCTCTACTTTATAACTTGATGTCAGGGTAGGATTTTAAATCTCCATTCAGACTGTTAAATAAAGACTGGGATTTGCTAAAACACCATTGTATCTTTAAACACTGGATCTTTGAAACCAGTACCTGAAGGCAACAAGGTAAAAACAAGATGAGAAAGTAAGTTCCACTGATGGAAACTTAAAGGGAGATTTCCATGGGTGTTAATTTGTACTGAGAGTAATGAAAAACTACTATATGCTGTGCTATAAAGGATACCGCTTCTAATGATCTACACAACAGTAATATCAGAGTTAATATGAGAGAAGAGGAATAGTAGCAGGAGAAAAGATGAATTATTCGTGTAAAGATGGTACAAAATGTGAAGGCAAGAGGTTCTTGTATGACATGGATCGACATGGGAGAAGCAGCTGTAATGAAAGCTGAAACTTTAAAATTTACAGGTGCATATCAAAAAAGGAGCATATTGGAGCAGACAGCTCAAGTGTGGCAGTGACTGGACTATAATGAATAATGTATTGAGTGTATGAATACCTCTTGCTTAAAGCATGTGTTATTACAGAACAAATTGTAGCAAATTGGTATAGAATTTTTATTCTTTGAAAGAATGAATTACAGAACTGTTCTCAAATGCAGGAGCTGCCAGTGAATGTTCCAGTGAAACAGGGAACTCTCAGTAGCTTTTGTGTAATATGTTGCTTCTATGTCATAGAGAAATCGATCAAGATACGGTCATTTAAGCTCTTGCCTCATCTTACCTGTTTCAAGTGCTTGCTTCAAAACCCTTCACAATCCTTGCTATCTACATTCATGTTTTGAATTTGTGCCCTATATTGAAGTTTCTTTTTTTCTAGATAGTTACTGGAAGTAGTACAAAGAAATACGACTTTTGGGCATGGGAGTCCAGTTGCAAGTGAGCTGCACTGTTGTAGACTGTGTTGTACCTGGGAGATAACTATGAAAGGAATGGAGGAATTGGTTGTGTCACTGACTTCAGCATTGATTTATATATATTTGTATATTTTTTTTATTTTGTTTTGAAGGATCCTAGCAGGCTGGTCATATTTTTTTATTGTTGATTTATATCATTATTGTTTATGAGCATTCTAGGAATGATCCAGGATGTTTTTGATGCATTGTTCATCTGTCAACATTCCTTTTATTTGGATTATGGTAATTTATGAGAGTCCTGATGTGTTAGATATATTTCTGATTGTTACAGAATAGACAATAAGAAATGGTGAATGAAGTGACAAAGAGGTAGAAACATAATTTGTTTAATTTAAAACAAATTGGAAAGTGAAATCTAAGTTAGAGGACATGGTAAATAACATTAAAAGCATGCCATAATTAACAGAAACTTACAAATGTGGTTACAACATTCACAGACTGTCCTAGACTGTCTCTGAAACAGAAACCATATTATAACATTTAGAGGGATGTGTCACACACTTCTTGTAGTTCATGCATGGTGATACAAACATGGATGAGACAGCTATGTATCTGTGTGCACCTGTCAGTCTGAGTGTACCAAAATAAAACATGATCCAGAGCAGGCAAGACACTGTGGATCCCATTAACTTACTCAACAGGTAGAGTATTTTCCTTGATGACTTCTTGGCTTAATGTTCATTCTTGCCGCCTAGCCTGACAACTTTATTCATACTGTAAAGGCCCTAGAAGAAGGGTGAAAGAAGGACTACTGGTTAAAGGGTGATGAGAAAATACTGATATTTACTATGTATGAGCCAGTGGAGCATTTTTTTCTAGTGCAGAATTCTGTATAATGGATAAATTTTCTGTTAATGTAACTTAATAATAAATTTGTTCCTTTATTCTTGCAAAAGATCCAGTCTGTGCTTTCACATTCTCGGCATAGTTCTCTGTCTTGCATCTTTTTCATTTGTTTTCTCTCTTGTGTTAATATCCTACTTTCACCCGCTGCTATTCTCTTCTCACTTCATCCCATCTCTCTGTGTTTCCTGCTTGACCATTGTCTCTGTACAGCTTTTCCTGGATGTGCTACCCTTTCTAAATGGTACTGCAACATCAGTTTTCTGTGCTAATAATGCCCAGGGGTCCTGTTTGCTAACTTGGTTCTGTTTTCTTTACCACTTCCTACTCCTTTGGTTTTTATGTGCATTGATAAAACCATCTTTGTTGCCCTTCACTGGACTTGCTCCAGTATGCCCATATATTCCTTATACTAGGGAGCTGGACAGAGTGCTCCAGGTGTGCTCTTACCAGCGCTGAATAGAGGGGAATAATCACCTCCTTGATCAGTGGACAGCACTCTTCCTAATGCAGCCCAGGAGGCTTATGTTCAATTTGGTGGTTTGGGGGGGAAATCACAGTAAACAGGGACTCATACAGTGATATATTTGAAGTCATTTTTCAGAGCTTGATGAATCTTTAAGAGGGTGGAAAGAGAGATTTACTCAGAAAAGGCAAAATATACAACTTTGCAAAGCTAACCCTCCAGTTTCTCAAAACCAGGTTAGTTCTATTAGTTTCCCATTTGTCATTGCTGAAGGTGTTAAACAGTATTGGCCACCAGCATTCACTCCTGGGATGCATTGCTAGTGATTGGCCTCTAGCTGGACTTCGTGCCACTGATCACAATCCTTTAAGCACAGCAGTTTAGCCAGTTTTCAATCCACCTCACTGACTGTTTCATCAGTTTGTCTATGAGGATGTTATGAGAGGGAGTATCAAAGGCTTTGCTTAAAGTCAAGATTACATTAAGAGCTTAGGAAGGGCTGTGCTAGGTGCCATACAAGGTCCATGTAGCCCAACAGCCTATCTGACAGCGATCAGTAATGGATATCTGCAAAAGAGTATACAGGAACATGGTAAACAGAAAAGCATGCTTCTCTGCTACATTCTACAGCATCCAGAAACTTGTCCCTTGGGTTTCCTGAGCTGTATGTTACGTCCTTGTGTTTCAGATCAGAGGCATATGAAGTGCTTTTATTTTCCTAAGGCAAGTCAAGGGCTAATGGCTGTTACCTCTTCCCATTGTAAAAGCAGGTATCTGGAGCTATGCATTTCAATTTGTTTTGCAGGATAATATTTTTAATTCTTTCTCAAAAAAAAAAAATGAAAAAAAACCCCAACACTACAGAACATGCCCCGTTGTTGAGGGTGATTTATGAGAAGAGGTAAGGAGATGAGAGTTCTCTCTGATAAGAGGGTCCTGGATAAAAGTTGGTACATTACAGAGTTGTGACATGCTGGACTGAGACAAGCTCAAGGAGAAACTTTGGGTTAAAATTAGACTAGTTTCCTGAGTTATATGTGAAGTCTGTATGTAAACCAAGTTCTAATTAAATAGATAATCAGAAAGTTGCCCAGGGCAGATTCCTTCGAGGACATGAGATTGACACAGCTTGCTCACTTTTCTGTTAGGTCAAAGCACACAAAGAGCCAGAAAATGTCAAATATGTGTTGAACAGTGGTTAAAATTCACAGTCCTGTCAAACTTACATGGCAATCTTTTCTGTCCTGTCCCCAAGACATATTCTCTTAGATTCCTCATTTTAGTTCTGTTCCAATTCACATTGCTCTTTCCATAGCAGAATCCTCATTTTCTGCTCCAATTTTTCCTAATTTAACCTTGCTAGAAAATTCTAGCACTTGCCATACATGCCTATATGTGGAAACCCGGTGAATTTGTGTGATATCCTATAACCTATTAGGAAAATATGCCTCTTAGTTACTAAAAGAGATTCCATTAAGATCCAAAATGAAAGTTGTGATTTATAGGTTCATTCCTCTGTGGGATAGAAGTGTCTACTCCAAATTTAATGCTTATTTATTTAGATGCTTGTTGGCTGCTGAAAAGGATCTAGGTATTGTCTTCATACCACATACCTTGTAAAGATTCTCTAAACATAAACTGACTACCAATTCTGACTGACCTATCAATTCTGAAATTGATACTTGTGCGAAGGGACTGCTTTGGTCACCTGGAGAGTTGGATGTAGCCATTATGGTGTTGTGAGCATGTGGATAGGTTCTGGGAATGGAGAGGACTCATGTATTTAAGAATATATTTTAAGCCAAACTGAAAAGATCCGGATAGATAAACATTTTGTTTCTCATCATTGCCCATTGTGGTGGATGAGTGGAAGACTATATGAACTAGGTACACAGCGTTTCTCCCTCCTTACAGTTTCCTAACCTCCACCAGTCAGAGAAGAAGTGACCTCTGCATGATTTCTTTTTTCCTTATATCAGCAGTCTAATAATACTAATGGATTATCCTTGATGAGTCTGTCTAATCCCTTTTTAAAAATCCATTGGCCTCCAACTCTAGTCCAGTGATTACACAACTGAATTACATTTCCTTTTTCACATTTTGAACTTGCACCCTGATACTTAACACTGGTTCTTACACTGTGAGAAACTGAACAGTCATCTAATATTCATTTCCTATACACTGGTCTTGATTTCTGCAGGACTTTATCATATTAACTTTGTCAGGAAATAGCAATTTCTTTGCGAATGAAGTGATGCTGTTTTATGTAGCCAGACTCATTTTGGTGTAATTAACAGGTTACATCCTGCATTCTCTTTCTGTCTTACTCCTTTTTCCATATCCATAAAGAGATAAGTAAATTGGATCAGTATCTTGAGTAGTGAAATACTGTAAGCAAGTAGATGTGAGAGAAAGTAATTGGAATGAGTGATCCTATGGTATACTAGAAAAAAACATGGCAGATGCAAATTTATTAAGATATAAAAAGGAAACATAAAATAGTTTTGACTTCTTTTTTTTCTGTGATAAAGAATTTGAATAAAGCGGCTTAGAATTTAACAACAGTATTTTGATTTGGAAGCAAAAACTCAGTGAAAAAGAAACTGAACACAAGCAAAGGGGGAATTGAGGACTTAGTGTGCCTGGGAAAGTCACAGAAATCCCATTGTCTTGTGAATGGAAGCTGAGCCAGCAACATGCTGATGAGGAAGGACCTACTACCTATGCTGTATGTAACATACATTGTTTTGTTACACTGTAGAAAAGTTACCTAAGGGACAGACATAGCATAAACTCCTGGACAGAAAACAGCAGCTATAATTTCATTCTTAATGTTAATTGTTCCAAATAAAAATGCTTGTAAATATGTAATTATCATTTATTTCCTGATTGGAGAAGTATGCTTATTTTGCAATCACTCAGCAAGATTTAACAGAAAAAAGAGAGGATCTTTAAAAAGAAACAATATTTAGGTTTATGCATTTCTATTATATAAATTCAGACTTCTACTGCAGCATACTTTACATCTGAAAAAGTTTTGTTTCATTTGCTTGCTTTTTTTTATGGGACATCAGATATGCCAGAGTGTTCTACTCTAGTTTTTCAGAGATCCACTTCATAGATCTTGTCCTGATTTAGAGCATTAGCATTTTTTAAAACGAAAGCATGTTATGCAGAGTAAAAATCTTAATTTTCTTCACTCAGTTTTACCTGATCTTAGCATTGCATATGCTTCCATATGCATTGTGCTAGGCAGTCTTTAGGCAAAAGAATGAAAGCTGATCTTTGAGAAGAACGTGTTGTCCAAGCAGCTGTAATATGTAGTACTGGACAGTTACTGGACACTGCCTAACACCATCATCTCAGAAGGGTTAAAAATGCAAGTTAGAATCCTGAAGGAAACTGTGCTGAGTGTTAAATATTTCCCATGTCTTTACAGAGGGGAACAGGGTTGTTTTTTTCTCACTTTTATCTGTTCTTTGTTGATATTCTCTATTTCGAATCAGTCATGTTAGATACTTGCTATTTTAAAAATATTTGTATGTGGCTAGCTCATAGTTTTGTCTCAGAATAAGTTGCTACTAAATTGCTCATAAGGTCTAGGAAGTTCAATATTCCATGTATCGGAAGGAAAATTAAAGCCATATCAGAAGCAACAGTGTTAGAGGGGCTCTTGCAGCTTTTTTTTTCTTTCTTTCTAGACATCCAATCACAAATTTTTTTATTCTCTAAATATTTTTTTTTTGCATTCGCTATGCTTGTTTAAAGTAGCTTCCTTTGTACTGTAGCCTCTCTGCCACACGCAGTCACTTTTGCTGTTTTAAGTCACCGTTCCACATTATTCATTTATTTATTTGGACTTTGCTTTCTCCGGCTTTTCCTTCGGGCTTATTAGCACTACTACATGTAACTTGGTAGACTGCACTCCCATTCCCTGCTACCTGTGGTGACAGCAGCTTCCTCTCTCCCTCACCTTCTCTCTCAATGCTGGTGAAAAACAGCACACTGAAGATTATATGGAGCATGAAATAGCCCAGGAATGGCTTTTCTCGCGCTACTTAAACTTCATTTAATGAAGCTGAAATACAATGCCATCAGCTGAAAAATGTGATGGCAATTCACCTCATCGGCTCAGGAAAGCATCTGTTGTGGTGATCTGAAGCTGTCTTAGCTAAAGGCTAAACAATGCTATTTTTAAAGCACATTCCCATCATGGAAACAAGGAAATGGAGTTGGTGGATCAGAGCACAAAGGAATGATCTGAACTTAGAGATATATGTTGTAAGGGAGAGTTCAGTGCAGCGAGTCAGTGAAGCTAATGTCTAGGTCATATCAAACTCTTAGCAAAATTGTTTTTTCAATTGTTTTAAGTATGTCACCCTCATCATTCTGCTTTTGATTAAAAGGTGCTGAATTGTTTGGATTTTTTTCACTATTTCTGAATCTTCTCCATCTCCTATTTTGCAGTAATATCTTGCCAGGTTGAACAGTGTACTTAAATACGGATCATTGTTCCAGGCAAAATAAGAATCAGACTGGTTGTTCATAACACAGACCTATTCCAAACCAGTTTGTAACCAACCCAAAATGAATATTTCATATCTGGGTCTAGGTCTTAAGTTTGCTGATGCACCACATGAAGGAAAACAATTAGAAATTTACTGAGCCACTGAAATAACCAATCACTTGTACATTAGGAAGGAGTAGAGCTGGTGTATAGTCATGAGATGGTTTTCTCTTCCTGTTCCTAATTTGGGAACACTTGGAACTGAGGTTGGCCCAGTGTGTGTCTGTGACCTATGTGGGTGTGTTCATCTCACTTTTATCAAGCAGGATTCTATACCTGCTAGTCACATGACAGAGAGAAAGATCTATTTGATCTATTGAGAAAGATCTAGTCAATTCATTTGACTAAAAATAAATATCTACTTTAGGATGAACTGCTCGTTGCAAAAATCTCATTGTACTGGTCACAGAGAGAGCCCAGCTGTTAGCTCAGGTTGACATGTCTATGCTCCAGGTGACTAAAGAGCATTGTGAGTTCTAACTGTGCAGGAAATAAAGAGCATGGCAGAAAAGGGGCAGAGGGAGATGGAGCACAATCCTAATACATTAAAGGGATCTATTTTAATGCCTTTAAATGGCTTGGTGATGTCATGCACAGCTTTAAAGCTCAGAAATCAGCTTTGATATAACGAATAGTCTCTTCTGTGAGGGCCATTAGCTTAAGACTTGTTAGGGTCAGTGGAAAGTGCTGGGTCCCGTTAGAAAGCTCAGAAACTTTTCCTTCTCAGCTGTATGGAGGTTCTCTTTCTATCCCTGCACAGACAGGAGATAGCAGTCTTTAAAGCAAAATGTACAGAAAATTTCCACTGGTGAAAGACTATCATATATCTTGGCCCTCAGGCTAAACTCATTCTTTTTATAGCTGAAAGGAGGAACAATTCTTTGTTTGGCTAAAAAAGGAGGATTTTTTTTTTCTTTAGGGTGTTACTTTTAGAATGCCAGCTATTTAGTGCCTGTCATATTTCCAGTCCTGGAAACTGCTTGTTAGTTGAAACCTTAGAATAGTCCATGATGAAATGAATTGGCCTGTGAAATGGTGAGTTGGTAAATTCAATTTTCAGGTATTAGTCTTGGACCAAAACAGCTATGGCTGCATGCTGGAAAATACTGACCTGGTGTAGAGTTGCTCTACTGGCTCAAATGTGGTCAGTAGACTTTAAAAAGATAACTTTTTCCCTTTAGACTTTAGACTTTATGTCTTTAGACTTTATGGACACCCAGTTAATCATGAGCAAGCAATGTGCCCTTGTGGCGAAGGCCAATGGTATCCTGAGCTATGTTAGGAACAGTGTTTCCAGCAGGTTGAGGGAGTTTACCTCCACTCAGCATTGGTGAGGCCACGCCTAGAGTACTGTTTCCAGTTCTAGGCTCACCAGTACAAGAGAGATATGGACATACTGGAAAGAGTCCAGCGAAGGGCTACGATGATGATGAAGGGACTGGAGCATCTCTTCTGTGGTGAAAGGCTGAGAGAACTGGGACTCTTCAACCTGGAGAAAAGAAGGCTGGGGGCGGGGGAAATCTTATTAATGTATATCAATACCTGAAGGGAGGGCACAAAGAGGAGAGAGCCAGGCTCTTTTCAGTGGTGCCTGGTGACAGGACCAGAGGCAATGGGCACAAAATGAACCACAGGAGGTTCCCTCTGAACAGCAGGAAACACTTTTTTATTGTGAGGGTGATTGAGCACTGGCACAGGTGGCCCAGGGAGGTTGTGGAGTCTCCCTCCTTGGAGATACTCAAAAGCTGTTCGGACATGGTCTTGGGCAACTGTTTGAGCAGGGAGGCTGGACCCGATGACCTCCAGAGGTCCCTTCCAACCTCAACCATTCCGCGATTCTCTGATTTGTAATGTGTGTTCTTACTAATTTGGCAGAAACACAAATTCTTGTCCTCAGATGAAATGTGTTCTGTTGGGTGATCCAGTAGGGAACAAGGTCTGTATTAACCATTATGGATCCACCTTTTCTATCATAGAGGCATAAGACCTTAAGGATAGACAGGTCTTCAATATCTCAGCTGTTTCTGCAAATGATGGCAAAGGTATGATCTCCTAATTTGGGCTTTAACTGAACATCTGCTGAAATCAAAAGAGCTGGACTCACTGTATTTGATAGGCACTGGATTTATAAATTAACTTTAGAGGAGAGTCTTGATTGAAGTGCTATTTGGTTATACCAGACATTTGACATGTTGTGTGTTGTCACTGATGTACACATTTACTATTAGAAATCTCCATATCTGACAGTGTTTATATGTGTACAAATATTAAAACTGTCATGTGTGTTTCTGTCCAATCAGCCATCCAGCTTGCTTTAAAACAGTGATAAATTATTGTTAAAATCTCAGGGGAATAATGTACAGAAGAAATGAATGCATCACATTTATTGGACAACTGTATCTATGAGTTACTTTCTAAATTCTGACACTGAAGAATCCGCTGTTCAAGCAACAGTGATGTGCAGAATTGAAAGGACTCTACTCTTGTACAGAGAAGTTATTATGAATTCACAACTATTCTATAGCAGAAGCTGTTTGTTTGAGATGAAAAGACACTATTACACTGTCACACTGAAAGATGGCTTCTTTCAGCTAACTCTGTCAGAGAGATGTTTTGTCTGAAATTTATGAAAAACGGGATGTTTTTATAGCTTTCAAATGAAAAGATGTGTGTAATAATGGCAAGTGGTTAGAAACAATGAAACCAGTTCACCTTAAACACCTTTCTTCAGAGTAGGCAATTTGTACGTTACCTGAGGGGAAGGGCATCCACCCATATATTTCTCAAGAGTGTAGTGTCATTTGTATTTGTATTTATGGTTTCTATTGTTAAATGGAAGTATGAAGCATGAATGAAGACATGATGGTTGAATCGCTGTAGACAGCCGCAGGACCCGAAGGAAAACAAGCAGCACCATCATGATGTTCTGTGCTTTTCTTACTCCTCCTTCTGACAGCTTCCTGGGTGAGGCTGAGCCAGGGTGGATTGGTTCCTGTGTTTTAATACAAGAGCCTTGAGATTCGTGTTCTTGGAGTGGTTTTGCTAGGCTCATCTCAGAGAGGACTGCATCTCAATGTTTAGAGTTAGGCTGATTTTCAAGGACTAATCAGATTATAAACAAGATAGCAAATTATATCCATACTCTCTGATATAAGAATATAAATTTACAAGCCTCATGGAAGTGTACGTATATAGTGTAGAAATACCTGCTATTATCGATGAGCTACTTAAGGTACTAAGAAGTAGTCTAATGACAGAAGCCAAGAGCTCACAGAGAGCTGCTTTCACCAGCTGAGGAATTTGCGATAGACACTCTCCCTCACTTCAGAGGAAATCAAACCTTCAAATTGCATGTAAAGATACAGGAATCATGAGATGTGGTACAATTCTTAATGTTGTACAGATTTTCTTTTGTGAGGGAGAGACACGTCCACAAAAATGGGGATTGTACCACTACTGGTTGCATACCATGCATTGTTCTATCATTTAGCTTGTAAACTTTCTGGGGGCAGATAATATTTCTGAACGTATGAGCACAGGAGGAAGTTACTGGGACTGAATTTGTGGCACAACAGCTATTCAACAGAGCTCCCCATGTGAACAGCCTAATGTTGCACGCTACATCAGGAAGCATGTTGTGCACTGCACGTTTGTAGCCTACCTTTCTTTCTTGTGGGCGTCTGTTCACAGCTGTGCTGGAAGTGGTTCTCTTTGTTTTGGACAAAGAAGTCACAGTTACAGCTGGCTACAGAACTGATGGTTAGTTCTCACTACAGAGTGGTAGGTATTTCCCTCCTTCCTTCTCCTTTTGCTTTTACAACTGTTCTCTGTGCAGGGCTATGAATTTCAGTGGAGAAATACAGAAAGGCAGGGTATAGGCATACAGAGCAGGTTCCATGATGGCTTTCAATTCTTTCTCCTCCTTTCTGCCTCGTCAATCCATCCTCATCCCTGGAAATATGCTCTTCTCAAAGGGAAGAGATATGGCAGTATCTCATCACATATAATTTCTCCCTGGTACCCAGCAACGTTGCTCTCATGCCCAGTCATGTTGGCAGTAAAAAAGCATCAGGGAATTGCATGTATTTAGCAAGCTAAACCAAACAGGATCTGGTCTGAATGTCACACTGAGAACACCGAGATATTTTGCTCAGCTGACACTTTACCAAAAGAATCCTTTAATCCACACTTGGAATAAAAAAGCAAACCAATTAATAAATCTTTTAAGCTCATATCTCTTTCTCTTATGAAAAACATCTTCTCTGTGCTTAAAATGCATCAAGACAATTGCAAAAAGAAATTCAAGCTGTTTTCCTTTGTGGTTTTGTCCTAACTGAAGTGCAGGATTATGGCATAGCTCGCACGATATCAATGGACCTCGATGTGCTATGAGAACAGTAGTCAAAGCATAATGGTGAAAAGATTCATAGCAGCTCAGTTGTGTTCAAAACATAGGAGGGATCAGAAGACAGGAGGGAGTCCTGTCACAGGAGTCTGTTTTCTATGTGAAACACTTTTGGCCTGTTATAATGCAAGTTGCAATAGCAATAGTGCCAGGGAAGTGGAAATAAAACATTAAATCTGTTGTTTTAATTATGAAAAAGAAACATACTAGAATGCTGGCTTAGCATCAACACATATACCTATGTGAGAACTTTTACTGCAAGATGCATGTTATGTTGGTGTTTCCCATTTTTAATCATCTGGGGCTTGATTTTTGGCAGCTCTCTTGTACCTACTGATTATTTTAAATTATGTTATCCATGCTTCCCTCCTATAGCTGGTCTGACTGTCTTCTGGATGTGTTCATCTTTCGTAGTTTATTTCTAAAATGTGGGTGCCAAGAGTGCTTTGAGTCTTCCATCTCCACGTACGCAACCTGTTTTTATCCTGAATCCCTGTCAGCAATGGAACCCATCCAGTGGAAAGGCAGTAGGTAGTGAAGAGCTATAGCACCTTTCCAGTTAAGTGTCCTGTCTGGACAATTAAGAAAGCAGGACCTTGGGTCTATACCTTCCCGGCAGCTATACAAACTCTCTGTTTGGTAGTGTTGCAAGCAAACCAGTCTCAACTTGGGGAATTTTACTTAATTTAATTTATTGCCCATAAACTTTTAATTAGTGATTTAATTATTGAGAAAAAAGAAGAAAACATAAACAATTAAACAAGCGCATGGGGAGACACATTACCCCCTACTCCAGGCTAAATTCCAGCCCAGCACCTCTTCTCTCTGCTTCTTAGTCTCAACCACTTGTTTTCACTACAGGTTATACTCAGTCCATCCCAATCCCTTTGGTTAGGCAATGAGCAGCACAGTAGGTTGGGGTTGTGTGTGTAATGGTTTCTGTCTGCCACTCCTTGCTTCTTACTTATTTTCCTTTGCTCAGATTGCCCATGGCCTGCAGTCTCTTTAGGGGTGTCTATGCTCTGGCATGGGTTGCCTGCAGGCCACAGTCTATTCAGGGGTGTCTCTGCTCTAGTGTGTGTCATCCATGGTGCACAGTCTCTTTACGGATTTAACTGCCTCAGCATAAGTCTCCTATGGACTGCATTCATCCTCAGAGACCTCCCTGCCCTGGCATAGAGCACCTCTTTCCAAAAGGACTCTCCAGCTGTGCCCCTAACAATGCCTCCTTCCATGTGTCCCCTCCATTCCACCCGTCTGGCTCCTCCATTTCTCCTTTCCTAAGCAGCCGCCACACTTTCTAAAGTATGTTTGAACAGAGGTGCCCTGTTCTCCTCTGGCTGGCTGGGGTTTTGGTGTGCAGTGGGCTGTTTACATTGGTTTCAGAGCTGTCTGGAAGTAGCTGTGAGGGGCTCAGAGCAGTTCATGGCCTCTTCCCACACAGATCACCTCTGCAGCTCCCTGCTACTGAAATCCTGCAGGTTTTGTCAAATACAACTACACAAAGGAGAACAGGTTCTGGACTACAGCATTCCTGCTTACTCCCCAAACTTAGGTGTGATGAATTCCCACAGAAAGATGAAGGAGAAAAAAAAAATTACATGTGTCTTTATTGTTCTCATTTTAGCAACTGCTTTACATGCTATGAAACTACAGCATATAAGTGAGTGCAAAAAAAAAAAGTCCATGTCACACATGATGACTATATGCCTTGTGAAAGAATGGTACAGATAATCACAAAAGCTTTAAAGCTGTCCATTCTAACTTACTTAGCTCCAACAGCTTTTATAAATGAAATAATTTGGTTTTGTCATTTAAAAGGAGCTACCTCTGGAGCCCAAAACAAAGCATATATTTTGTTACATCTCAAGAAAATGTCTCTTTCTATTGGCCATTAGTAACCTAAAGGCCATAAGTACCTCAAACCATCCATATAAATCTTTACTTTTATGAGAATTGAAACTGCTGGATCAGTTAAGTTGTCACGATGGAGGGCACAGAGGCTTGTCAGATGGAAACTGATATTTTGCAAACTGTTTTGCTTTATTTAAGCTGAATGCCATTGTAAACTTGGAAAGAGCTACAAGGAGACTTAATTGGAAAACATAAAGGTCACCGAAGGCCTAACAAATGGGAAGCCTTTGGCGAAAATGTACTTGCTGAATTGAGAACTACCTCTGAAAATGAAAACAAGCCGATATATGTTATAATCAATTTGAATGCACAGAAAGACTCTAGGTGTATTTCCCTTCCTAAAGTGGCTAAGCAGACACAATCTTAGTACTGTTTCAGTCAGCCAAGTCTATTTTCTCTCGGTTTATGTGTGGTGTTAATAGTAAATAGTGATAGCAAATGCTGATACTGTTGAGCTCCTGATTAATGGAGGTGGGCTCTTCAGCTCACACAGCAATAGGTCACGTTGATATTCACATGGTTGCATGGAATCTACCCTGGCAATGACTCTTTTCTGTAACTGACCTAAAGGATTAAAGACAGTACAGAGATTCTCAAGGTACTGATGGCCACAAGCTCCAAAACTAGAGTACAAATCTGTCATCTAACCTTAATGCATTTTATTTTATGAAAAAAACATGGTATTAAAGCACAAGCAAATAGATACTAGTAAGAAGAATCAAAAGTGAAAATAAACCATGTCTTTTCATGAGTGGAAGTCAGAAAACAGGTCTGACCACAAACAAGCAATGGAGATATACAGTCATATATATATGCGCATATAAATATAGATATATATGTTTATACACATATATACACACATATGGGTTATAGAATATGTTTAGATATTTACACAGGTTAGGATAAGTTTTTTTAGTAGTATCTGATATACATTAGGACAATTTTGGATTGATAATAAGATAATAAAGAATGGTTCCTTGATGAGGATATTTTCTCTCCCTACAGTTTCATTCCTGAAGCCGTATATAGCCTGAGAGTGCCTCAGACCTTCTTTGAAAACTACCGTCTGAACACAGATAAGGTAGGTGGAATTTTTTTCCCACTAGACTGGCCATCTGCTCATCATCTTCAATGTAAGATATATATTTGCGATTACTAAGATTTATGTCCTTTTATGTTTAATAGATATGTATTCATTGTGTATTGATTTCATGTATTTATTCATGTGTTGATTTTCTGTGTTATTTCCATTGCACTGTTAGTCACATACCTATCGTGTTTGTACTTATGATTACAGGTAAAGGATTTTTTGTGTTATGGCCACGACTAAGGCCGTGGCCTGATTTTCAGACATGTCAACCAGCAACTAATTCTTACTTATTAGCTTTGGAATAATGTCATTTTTTAATTTTTAACTTTCACCACATATGTGCAACCAATGTATACAGCTTCTATCATATTGTTTTCTCAGATTTATGTTTGCCAGCAAATACCTCAGAACCTGCTGGATCACCTTTGAATCTGTCACACTGTTCTTCAAAGTGTCCCAGTTGTCTGTTTTCATGCTATCACAAAAAGGAAGCATGATTGACATGTTATTTGGGAATCTGAGGGCGCAGTGAGGCAGTGTCATATGGCAAAATAGTGTACAAATGGGCCCCCCATTCTGCTGGAATGGATCGGTTTTGTACTATCTGTGCAGTCGCATTTATGTTTCTGTGAAGGGATTTTAATTTTGTTGTTTTGTTTTCTAACCCAGAGACATTGAACTTACTATTATGAAAAATTAACGTCTGAAGAGTAAAGACAGCTTTAATGATTATATTTTAACTAAGTGCATGTGCAGTTATCCATAGATCCTAAGCTCAAAAAGTATAATGGTGCATAATGCAGCACTGACTAGAAAAATAAGCCTGTTGTTATTTTTTTAGCAAGAAGTGTTTTTCCCTATTGTGTGCCTGGTAGGTAATTACAGACATAGCATTGATACTACAATTACACACTGCCAACCCAGACATGCTGTACTGGCTTCTGGTCTTCTAATATGCTGGAACAGGGCTGGTTCAGTTACAGGCCATAATGAGCCTGTCGGAACAAAAAGCATTCATGTGAGGAAAGTGGCTTCACCTCAAACATCATCCTTGCTTTTAAACAAGTTGTATTGGATTTGCATGGCCAGGTTTTGGTAGCGGAGGGGCTACAGGGGTGGCTTCTGTGAGAAGCTGCTAGAAGCTTCCCCTACGTCTGATAGAGCCAATGCCAGCTGGCTCCAAGATAGACTCACCACTGGCCAAGGCCAAGCCCATCAGAGATGGTGGTAGTGCCGCTGTTAGAACATATTTAAGAGGGCGAAAAAAACCACCCAACTGCAGAACTGCAGCTGAAGAGGGGAGTGAGAATATGTGAGACAAACAACTCTGCAGACACCAAGGTCAGTGAAGAAAGAGGGGGCAGAGGTGCTCAAGACGCCAGAGCAGAGATTCCCCTACAGCCCATGTTGAAGACTATAGTGAGGCAGACTGTCCCCCTTCAGGTCCATGGTGGAGCAGATATCCACCTGCAGCCCACAGAGGACCCCATGCTGGAGTAGGTGGATGCTCAAAGGAGGCTGTGACCCTGTGGGAAGCCTGCACTGGAGCAGGCTCCTGGCAAAACCTGTGTCCCCGTGGAGAGAGGAGCCCACATTAGAGCAGGTTTGCTGGCAGGACTTGTGACCCTGCAGGGGACTCACGCTGGAGCAGTTTGTGAAGAACTGCAGCCAATAGGAAGCACTCACATTGGAGAAGTTCATGGAGGACTCTCTCTCCAGCGAGAGACCCCACACTGGAGCAGGGGAAGAGTGTGAGGAGTCCTTCCCCTGAGGAGGAAGGAGTAGCAGAAACAACATGTGGTGAACTGACCACAACCCCCATTTCCTGTCTTCCTGTGCTGCTTGGGGGAAGGAGGTAGAGAAATCGGGAGTGAGGTTCAGCCCAGGAAGAAGGGACGGCTGGGGGGAAGGTGTTTTAAGATTTGGCTTTTATTTCTCATTACCCTACTCTGCCTTCTAACTGGCAATAAATTAAATTGTTTTCCCCCAGCTGAGTCTGTTTTCCCCGTGATGGTAATAGCTGAACGTTCTCTCCCTGTTCTTATCTTGACCTGTGAACTTTTTGTATTTTCTCTCCCCTTGTCCAGTTGAGGGGAGTACTAGAGCAGCTTTGGTGGGCACTTGGCTTCCAGCCAGGGTCAACCCACTTACCCAAGTGTAAGCAATATGGTATGCACGTGGTGTTAATACAACCTCCCTATCAACTGGATATTTGGAAGCATGGGGAAGTGTAAGTGTTCAGTTACTGCTCACAACCCTTCTTAAGCCCATCATGGAAAATCGGAATGTTTATGAATACATATTCCATATTATTTTCCTAGTGGAAAAGCCAAGGTTATTGTTTAAATACTAACACATAGGAAAGAAATCTGATAGTAGAAGGCTTCTTGTTCTTGCAAAAGGAGAGGTAATGTTTATACGCGGAAGCACATGAAGTAAGATGAGTTCAGCCTAGAAATAAGATTTGGTTTCCTAGTGCTGAGGGAAATTAAACATGGAAACAACATTCTTCAGGAGGCAAGTAGTTCTTCAAGTGTTGTGTGCGTACTTTTTACTACAAGATAAAATATCTTTCCAAAAGACAGGCTTTATTTCCACACTTTAGAAGAACTCTATGGCTTGTATTTACAGAAGACTATGTAATTGCCGTCTCTTGAGGATATAAAGACCCTACATCTACAAACTAGCTTAAAAAAAGGCAGCCACTAAATATAGGCACTGAAAGGAGGGGCAAAAGGGAGGAGATATCAGTAGGCAAAGGAAAAAATAAGGCCTTAACAGATTCAGTTTGCCTGAATGGATGTTATTTCAGAAAGCTGTTCTTGAAAACCAGTCCTGGAAAGGTAGAAGTTCTCTGTACTGTGAAGCCTAAAGTCTGGTCCTAGCCTGTGCTTTTTGGAGTAAAAAGGATTTGGTCAGCTGTTTGAAGCTAAAGATGTGTGACACTGTTAGCAAAGCTCAGATACAAGAGAGATTTATTTTAATATGAAAGGGCAGAAAGGGAGGTGATACTGTATGAACAAAAATAAACAGGGGAAGGAGTGGAAGAAATAGGAACAAAATACCATGATGTTTCAAAACCCAGAAAGCTTCGTTTTGCAAGTGAGATGTATTTACTATAAAGCACCCTACTTGCTCTAAGTTCTTGACCTCTTTGAGCTCAAACCAAGTGTAAATACCTCTCTGTGGTCTCGTATCAAGATTCATTGGGTACTATTGTCCTGTGAGGGACATCAAACCACTACAAACTGGACTTCTCTCTTTGGAAATGATGGCTACCCTGTATTCCTCCATAAAAATATCAGATGGATATATGGCAGTGTCATTTTAACAAATGGTGTTCAGAATGCTTATTTAGGGTTTTCATTGAACAGAATGAATGCTATGGCACAACTGTACTTTTTTATCCAGGTTTAGCAGGAGATGGTCTCTCATATGAATTGGTGCGAATTAAGTGACTCTGTTGCCACTGTTCACTGAAAATAAAAAAAAAATCAGTACGGAAAAATAGTTTTGTTTAATTTAATTGACTTTTAACACCTTCCCCCCCTCCTTTGTTAACTAAAGACCATTGCTTTTGTATCCGTTGAAGCTGAACTGAAACACTGCAGTTAAGGTTTAGGCACTTTTTCTAGTTTTCACAAAACAAGACAATACATTTTGAAGGAAATTTTGACCTGGAATATTACTTTAAATATCTGTGTCAAGGGATTCTCCTGCCAGACTTTAGCTACCTGCATGCCTAAATTAAGCCATAAATTAATAGAGAGACACCAGCTAACCCAACTACAATATGTGTTCTATTCCCAGAGGTGATTTTCCTTCCTATGGCATGCCTTTCTGTGGGTGGAAATAATGCAGAATGAATTAGGGACTTGCTGTATGAACAGCATTACTGATTGTGAAATTCAAAGATATAATCACTTTGTAAAGAGCCTCACAGATTTTTTCTGTCTTAATTTTAGTTTGTAGTATTGCAAACATGCATCTCTGATAGTCCATAACGAGCAAGTCTAAATCCTGCCTTACTTACTGTGGACACATAATGACCTTCATTGATGACAGATTCTGTGTGCAACGCTTTGTATCATTTATGAATATAAAAAAGTCAGGAAGCAAGCTGAGAGTAAATCATATATCAAGTCTAAGACAAAAAAGTGCTCTGTCCATCTCATAAACTATCTTTGCCATAAAAGAACTCTGTCATTGAACTTTAGTTTTGTAGACCGAGTTCAACCAACTTTAACAATGTGAATTTGGGTACATTTTTCAAAATGGCCATCTCCTACAATCAGTACAAGTTACAGTTGTTTCTTGTTAGCTGTGTTTGAAAAAAATTATATTGCTATACTAAGGGAAAAGCTGGAAGTTCCCATTACAGGTTTGTGAGGTTTTTTTATGAATTGAAAAAAGAGGTAAAAGTATCAGTTTCATAAAATTAAAAATTTGAATTAATTATGGTTCAGAAGGGTCTAAAAGCCTTTTATTGGCTTGACACAAAATTCATAATGTGCCTACACTGTAGTTTGGAGCCTTGTCTGCTTCTGGTCTCTCAGCTAATTCCTGGCTACAGGCCAGACTTTGTTTCCCATCATAGATTTCAGACACTTGCTTGGTAGCTGATGATCATGGCCAGAGACTCCTACAAGGGACAGAAACAAAATCCATGAAAAGAGAGATCATCATACATCATGGGGAATGGCATCTGGTCACATAATTTTCTATGAAAAGTACCAGTGAAAGAATGTTCCACTCTAAAATTTTTGACCCCCCCCCGAACTGGGAAGAATGTTTCTATTTCTTCATTTGATTTCTGTTTCTAATGAATTTCAGTAAAATTAAACTTTTTTTTTTTTTTTTGATGCCATGATACTGCAGAGTAATTTTGTAGAACAGTTAATTTTTGGTGTGACTATTAAGTGTTACAGTTCTGTCTCAGAACATAGAAGTTTAGAGAAGGGAACCCTATCTGTAAAAACAGAAAAACCCCTAACATATTGTATGCTCAAGCTGTCGAGGCACACCTTACAAACACTGCTCGTAATATCGTAATAGAGCATTGCAGCTTGTTGTTGTTCATAGTTCAGTTCTTACACTAGGCTCAGCATTTATGTGGAGAGTCTATTCAAAGGGGAAAGACTGTTGGGTTTTGACCATTTGCTTCTACGCGGAGTCAGGAAAACTGATCCCGTAAGAAGTGTGCATTGAGTATCCATTAAAATTCTGAGCAAAGATGACTGCTGACACTCCTTACCTACCTTGAGCTTTTCAAAGATGCAGTGACAGATTTGACAAATTTGGGACAGCAGAGGGTATCTTGGCTGCCCTCCAGTTGTCACTCAGGAATGCATGGCACCCCCATTTTACTCCTGTTTTATGTCTCAGCTTTGTGCGGGTGTCTCATAAACCCTAAGCGTTAGAGGTCATTAGATGCCAAAGTCTGTGAAGCTGAATGAGCCTGTATGTGCTGTGGGATAAATTTCCTCTTGAGATGCTTTTTTCTTCATCAACGACAAAAATTGTTAGAAGTTTCCTAAATGTAGTTGCCTGATTATTTCAGTCACAATGCTACTGTGATGAATCTCAATACGTTGATACTTTTCCAGCCAACAACAGGCTTGTATAAGCACTGCATGCTTATATAATGAAATAGAGAAAGATACCCTGAAGAGTTTACAGTCCGTGTAAAGGGCGAGATGCAGCTTGAGGATCCGGCAAAGTATCAGTGAGGGGTAGAAGATGACGGATAGTTATGGTCTGTGTTGTAAACAGTGAGCACAGCGCATACATCCACTGTGCATTACACTCTGTGCATTTATTCTCCTTGGATAACATGGTTTTGTGAGTGAAAGCAAGCTGTTGAAAGGCAAGCCTTGACTCTTGGTTGTGACCTCTGTTAAGTGTATCTAAAGGCAGAGCCAGACCCTATTTCTCTGCATAGCTTTATTGTCCTGCCATTCTGGAGATTAAAAAAGTAGCCTCTTTAAAATCCAAAGGAGAATGGTGTATATCTTTTGATAGAAAATACTGATCACAAAGGGATGCACCTTCATTACTGTATCTTAAATCTCTGCTATGGATTTTGACAACATATTTTTCAAGACTATCATTTTTTTTTCTTGTTAGTTTTTCTTCCCCCTTTGGTAAGGTAGGTTTTATTGCTACAACTGTCAAAGCGTGGGGTTTTTTTTGCCAAAATACTTGTGGAGAAGGAAAAAGAAAAAATGGTACACAGGCAGTAATGGAGGTTGAGAAAACCTGATATGCTGCTATTGTGAGGAAAACATTTTACTTTCATCTCCTGGCCCCCCCCTTGTTTTTTTACCTTTCCCTGAACTTTCCAAAAACATTGTTAGCCTTTTTCTGTAAGTGGACTATTACAAACAGATACAGAAGAGGAGGCACGGGACAATTGTTAGTCCTTCCCTGCCCTACCCAATCTCTTTGTGGCCCTGAAGTTAAACTGGTGTACTTCATGGTGACTTTTTACTCCTTCTCAGTACTTAATACAGAAAAAAAGTCTTTAAAAAACCCAACACTTTCTGTGTAGTAAGAGAGACTGATTCAAATACATAGAGACAGAGACAAAAATCTACAAGGTCTCCCTAGCAGAATGTGAATGCCATTGCTTAGAGAGATACAACTGTTCAGGTTTTACACAAAAAAGCATTGAGTCCCAAGGGCAGAATAATGAAAGGCAGTGCGGTGACTCAGATTTTGGTCTGTGAGCCAGGAGACCCAGGTGATACTCCAAGGACTGACACACACCTGTACATGATGTGATTTTGTTTGGTTTTCTTTTTGTTTGTTCATGTATATGATAGGCCCCTTGGGTGGAATTTGTCTGACCCTATTTAACTATCTAGGACTCAGCTAATTATCTTAAATTCTCTTTATAGTTGTGGAGAGACATTCATGGGTGATTCATCTCTTCCTGGATGTGTGAATGCTCTAAAATAGGTCAGAGGAATGGCATCTTGACTCTAAAGACAACCTGAGATACTGGCTCAGATGCCAACACCTGTTCTAGAGCTAGGTCTCCCTCCTCTCTGGGTCAGAGAACAGATCCTGTTACGGCTATTTACCATGTCTTCTAGGATTGTCTTCTTTGTGGCTTTTATGGGTGGATTCATCCAACTGAAGTGAGGTACCCAGGGAAAAAAGAAAGACTGGGATTTAGTCATACATAGAGAAAATTTATTTTCAGTGAGACAGCAAAAGTTATCCATTCCCTTTCTTCCTGTTGGACTCTTCCTTCCCAGTATGTTATTTGTGATGTCCTTTATTCCAATAAAAGAAGTTTGGGGTTGGTCTTTCATACTGTCATTTGTTTGTAATACTCATGTGTGTCCTATTCTGGAGTGCGGAAGAAAGTATTAGTATTTTTAGAGGTTTGCTATAAATAGAGCCACATAAACAGTTCATTTCCTGGACCAGCTTCTGAACAGAATTGTTTTAAAGCATTGTTTTTGTTCTTTTCCAAAATAATTTTAGCGAAGTGGAAAAAAAAAAACCAAACCAAACTTCTTCTAGCTCAAAGTAGTAATTTTTCAGTACTCTTTTGAGTGACTCAACCACTAACATAAATTTATGCTCAGTCTTACTTATTGGAGATGCAGAACTCAGCAAGGAATTGTCAACTGCTTAGCAAGGATTACCTGAATAAGCTACAGCAAGAAAGAGAGAAAATACTGTTGCAATGGGAGATACCAGCCTTAGAATACTATATGATTGATTGGGTATTTTTTCTGATGGGTTGGGAAAAAGTGCCAAAAACCTCCTGGTAAAAGCAATGTTTGCACCCCAGCCTTCTGGGTTTTTTATTTTTTTGATTGTTTGATTTGCATGAATGTAGTTCTGCAACGAAAAGGTCAAACAGAGTATTAATTTTCTAACTTCTAATATTTCGAACTACATTTCTTAGTGAACAGTGAATTTTTGGGGTGGGGGTGAATTCAAGTCTAATCCATTGGTTGTTGGTTCTGGGGGAAATAACTGGTACAAAGCAATTTTATCTTTATTTCTGCAGCTCATATTTTTGATCTTGGCAAGTATAAGTCTTAATTTTCCTTTTGTTTGGGGGAGGGGAAGGAGCAGATGGCTCTTATCTCTTCAAATTCCTCTCTGACCTTTAAAAACAACATACCTAATATATTCGCCACATCCTCCCTTCAACAAAACCAGACTAATGATAGCTCCTTCTGGGCTGAGCTTGCAGATCTATGTATTCAAGTTTCAGCTGGCAAGTAATGTAAAACAACGTGGACTGAGTTATCTGAATAGTAGTAGTCATGACTGCTGGTAAAGTGGAATGATAGGAAGGCTTTCAGGCTGCATGACTTCCTTATACTTAGCTGCCCCAGATAAGGCTTTTATGGTTCTTCTCTTCGTAAGAGTCAATTCACAGCTGGAGACACTTAACCAGCTTTAGCAACTGGCATTGATGCTGGAGAGTCTCTGCAATTTCAGTATGTCAGAATACCCTACTAAATCTTCTGGGATGAAATCAGTGCTCTCACTTTTGGCCTTCCCACTGCTTGTTCAGACTCTCAAGCGCTTTCAGCACGTGAGCCATGTGAAGGGGCTGCACTGACGCAAGGGACAGTGGGGAGAAGTTAAAACACGTTACCAGCGATGGCAGCCACCTCATCACATCCTGTTCCACAGCTGAGTCAAAGGTTATGTCAGGCTTCATTTGCTGCTTAATTAAAAAATCTCACACAGGTCCTATCTGTGACAGTAAGAGCAATGTAGCATGAGTACTAATTCTAATTGAATTTTCAGGCTTGTGAAGTTGAAAGAGGAGTGAAATGTGTAGAGACTGCTATCAGCTCTTATTAGCTGAAAGACCCTGTCACTGGGGAGTCACCATTGTGCAGAGGAGGGCAGTTCAGCTTCTCCTGGTGCCCCACTGTCAGGTTTGTGAGATACAACCATCTGAACCAAATGAGACCATGCTAAATCATGCTAATGAAAGTTAAATTAATAATCTATTCCAAGGCCTAAGACCCATCAGTAATTTATTTACACTTTAGAAACATTTTGTCAAGATTCCAATAAAGAAAATATGTGGCATCCTGGAATAATAGTCTGCTTTCCTCTCCTCATTTTTCTTCATGATAACTGGGGTGAAATCTTGAGCTTTGAATATATATATATATAAGTATGTATCAATTGTAATCCATACAATGTTGAAAAGTTCAACACTTGAGTTCTGACAGTTAAACTCACTAACTTTCCATTATGATTGTGTACATAATTTTATCACAGAAAAATTAATTCAGTGTTTCTCTACAATGTGCAGATAGCTTGACAAAGTGCCCGCCTGAACATGGCTGTGTAAAAATAAAAATAATCAGTTTTGAGCAAATTTCATGAGCCAAGCTGCCAAACCAGATTTTTGAAATGTGTAGATTGCTTAACTTTATTCATATATCGTATGATAATTCCCCTTTCCTAAAGTATTACAATGTCAGATAGGAGTGTTTTGTGGTCTTTTTTCCCTCCTTAGATCTTTGATTTGGAAATGAATTTCAGCTATAGAAATTAGTAAGGGCTTAAGGATAACTTGAAGTGCTTTGCAGAACAGAGAATGCATAATTTGCATCTGAATCAGGCTGTAGAGTAAGAACATGGAAGTGTCACTACGGACAAAATTCAAAGATCCTATTTCTACCTCGCCTTTCCATGTCATTTAGAAATTTTGCTCCGCTGCTGCAGTGGGCTCAACAGGGTCATACATGGAAGATCAGACGTATGGAAAAACCTGTGCGGTTGTAGCTTTGATGAAAAGAGAGACTCTAGATGTAAAAATTTCAGAGCTCGTTGAATTATTTCATTCTGTGTGTTTCTGTCTTCATCTTTGTAATTCCTGTATGATGCTTTACTTGTAGAATCTGTAGAACAGGCTCAGTGAAAATAAGACATGATCTCTAGCTTGTCAGTGATTATCTGGAAGAAGAATACAGAGAATCTGGAAACCATCCAATGAAAACAAATCATGAAAAAGAAGACTTGAAAAATAAGCTACACCCTTTTTTTACAGCACTAGAAACTAACTATTTACTGATAACTTTATTATGCTTGTTTACTGCTCCCTAGTGCTTAATCATTATTTTTAGGGATTTAGGCTTTATTTCATCATTTTAACATAACAACTGTCGCTTGAGTTGAAGAAACAGAAAGGATAGAATATGCAATACACAGCGTACAGCTGGTTGAACTGTTCACAGCAAATAATTTAGTGGCTCAGTTAAGCCTTATTATCTCTTTGAAAATTGTCCAGAAACAGACTTTGATTATTATGAAATTGTTAATTACTCAAAATTGTTTGACAAACATTTTATAGAAACAGAGTCCAACTTATGGGCTGGTCTCAAGCTGTCTGTTATTCACCACCCTGAGCTCCTGTTCTGTGCTGGTGGGACAAAAACAATCTCTAGTTCTCTAGATTTAAGAAGTCAGCAGATGAGAAGCCAGTAGATGGTGCTCAAGGATGCAAAGCCAACTGGTTTTAGGGAGGAAGAAAACATGTTGCTAAGCACTGCAAATATCTTTATTTGGCTGCATTTTGCATCTATGCTTAGTAGGTAAGTCCCCTAGTTCTTTGGCTTCCCACCCACCCAGTCTGAAATATTTGAAATATTTGAGGAGTGGGAGCTGAGAGGTTGCTGGAGAGTAAACTGCCTCTCTGAGCTTATGTTGCCAGGAATATTCACAGCACTGCTCTGGAGAGAAAAATCCCAGTGTGGAGGAGTTCTCAGGGAGAAGGGCAAACTACATCCAAAGATCACAGAGCTTCTTTCGTTCCTTTCCTTCTGCAGTGCTACTTTATTATAAAAATTCTCCTTATTTGTTTGATGGCAGCAGCATCAATCTCTTCAGTCCTTGCTATATACACTTCACTCAGTTCCTTCAAAACACTTATTCCAGTGATCATCGTCTAGGACTGATGTTCATGCTATGTTACTCTGGTTTTTCTAAAAGAATTTTCGTTTTTGAAAATTAGCATAACCAAATCTTTGTGCTAAGAACTTCCTTAGCTGTATGAATTCTTAATTGCCTCACTGTTAGCCTGAAAGGTTTGGATTTGCTTAGTCTAATATAGAGAAATCCAAAGGGAGATTTGGTGATTATCTTCCAGTACGTAAGAGGCTGCTGCGAAGTGGGAGGCTATAGATTCTCCATGTCTACTCCACATAGTGCAAGTTTTAATAGGCTTAAGTTAAAGCAAGGGATATTTAGTCTGAACATTAAGAAAAACCTTTATAACTGTAAAAGTAATGAAGCATTGGACTAGATTTCTGAGACACTATCTCTATCAACAGTGATTTTTAAGCATAGACTAGGAAAACTGTGTGAGTTATAGCATAAATAAAGTATTTTCTGTTCTGGAGAATGTGTGTGCATATGTGTGTAGGTGATCTGGATGAGTTCTCAAAATCTCTTCCATCCTAAACTCTGGTTTGCTTACCAAAGGTAGATTCTGCTGTCTGTTTTTCATAGTTCTGCAAATAGATTTTTTGATTATAAAATGTGGGCCAAAGACTGTACCTGTCCATAGGCTTTTTACCTGATACACCTCTATTTATCAGTTTTCTTTTTAGTCCTATAAATATTCTGATTTCCAGCTTTTAATAGGTAGGCAGGAGGCCTGCTAGTATGCATCAATACTCTCTGCTTTTTGTGGAAAGAAGATAAAAGACATATAAAACAATAAGCCTGCAATTTGGTCACATATATATTTCATAAAGGCAACTTACTGAGTAATATATAGAAGGCTTTTGCAGGCTATCTTTATGATAGAAACTCCATTTTGTGAGTGAAGTACTTGCATTATTGATTTTAATAGAATTTTGCACAGTAAGGATAAATTGTGGTAATACTGCATGATGCCGCATAAGAAGATGCAGCAGACTAAGACTAAAATGACTGTTGGTATATATTCTGTGACAAGAACACTGTTTTATGACCAATGGAGGCAGCAGTTCCATAATACACAAGGTCCAAGTGCAATAAACAGGGCCTTGGTATCATAGATTTCACCAGGACTTTGAGCAATAAAAATGTTTATGATGTTGAGTATTATAGTGGTATATTGCTTAGAAAACATGCAACAATGTGAAGAGGATTGTGTGTGCAGCAGCATTTTAGGGAAGTTGTGTTTTGCTCAGAGAAGCATACATCCACATTATAACGTATGTCTAAATAACTTTGTGTTCCCATTACTGTTAACAGCTTCTTCCATAAAATTTGTCCTGTTTTCTCCTTATAATGTGTTTTCCAATTTTAGGTATGTGTAGGAGGCAGCAAATGCATCTTCCTCTGTATTTGGATATGGATGATGCATACCTCAAAAAAACCCCTGTTTTCTTTGGGTATCTACAAGTGATTCTTTGCGAGTTAAATAATAACCTATTGCTTCTGCATAGTTATTGTGGATTTGCACGTTCTCCACTCTCACCGTAAGCAAGATTCTTTGACTCAGCCCTTAATAAAACTGAACTTAGCCCACAATGAGAGAAAATTCTGGTGGTAACCCTCTAGCTCTAGATGTCTCTGAATGATGTGGTGTCTTGTAGTATACTACCACAATAACATTAGACTTGGTTTTCATTTATGCCCCTTCCAGTGTTCTCAGCTGGAGCCAGATTAATACAATTAATGTTCAAATTTAAACCACCTGTTGGTATTTGATTATGTTTCATTTGAAGTCAAAATCCATAAAGCAGCTGTGGTCTTAACAAATGGGCATTTTCTGTGCAGTGTTGAGCTGCAGATAAATTCTGGGGTAACTTTTTATGTGAGTATGGAGAGGAAACCTGCGCTTATCACATCGGGAAGCATGACAGCAGCACAGGGAAAAAGGACAATGCATCTTCAGTTACATTCTGGCTTTCGGACAAGGTGAGGAAAAGACTAAATACTGGTTTGTAGATGTGTGTGTATATTTGTATGTTTATACATAAGCATGCACACATATGTGTGTGTGTATTAAAAAAAAAAGCTATGTTGGGACCTATGTATTCAATTTCATTTTACTGGAGTGCTAGATGAAGGCTGGTAGAGTAAAGGTGTCATGCCAGATAGAACAAAAGATTTGTAAGACTCTCTAGATGAAAGGGAGTGGAGTGCGCAGATGTGTATATTCACTCTTGTGTTATATTCTAAAGCAAGCACTGTTAAATGGAAGAATAGGTTGAATGAATTGCATAAGACAGATGAAGAAAGAACAGAAAATCAGACTCGGAGAAGTGAAGTGATTTACCCAAACTGATCCAAAATTCAGTGGCTAGGTATTTACTAGAACCCAGGTTTCCTAAATCTTCAGGCTACTGTGTCCTGTAACTGAGAAACAGCAACAGAAATTAAACAGTCTTGCGTGCCAAAGGATTTCTAATTCTGAACTCCTAGTCTATTAAAACAATAATTTTGCACATCAAGCAGACATATGGCAAAAAAACATTCAGAGGAAAAGAATTTTGCAGTAAAATTTGATTGAACCAGTCTTCTGTTTTCTTGGGTGTTAACTATAAATCTGTTTTGTTTTGGTTTGGTTTTAATCATTTATGAGAAAAAAGGTGGGGAGAGAAAGAAAGAAAATTCTTAAGAAATAAACACTGAATTGATAGAACATAAAATTCGCATGTATTTCAGCATGACTTGCTCATAGTGACAAAGTCTTCTGCATTGCTGTTGTAAACCTTATTTTTGTTTAATAAAGTTTGTACAATCTGTCAGCTTTTAAATTAACTGCATGACTGGCTCAGACTTGAGTCACGACACTTAAGACCACATAACATAATCACTGCCTGTGAATGAAATACAGGGATGTGGAACTGGCAGAGCCTGCAGGAAATGTGGAGGAAAAGCTTGTCATTTTACTGATGAAACAAGACAGCAAAAAAATTATTCCTAAATAATTTCCCTACTGCTTTTTTTTTTTTTAATGGTTATTTACCTCCTTTTCCTTTTTGTCTTCCCATGAAGATATGGCTGTTTATCTTTAGTCTGAGCTTTTGATAGTAAACTTTCACATTTATTCCAAATTGGTTTTCAATATTGTATGATAATGCTGAAAAATGAGATCATAAAATCAGATGTTGTCACTCCATTTTCTGATTTAAAAAATGCAAAAATATAGGCCTATTTCTTCAGATAAGGTTGGTAGATTTACAACCCTGGTTTGTTTAAAAAAATCTGCAATTAGGTGTGAAAATAAAGTAACTAAACCACAAATAGTAGAGAGTTGCCACATTCTTCTTTTCCTTATCTAATTGATGTTACTTTCCTCACTGACCATATTTGAATGGTTCAACAATAGTGTAATACAAATGCATGTGGACAGCACTGGCTTGAGAAACCACAGCATATCACAGGCTCTATGTTACTGGAAGATAATGAAAAGGTCTTTCTTTGAGATTAACTTTGTTTGGTATCTACTTTGAGGTTGCGTATAGCTAACCTGTACATCATAATAATACCCTTAATGTTTTGAGGTGGCAACAGATGTTTTGCAACATCTTTTATGAATGTTAGGATTCCCTAAAGAGTTATTTGTTGATTCATTTGATTATAGACTATTGTTTTCACTGTACTCGCTCAGTAGTCTGACAAGAATGTGTAATAAATTCTCTGAGAAATCACAGACCATTGCATTCCTTGCTACTTTCTGCTTCAAGTGACAAGTGTACTTCTTTTTATATATATATATTCCAATCTGAAATACTCCACTGCTGACAATTTTCACCCTGGGGAGAGGATGAGAGAACCAACCTGATAGATCTTAATGGTGTTGCCTAATGCAGCACTGGAACACATTCAGACACAGCTGTGGATAACCCAGCAAAAAATCTGTGTGGGTCAAACTAAGCTAGAAAATGCACTGTTGAATGAAACACAAACGCAGTCTTTATGTGACCAGTTGGGAAGCTTTCTGAATGGAGTTTGGTGGGCTACAGGTTTCCTATTAGAATGTTTGGTCCAGTTCATTATACGGGATCCCGCAATACCAAAGTCTCTCTTCAGAAACCATTCCTCCAAGTTATGTATTGTGTTTTCTCCTTCTTAGGCTTTAATACATGAAGGCTATGCTTAAAGAAAGGAAAAAAAAATCCAAACCAAGAACACAGAAACTATGGAATATGGTCTTAGAATTACAGTGATAAATAATTTTTAAAGAGTATTTGTAGGCTTTACTCTCTTCTCATAGGTGTTGGTATAATTCAGGAATCACTTAACTTCATTGAGAAGGAATAAGAACTTTTTATTTTTTGGAAAATGGAAACCTTTTTCATCCACCTTTCAGCAGATTAGCAGGATTAACGTTTTGAAAGTATCTTGAAACTACAGTTTATGAGAACTGATGGGCTAAATCCTCAGATGACATAAATCAGCTTACCTTCAGAGATTTCAGTAAATACTGTGTTAATAAGAATGATACCAGATCACTGTGGAAGATAAGACAAGAAAACACAAAGCAAAATATAAGACCACCGCCCAATGTTTGCAGGAAAAACAGTATGAGATTACAGAACAGACATCGGTGGTTTAAGTGTTTCTTATACAGAGATCTCATCTCCAAACTGGAAGCAGTATATACACAAGACACTCTGGGATTAGTTCAAAATATCTTCTGGATTCCTACAATAAACCTTTTAAAAGACACAGCTAAGTCTTATTAGTAACACAAGTAAGAAACTATCAAGATGAGAACAATTAAAATTACCCTGGGGAGTTAGACAGGATGCTGGATTTTGCTAAGATGCTGAAGCTAGAGAGGTAAGAGCATATCCTACGCTATACAAGAACATATGTTAAATGAAAACAATTTTGAAGAAGGTAATTTATTTTAGTTATATATGGCACAATTGATTTGTCTAAATGTAGGCATCTTATGCCATTTCAGATGTCCTTGGACATTAAACATATTTATATTAGGCTATTAGATAGGACAAAGCAAGAGGAGAGATACTTTGAGTGGCAGCTGCGGTCTGGGCAGGATGTCTATAGCATCTCAAATGACATTAGAGTCCTGTGTTTATGCAACAGAATTAATGCTCCAAGAACACTGCTGTTTTCTTCACTGCAAATTAAAATGAGAAAAATGAATGCCACAGAAAATTATGTCATAGCCATCTATTTGTCCTCTTATCTTTCATGAGTTTAAGGTCTTTATTATATGATAAAACTTTCTTTTTAGGTTTTGTCATATACATGTTTGTTCCAGCAGACCAAAAAATTTGCTGATCTGTTTATAGATACCTTTCTCCTACTCAAAGGATCCTTGACTATCACGAGGACATCTAATCTCCGTAGAATTAGACTGGGTCATAAGGAAGGTGATGGATGTTATTGTCCCTGAGAATCAGTAAAGACATCAGACGTGGGAATAGTTAGTGTAATTTGAACAGCCTTTAGACTGCATTGACTTCTCCCAAAGGATTAAAAATAGTTCCATAATCAGCCCACTTTCCCTTAGATTTGCTTAGTTTGAGTTACTTATATCCCTGGAAAACAATGACAGAAGAACCAAGGGATAGCCTGGTTCTTCAGCCTGGAGAAGAGAAGGCTCCGGGGAGACCAACTCTAACCATTCTGCGATTCTATGAAGGAAAACAGAAGAAATCCTAATCTAGGCAGAATGCAGAAAGACCATCTCCTGGTCCTAAAGTCAGGGTTCACTGTAGACTTTTGCTTTGGTAATAGGAAGGCTGTGACCAGCCAAAGGCTTACTCTGCATTTACCTTATTTCTTACGCTTTCCCAAAGCATCCATTACACCCTGAACTGCTGCCAGAAAGGAGATAAGGTGAAGCACAGAGCAGCAGCCTGAGCAAGATGAAAGGTTTGGTCCACAACACTGAGACAGAAAAGAATGGACAGTCTCTCCCGATCAGCAGAGACTAAGAGCCTTTCCTTATTTCTGCTTCTGGCTCCTCCCCTTCAGTGACATGGCACACCCCAAACCTCACCTGTTCCGGATTACTCAGCGCTTCCTGATTGGTTGCATGAATGAACGAATGAGCTACAGAGTTTTCTCTGACATGTCAGCTTTGCTGAGACTTTTGCAAATGCAAAGTACACCTCCTTTTGTGCATGCGACTGATGATGTACACGGTATAGATTAGTGGGGGGGACAACAGTTGTAATTTGTAAAGCCGTACTGTTACATATTGCAGTATCCCATGACTTTACACGAGATTCAAAAGCAGAGCTGTATCATGAAGTTATCATGTAGCCCCCCAAAATAGCCTGTCCTGATAACCATCAGACATAGCCCAAGAAAGAAAAGCTGTTTCTTTATGAAAAAGCATACCTTGTGTTCAGCCTGTTCCAGTATTGACATATATCTGGTTAAGACAGTTTGAAAATGCAAAAAAGCAGACTGATGAAGCAAGCAGTGTGATGGTTAATACCACTGAAAGAGACATGTGAGGGTTGATGCCACGGTAGATGTGACAAAGTCTCTGTTTCAACCAAGTTAATCTTTCATAGCAGTTAGGAGCCTGTAAACCTTGAATAGTAAGGGTAGAGGAATGAAGATGAAAGAGGACAGAGAACCATGATCAAACAATGCTGAGTATCAGAGGCAACACAAAGACCTGGAGTCCCCATGAGTAAAGTGCGAGATCTGATCAATCCCATTTGACTGTAGCTTCACCTGCTTGTAGCAGATGCAAATAAATTTAGTGTATCCTGTATCAGGTTACAATGCATCTTTGATTCTAAAGCTGTGCTTTAGTATTTTTTCTGCCAGTGTGTGTGAAACTAAACTGGAAAAGCATTCATAGAATTTGATGCTCTCCAAAGGTGAATCCAGTACACGGTACTGGGCTGGAGATAGTGTGAATGGAACTGCTTTAAAACGTGAACACTGTTGTGGTACACTGTCCTTAGTACTGTATGGTTCCATCCTTACTGGACCGCACTATTGGCTAGGCATACGCTTTGTTTACTTGCAGGATGTCAGCTGGGGAGAAGCAATTAATCCCCTCCAAAAACAGCTTAGGTACAGTTTGGAAGCTACTTCATTCCAGAGATTGCTTTTTGTAGGCAATATAGTCAAATTGCAAGTTTGGTTTCTCGCATCCTGCAGAGTTCTATTACCCTGTTGAGTTTTGCACCTCCTGCCATGCCTCAAGGCTCACAACCCATACCTACAGAAACATGCTATTAAAATACCACTCCAATGGAATGTGGCAAAGCTCTTACATTATTCCAGGCACTGGGACCTGAAAATAATACAGGCAAAAAGCAAGGCTACCTTACAACTATAGGGTTGCAACATGGAAGATTAGAGGAGACCCACTTGAACCTCTGTGCCTCGTGTACGTGGCCGGCGTATTCTAGAGAGGGCTAGACTTGAAAATGCAATGTGAGCTATTCTGCACCAGGACTCGCCAGAGGTTATTCTCTGGGAAGATGTCTTTCAATGGGTAGATGTAGCCCGGCTGTACCTATCTGCATAAACATTTGTATGCCATATTGGGACAATATCCAGCTCAATGGTTTCAGTAAGGAATTCAGACACGAAAGGACTTCTCAGTGCTTTCAATTGTATTAAATCTTACTGGACATTATGTCAAAAATATCTGTTTGGTGACAGGTTCTTCTGATGTGCAGGAATTTCCATCTTTTCATGTGTTTTAAAAAGAAAATCAGATGTTGCAAATAGACAATCTGGAAATTGAAATTCTTTTCAGGATTGCCAAAATTTTCTAAAAGGTAGATAGAGATGAAGTGAAGAGCTCCTGGAATAATAAAAGGCTGGAAATATAATAAATGACCACAGCTGGTTCAATATTTCATATTCTGAATTCTCTATGTTGAATAAGCTCTAAATAAAGCTTTTAGGTCCTCCTCCCCTGTTTTTTTTTCTCACTCTCTGTCATTTGTATTTAAGCTCCTAAGACTAGCTGGATCTAAGAAAATAAAAACAAGCGTAAGGGCTTCGTTCTTAAAGCATTGAGATTGGAGTAAATTGTGTGCAGCTCAATATATGTGAGATTAGAATGAAGTACTTCTTGCTTTTTGTGGAGGATCCATGTACTCATAATGTTGAGAATTCAAACAAGTTAATAAACATAATTCAGGTTATGAAAAAATTGTCTTTTATAGAAATGTTTAATTTTCTTCCCTTTACAGAACTTTCATAATTATGAGTATTAGTAAAACTAAAGAAAATGGGGAAACAAAATTGTTTTACCTATTCAATCTTTTCCTCCAACTGCAAGAATTTTCTTACATAATTGCTAATTCTCAATTAATTAAAGTGGCTAAAATATTAATTTATCTGTCTTGTCTATGTATTAGGTTAATGTTTATTTTATTTAATTCTCCAAATCAAAGAATAGTTCCTATCAATCAGCCTTTTTTTTATTATTAAAATGAGAAAAATATGAATACCTATTTCTGCAATTTATTTATCTAGCTCGTGTTGTAACCTTCACTTGTAGCTGCTTAGAGACAGGGATATAGTTAAAAGCATTAGAGTACTATCTTGTCTCTCATTCATCAGAAAATCAGTTGAATACAAAAGCTAATAGTTTCCAGGACACATTTTGGGGTGTTTGATGCATCTTTGAGCTCAAATAACTCTGAACTTCCATGAGTTGAACATCAAATTAGATGTTCACAAGATGAACTACTGTTTGAGCACATGCTTCCTTTGGAAATAAGACTGTAATTTGGATACTGTGTTCTTTTTCATTTTGCTTGGGCATTTTATGTGTTCAGTTTGACACACTCCATGTCTGCATGTATTATTGATCTCTGTGCAAAGGTATTTTCAGTGAAGACAAACCCAAATCTCTATTACTTGGTAAAGCTTTGTGGCAGGCTGATGTTCCATACACTGTAGCTGGATAACCAATAATTGTGTAGATACAACCTGTAAAACCAAATATAATTACACTGCTGTTTGGGGTTTTTTACTAGAAAATCAAATGGTTTTGTTTTCGTGGAGTTCATACGCTCCCTGCTGCATAGCAGTAACAGGTTTTTCTTTTATGTGAAGCAGGTGGCTAATATTGAAAAACCTGTTTTCACGGTGTGAAAGATTTATTGCCCTCAAAACTCATCTCAGAATATTTGCAATTGGCTAGCAACTGGTATTTGAAAACCATTGTAGATATGCAATGCAAGCACATAAGGAAGAATGCATAGAGGGAATGGGAAGAATAGCTTAGCTTTTTTTGTTTTGGGAACTTGTTTTTATAAAAAGACCGTCCCAGTTCCCTACAAAACAACCTAAGGAATAAAATTAAAGCTTGGAAGTTTCATGTGATATCTTAGAAATATTGTGAATTCTTAATTATTTTAAATTAACTATAAAAATGGAAGATCAAAATAATCTTGTGTGGTCTCCTGCAAGTCCTTATTACTACATAACATAATATTATGCTGTATTTTAAAATAAGATTATTTTTGTGTGCTCATGGCTCCTATTGAAAAGTTGAACTAGAGCTTTCCTTACAAGTTATGTGTTTAATTATGCTTTTCCATGCCTTTTTTATATCCTACCTTCTCACTTGAACTGGAAGAAAGAGAAAGACACTGAGACAGGAGATGCTGAGTCACCTTTCTGTTCTTCTTAGCCTAGAAAAGGAACTTCTTTATATTTCATGGTGCTTTGATTCAAAATACTAGGTCTGAGTTAAAATGTGTTGGCAGGATTTGACTGATTTCCTTGAGGCTTCACACGCTCGTGTTAGCTATTTGGTTGGTGTGGTATAATACAAAATATGGCAAAAAAGGAAAAGGTAAGCTATAATTAATTTATCTAAAACAGATTTATTGTTAGTTTAAGTACAATTCATGTGCTATACAAAAGAAGTGTTTGAGTTTTTCTTCCTAAATTTAGCCAAACCCTGCACTAGGCATTTGTTGTAAGAAGGTTCTCTAAGCTCCATCTGTAATCAATGGAGAAAGGCAGCACTTAGATTCATGTACCAGGTATAGGTAACTATGTCTACCTGCTGTCTTTTAAGCATATTTACAGCTTGATATGGGCACTAGCTGATAATTAACTTGATCCAAACCTATAGAGTTTAAGGGAAGAAACACATTCTCCTTACTCAGTGAGAAGCTAATCTTGAACAACAGGAGGAAAACTCAAGCAGATCTCAACACTTTGTGGGATTACCTGCTTTGAAGTTTCCTGTGTCTTCATTGGAAGCCTTTGTGCCGAAGCAAGTTCACAAAAGACAGCTCATATGGTTCTGAAAGCAAAGCACTGGCATTTAGCAGTCTAAAATTATACTTCCTCCTTCTGAAATAAATCACAGAATCACAGAATAGTGGGGGTTGGAAGGGACCTTCAGAGATCATCTAGTCCAACTGCCGAAGCANCTAGAGCAGGTTGGACAGGAACACATTCGGGTGGGTTTTGAATATCTCCAGAGAAGGAGACTCCACAACCTCTCTGGGCAGCCTGTTCCAGTGTTCTGCCACCCTCAAAGTAAAGAAGATTTTCCTCATGTTGAGACAGAATTTTGTGTGTTCCAGTTTGTGCCCATTGCCCTTTGTCCTGTTGCTGGGTACCACTGAAATGAATCTGGCTCCATCCTCTTACCTTATTATTCGTTCAGTTTTAATCCTACGTAGTGTCTAGAAAAGACCTAAAGCAGGAAGGCACATGTTTAAGTTCCAGAGAAGAAACTGAGGTTGTTGGTGAGGTGGAATGTGAATGTAATACATGATTGAACAAGGTCTAGAGCTCACAGAAAAGACCATAAACGAAGCTAAGCTTGTCATGGGTTTCTTGGGGTTTTTTTTTGGTTTCTTTCAGGGTGTGACTTAAGTTTCCATCAGAGGTTCTGCACACTTCCATTTCCTTGTGTGAAAAGGCATATCCTTCCCATCTTTATCTATATTCAAATACTAATAAACAGATGGTCAAATTAAAGAGACCCTATCAGCCAGAAAATTAAATGAATTAGAAATTCACCAGAGCTTACTTTTCCAAACCATTCCTTCTTCCATTAAAATAAACAAACCAGCTTACTTTTTCCCCTGCTTTTCTTCCAAACGCTTTCAGAACCATGAGATCAAATAATTAAGCTGGTGGAAAATCCCTTGTTGGTATTAGAAACAACCTCTACTGGGAGGAAGACTAAGATAACAGCTGGTTGTTACAGAACAAGATATTTCATTACATTGAGCATATCTGCTTAAGAAAAAAGAAAAGTCAGACTTTGAACTTATTGGATCAGTGATTACAATGGAATTGGAACACACTTGAATAGATATATTTTGCATTGTGAGGAGAATAAGGAGATATTCTAATGGGATTTTCTTGTTATCCAAAATGCAGGTTATAAAACAATTTACAAAGGAGGAAGAATCTTCTAACACTCAAAGCAAAAGGCAGGCAATGAGGAAATTGTATCAGGGCATCAATTAGTCCCAGCCCATCATGGCAGACTGGTGACTGTACTAACTTCGCTTCTGCCAGTCAATGGTGTTAATGACATTGGATTGCTCAAGCCAGATAACAGCTACAATATAAAAGGTCATTCAGATTGCACCTACATTAACGTATCGATTCAGAGCAGCGATGCAGTTTTGAAGAGTCCCCAAATTGTCACTGCTTGCCATGTGGTGGCACGGTTTTCTAAGTGATTAGGGTCAGCGGACATAACTAAACTGTCAGCACCACTCCAGGGAAGCACAGGCACTCTGACTACTGATGGGCCACAGAAATCTCAGTCTTTGAGCCATGGGCATAGTGGAGACTTTTGCTCTATGGGATCAGATTAAATTTAGTCTGAAATAGTTTTCATGAACGACATAGAATGACATAGTTTTCATAATAGGGGCATCAGCACCAATGGCTTAAGTCTACTGATCCATTCCTTATATTGTACCAAATAGCCTAACACATCATCCATGCGAGCTGTAATACAACTGTCTTTTTAAAGACAGTCAGATCTTATGACTATAGTATTTGGTTCACCACTTGGGTGGAAGATCTCAGTGTTGCAGTTAGAGATAAAAGCCCTGTGGGCTTAGGCTTTCTGGTCCTGCTGTGGAGATCAGAAGTCGTTCCTACGCATGAGATATTTCCTCTCCACACATTCCAGCCCTCCCTTATAGCAGCAACAAGAGAAACTACTGCCAGCCTGCACCACGCAGGCTGCCAGCTATGCCCACTTTGTCATTCCCTGGTAATCTACAGCCCTCGGTGAGCACAGTCTCTCTTGTACCTAGATTCCACCTGTACCTAGAACAAGTTGAGATTAAAAATGCAGGCAAATTATTTACTTTAGGGGTTTGGAAAAACTTGCTTTTGCCCAGAACTACTTTGCCCTAAGTCTTTTGTCATCCAATTAGTTGTAAGCAGTGTGTGGAGGAAGCTGATGCTTCATGGGACATGGGAACTGCATCTAAGGGGCTTCTGTCACCTCAGTGGCAGCAGGCGAGGAAAGGCAAGGGCCAGGAAAGGCACTGTGAGATTATCAAAAGAAACCTGTGGAGGTGCTAATGAAAGAGAATGATTCCTGCAACACTGCCACTGCCAGCCAGTACTCACAGGCTCTAAAGATGGGAAATCTGGTTAGTTGGACACTTAGAGAATGAATTCTAGTAATTCTAAGGAGCAAAGATGATTTTGATGGTAGGTACTAAGAGCAGCAGCAACATGTGGATAATCCCTCTGCATCCTGCAGCAACATATGACTCGCCAAACATGAGCTTTACTAGGTAATATTTATTTAAGCATTTTCTATTACCATCCACTGTGCACCTACTAGTAGGGCTTTGTGGGGCTCTCCCTAACCATTTTTAGATGCCCTTTTCATCTCAGTCTCCAGTATTTCAGATATACTTTTGGAAAAGATAGCATGTTTTCTCTTCTCCTTTCACACATTATTTTGCTTTTCCTGCTTCTGACAACTAGACCATGGGATTTCTGAAAGGGAGAGAGTCATGAACATATTATACACACTTAGTAAAGACAGTGAGTTTATCTATTAACTAATGTTTGAACATCACAGTGTTTGCCTCCCTTTTGAAACATCGTTTGCACCACAGTCCTCACTTCTTCCTCTCGTTTGTAACGGCCTCTTATATCTGTTGTTTGGTTTGCTGTGTTCTGAAGTGAGGCTGGTGGGAACCAGTTTCAGTAATCCTCTGATTAGGCTCTGTGAGCTAAAACTTCATTCTAGGCAATAGGACATCAGTTTCCTCTCATGCTCCCTTTTTTTTTTTAGGCACTGCCATTACCTGTATTGTGGATAAGCAGGAAAATATTCTGCACCCTGATGTTCCATACTGTGCCAAGGACGTGGCTACACAGTGAGAGGCAGAGATGCAAAACTGACTGAACTAAGTAAGTTCAGGTACTGAAAGCAGTAGCACCACATCAGTGAATTCCCTGCCTGGATCAGAAGTGTCTTGCATAGTCCTGTGCTGTGCCATATATACATACCCATAGTTAAGCAGAAAGTTCACAGAGGGGAATGGCTGCTTGTGTCTGTACAACACCTCTGTTGCTTCTGTCAGTGAGCCAGGCTGAGGGATAGTAAATATACTGCTCAACCAGTCTTCCTATTGCCATCGCAACTACTTCTGCTGTTACTCGTCTTAACAGCTTTTACACCTGCTACCTGGGATAGTTAATTCCACATGTACACTATCAAGAAGTTTTCAGAGAAAAGCCAGTGGTCTTTCATGCTATCATCACCTTCCTCTAAGAACATGCAGAGGCTGCTCTTGAATTCAGTAGGCCAGACTCCCCCAGAAGAAAGTTATGCCAGGACATTTGCTTTAGCCAGTCTCCCCTCCTACTCTTCTGTTTAACAGGTGCATGTCTGCTGAGAAAGAGATGCTTAGACTACTTAAAATACTGAGTGGCCTTTTACTCTCTTTAAAATATCTGTGCTTATGCTTTCATACTGCTGAGGTGCTTAAGGAGGCATAAATTTTCTGTGTCTATATTTCTGTTCCTCTTGTCAATATTTAAAAATTCCAGGATGCAATGAATCTGGAAAACCCTAATTTTATTTTTTATTTTAAATTTTTTTCAGAAAACAACAGGTGAGGTTGCTTTTATTATCTCACATATGATACAGAGCTTGTTTTATAAATCAGAGACTGTAAAATAGCCCTGTGGCTGCCATCAAACAACTAATGGATTTCTTTGTCTAGACTGTTCAACCTGAAACAATCTACGTCCTTTCATGACTTTTCCCTCTTTAACCTCTTACTTGAATTCCTGTAACTTACATTAGTAAATAGAATTAGGCATCTATTTTAAATGAAAAAATTCCACAGTGAACTGGAAAATCAAAAGGCTTGTTTTGGAAATGTCAATGCAAAACATTTCAGCATTTCTGAAGTGAAAGGTTTTGTTTCAGCATTTATAAATCAGAGAGTTTTATTTCAGAAAAAGTTAACTGCCACTTTCAAAAAGCCAGTGTTTTCACATGTTTTTTCTAGTTAAATTTATTTATTAAATCCAATGCATGTTCATGAGTAATTTTGTTCTTTATAAGAGAATTTTTAAAGTGATTTTACTTTTCTCAAAAAAACATTCTCTCAGCTATGCTTTCTGAATTACTGCTTTTCCCTTCTTTCTTGCAATTTGCTTGGGAAGTCTGAAATAATTAGATACGATACATTTCTAAAAACACCCCTCTGTAAATTATGTCTTAAAAGCTGCCATACTGCGTATGAGCTAAAGGCACTTCAGCTGCTGGGCACATGAAGGGACAAGACATTGAAATAAATCCAACACCAAAACAAACAACTGTTTTTTAAGTATGGCATAAGGCTTTCCACAAAGTGGTGTTATGGTTTGTCCATTACTGGTAAGGAAATGTAATGAGAACATTCAGCTCTCCACGTGGTGCATAAGGCAAGCTGGCATCTTTAGTAGTTTGCTAAGAGCAACTAGTACCTTTTGTATCCCTTTACATGTAAATCCTCAACATCTATGCTAAATCAAGACATCTGTTAGTTAATCTGTCTTGACCCTTCAACAGCCAGGTTTGGCTTGGCCAGGTCAGCAGCAGATTTCCTTAACAGAATGGAGATATAGACTTTGTGAACTGTCTCAATTAATATTGAGAAAGCAATGTGTTGCTGTTGTTCTAAAGAAGGAATGATTTGTGTTAGACCTGCGTATCTTTCTAGACTACAGTCCTGAACTCTCTCTTCTACCAACATACCATTAGGAAAATACATTCCTCCCTCAGAAGCACCCCTCTTTGAACACTCAGGAGGCGTCCTGAGCTTCATTTTCTGTTTGGATGCAGTGAAAGTAAGGATGTCAAATCCCTTTAAGCATTTTCTTTGTGAAATATAAGACTTCGGTAAAGTAAAAAATTGCTTTTGCTAGCTACTTGCTTTCTCATACTTTTTTACAAACAGCTTCCTGGCCAAACCACAAGATGATCAATGTGGTCTTTCAAAATCATTCTTCAATGGCAGACAGTTTGCATAAATGAAAGTTAAGGACACAAGAACCCAAAGCGCTTTAATATTTTATGCGTCAAATGAAACATAATTGCTTTTCTACATCTACTGTATTAGATTTTGCTATGCACTTAAAAAAGAAAAACTCATGGAAATTAATTTCTTGAAAACAGTTATTTACCTTTATAGGAATTTTTAACCAATAGTTACATTTATTATTTTAAATAAGCTAGCACAATGTAGGCTATTGATATCTCAAACAATGACACTGCATTTTCAACTGATTTCAGGCTTTTTCATAAATCTAACTCAAACTTAACATTTCTCATTAAGAATTTTTTGAAGTAAAGAGACTTTTTCATTTTTTATAGAGCCATACTAAGAAAGTATTGTTTGAAAGAGGATGGTACTTTTCTAACTCTGAAGCACTTTGAAAAACAGAGTATTTGGGGACTTTTTCCAAAACTCTGAAGCTTGATGATGTTCTCCAAAACCAGGCATCAAATAAAAGGTCTGCAGCTGGAGTACAATGACATTTTCATTTGTTGGTGATGGAATAAAGCACTGGAGTAAAGACAAAAGATGAAAAATCATTCTGCATGTGTTTTTCAAAGTAGAGATTCAAGAAATAGAAATACTTTTATTTGTTGGCTCAGCCAAATACTTGATTCATGACCTGGAAGATGACTTTAAATGTTTTTGAGTCTTTCTATAGTTACATGACAAGATACATTGATTAAAGGAGTACCTGGGTGGGTAGTGGCAGTGGGAAGAAGCTCTGTCTCTCAACATTGGCAGAATATACTGGAATAAAGAGGAGACTGTGTCTTCCATGAGGACCTCTAAATGTGCGTTGGTTTAAGAAATTTTTAGGGTTCAAGACATGACATTTTAAACCAGAATAAGTTAGCACGATCACTGAAACAAACAGACATGTCTTTCTCTTTGGCCACCTGTTCCCACTCCCAGGTTGCCCTTCTCACTGTGTCACTGGTAAACTATTACGGGGAAATGATCCCCGATAATAATTTTTAATGAGATTTCTCATCCATATTTGTTCCATATTCTGATTCACCCCACAGCTAGGGAAATCCTTCAAAACATAAAGGAAAGAATAATATGGCATTAGGAATGCGCTGTACCATATAGAAAGAGCAGAGACTGACTCCTTTCAGGACAAATGCAGCTTACAGTGGCATACTGTCTTTCGCAAACCGTGACCAGAGATTTGTAGAAACAGGCAGACTGTAGCACTGGGAAAGAACAGGGGAATCCCAAAGGAAGCAAGGGCCTGCTCTCGTGCAAAGCACAGTCCCCAGACAGGAGCCTTGGGCAATGTAGAAAAGCCTTTTCTACAGTCAGAGAGAGGAATGTGTTGAATCTTTTCCCCTGCATGAAGCCAAGGAAAGCTGCTGGGCTGTAAAACAAGAGGGGGAAGGATGAGTTTAGTCTTCATGTTATCTGGTGGATGGGAAGGAGCTGGGTGTCTTCAAAACCTGTGTTTTAATTTGAACCAACAGATGACAATTTTACAGGAGATATGTTTCTCTAGTAGATTTAGAGATGGATAAGCATTAAATGACTTGAAAGAAAAGGTGGAATAAATCCTCCTCAAGAATTTCATCATACGAAGCTTAAGAAAACTCTGCCTATGTTAGTGATGCATTAATCTTGTCTTATAGATGGAGTTCATCTTGAAGTGTGAGTGAAACCAATGAAACTACTCCAATCCAGAGCAACTGAGGATCTAGGATACGTATACTAGCTTTTAAAAAATACGCTTGGCAAACCTGATCTTTATTACAAAATGCCAAACTACAACTCAAAAAGCACATGAATTCATGGCTTTGGAAACTCTAAAAGATCTCAAGAAAAATTGAAAAGGAACAGTATTTTCCTGCAGTGGAAGCTTTGTTAGGTGATGTCAGGGCACATGGCAAGAATGTAGAGAGGACCATTTCTAAAGGTAATGTAAAAATGACTGATATTCCTCTGAATCACACAGCTAGTAATTAATGGAAAATTTCTTTTGTGATTTGTCCCTTTTATATTGACTTCTTTTTTTTTAATTTTTATTTTTTCTCCAGTATGTTGAAAGACAGACCTAATGGAACGATTTACATGCTGACCTCAGTTGTTTGTCTGTTACCTCAGTCTGCACATGTTGCCATTTTATTCTTCTAATGAAGGACTACTAAAAGAGGGTCAAGCTCAGACCAGCCTCTCTTATAAAGGTCTGGAAGGTGTCTCTGATTAAGCCACATTAATTTTGTAAGGAGAGATAGTATACCGTGTTAGATTAAGTTACATAGCAGAGAAAACCAAAATCACAACCAAACTAAAACAGAAAAGCCTTCTGACACACAAGCTTTCTCAGAAAGCTGTGTGTTATTGAAAAGTAGTCGATGGGCTGCATATTCAAATTTCACTTATTTCAGTATAATACATTTGTGTCCTGATGTTGTGAGGCATGGTATGATGGTTAATGTAGGGTTAATAGTCACCTTTTTTGATTGTGATTTCTTGTAATGATTTCCTCCTACACAAACTCATAAATTTATGCATTTCCTTAAATAATGAGTGAAACAAATACTCACCTGCCTAAAAGTAATTTTATGATGTGTTAGGGGGCTTATTACCTAATGTTTGTAAAGCATTTTGAGGCTCAAAACTGCCATGTAAGTATTATCATTATTGACAGTAGAAACAATTCTAGTGATGAATACTACTTTTTCTCACTGCAAATGGGCTCTAATTTAGATTAATTGGAGCATCTTTTGCACGTTAACAAGAATTCATGAATCTGATGAGGACTGAAAAGAAATGTTTTAATGTTTTATGATATTCATTGGTAAACTGCTTAGGAGTGAGACTGCATGCTACATGTTCATCTGTTGCCCAGCATTGTGAAATGCTATCAGAGCCCCCTGATTGCAACCATAGCTGAAATTGTAAATAATATTACCTAGTAATTATCAAAAAAATGTTTGCAATAATTCCTCTGTATTGATTTAACCCCCATAGCTTTTCTAACTTAAATTAAAAATGTATTTAGTAGTAGTCACCATGGAGTGTCCCCATGAGCTTTTTTGATACTATAAATTTATGATACCATGATTAATTATCTCTATGCATTTGATACACTGTAATTTGTTTAGGATTAATGGACTCAGCTCATCAGTAAACGTAGAGTTCCTCTGTATTTCAGTAATGGCTAATCCATTAGCTGCACTGAAGTTTATCTGTAAGACTAAATCAATGAGCTGATGCTTATCAGACATTGTGCTATTCAAATAGTTTACACATAATAATATCTATTAAGAAACTACTGTGTAGCTTGACACAATTTAAAGGAGACTTGAATTGCCTGGGGTTATGTACCAGGATTGTTTTCTTTGGTATACTGTCCCAAACAGTATAGATAAACTGTCTGTGTGTAGCTGCATTCTTCATTGATCATTTGTAGTGTCATCTTTATGTCTGCAGATACTCATTATTTGGCAAAAAATACAGAGAAAGCCACATTTTAATTTTTTTTTAAAAGCTATACAGAGGGATCTGGACAGGCTGGATTGATGGGCCAAGGCCAATGGTATGAGGTTCAACAAGGCCAAGTGCTGGGTCCTGCTCTTGGGTCACAACAACCCCATGCAGCACTACAGGCTTGGGGAAGAGTGGCTGGAAAGCTGCTGGGCGGAAAAGGACGTGGGGGTGTTGGTCGACAGGTGGCTGAATATGAACCAGCAGTGTGCCCAGGTGGCCAAGAAGGCCAATGGCATCGTGGCTTGTATCAGGAATAGTGTGGTGAGCAGGACAAGGGAAGGGATTGTTCCCCTGTACTCAGCACGGGTGAGGCTGCACCTTGAGTACTGCATTCAGTGTTGGGCCCCTCACTACAAGAAAGACATTGAGGTGCTGAAGCGTGTCCAGAAAAGGGCAACAAAGCTGGTGAAAGGTCTAGAGCACAAGTCTTATGAGGAGTGACTGAGGGCACTGGGATTGTTTAGCCCGGAGAGAAGGAGGCTGCGGGGAGACCTTATTTCTGCCTACAACTACCTGAAAGGAGGTTGTAGTGAGGTGGGGGTCAGTCTCTTCTCCCAGTTAACAGGTGATAGGACAAGAGGAAATGGCCTCAAATTGCACCAGGAGAGGTTTAGATTGGGTATTAGGAAAAATTTCTTCACTGAAAAGGCTATCAAGCATTAACGGGATGCCTAGGGAAGTGGTTGAGTCACCATACCTGGAGGTATTTAAAAGAGGTGTAGATGTGCTGATTAGGGACATGGTTTAGTAGTGGACTTGACAGTCCTAGGTTAATGGTCGGACTTGCTGATCTTAAAGGTCTTTTCCAACCTAGATGATTCTGTGATTCTATATTTTAGAAACAACATCTGTCAGGTTTAAGTAAGTCTAGAGTTAGCATATCATATGGGAAAAAATCACATATCTAAAACTTATATGAATGGTTAATGTCTAAAAATATATAGAAGAGATGAAAGTTGGATAACTTTCAGTGCACGAGGGAAAGCGTTCATACTTTATATCAAATAATATAACAGATGCTGTTATTGAGTGATAGCTATTCAATATATTATGTGCCTGTTATGTTTATTTGCTATGTGTCACCCATATGAACATGTTAAATATCAGAACCTTGTCCCAAAGAACAAGTGAGCTAAAGAGAGGAAGTAATGAAAGGAGAAGATCATGAGATACTCTACATTTATTATAATATTCTCTGGGCATAAGCTTGAGCCCTGGCTTGCCAGTTTTTGATGGCAGCATCTGAATATTTTATTTTGAATTAAACATTACTGTAGCTTGAAAAACAGTTCCTATGCGACCCCACTCTTAAAACAGGGACAGGTGTGTGAGAAATGGTATGGGATTGTGGAGACAAGTAAGGTACCATGACTTTTAAGGTTATTTCTTATTTGTGGTAGCTCTTATCATGTAGCTGGCAGTCACAAACTTTTTAGAACAGGTTTCTGCTTGAATCACTTTTCTCCACAGTGCTTTGCTATGCTTTTTTCAGACTTGCATTCTGCAAATGGATCTAGCAAAAACATATACTGATGAATTCCTGGGTATATCAGGGTTGGTTTTTTTTGTCCAGCGTGGCAGAATCAGTTTTGGAAAAGGGAGACATCGTACAGTGACAGCTGCTAGTCAGCTTGTATTTGCTGACTGCTTCTTTTAGCATCTGCAGAGCAGCATTACAGGGCCTTGAGTGGAAACTGAAAGTAGATACTGATGCCTGTCCAATGCTGGCTATAACTTCATAGACAGCAATAACTACCCTGAAGCACAAAATTTATTTTATCACCTGCCTTTTATAGAATTTGGCCCAACTGCTTTGTAATTTAAATGCATAGGCTTATGATCAGAACAGCTCCTAAACCAATGAAATGCTGGCAGTGACATAAATCCAGTACATATCCATTGGTTCACAGCTTTACAGAGGTATAAAAAGAGCCTCAGAAAGGCTAAGATAACGTGAAAAAATGTGGAGTCACTGCTCATATCCAGGTATTCCTAACAGAGTGTCTTTCACAAAGATAAGAAAAGCAGAACAACTCAGAGAATTTTTTCTCTGAGCTACAAAACACTTAATTGAGAATAAGAAGGAGAATTGAAAGTTTCCATTTATATAAAAGAAGAATTTAAGGTGTTCTTTATGGTCCCTTGAAAAGTGGAGGAACAAAAATAGCTTTTCATTCCCTCATGGACTGCTCTCTTTGCAGTGTAGAAGGCAGAGCTGGCTACTCAGGGTTGTTACTTTCTCTCATAGGCAGGTGAATGAAGAAAAGCATGACGTAAACAGGTCCTTGGTTCTTACATCACTCCATACAAGAATCAGAACCATCAATGTTTTGGCGTGAGATTCATCTGATCAAATACAAGTAGGTGTCTGATTGAGGGTAAGACGGATTACTTGCTCGATTCTATTGAGTGTGCTAATAAAATCTTCATGGAGTCTAAAGGGAGTTTAGGGTGAATTGCTCGGGCATTGATCTTACCTTTATCAGGATGAAGCTAAGCCTTGGTGTGAAGTTTAAGTAGCTATTTGGATTCTCTCTATAGTCTTAGGCACATGTTAAGATGAGATGTATCTTGCTTTGCAGGGACTGAGTGTCAAGCTGTTGGGTGGCTATAGGGGTAATTTATTCTGCCATAAACTGCAGCTGATGAGATGTTTAAAAAAATCCCAGGTTTAGATCTATTTTCAGTAATTCATACTTCAGTTCTGGGAGCTTAAAGCTTTTCTTTGATGACAATGAAGTTACTGTTTCTTATAATGTACTCATGCTTGGCCTTGATTTTACATACCAAGGAAGGACTATAAGTGTCAAAAATACTAGGATCTGGCTTCCAGAAAAGTATAAAAATATCCAGCCCATCCATCAAGCTGGGCATAGCAAAACTCAGTTTGTCATGACAACAAAGTAATCTGAGAGCTCTCTGATAATGACGCTAATAAATGCCTTGGTGCATGAGAGGCATATCAGCAAAATGACAAATTGATAAAAGACAAGGTTACACAGGAATGCAAATAAAAAGCTTTCAGTCTGTGTCAAGTATTTCTTCTTGCCTAGTAATAGCTGAATAGAAAGGAAATGAAAGAAATTCTCTTGACTGCAGGATCAAAAACACACACACAGAAAGAAAACTCTTACATCGTGCAAAAAGTGCTTGACATGAGTACATTTATGGCACTGAGAAATAAAAGAGGGGTTCACATTGACTAACTTGAGGTACCTAACCTTGGCTAAATAACTAGGAGTCATATATACAGTCAGTAAAGCTTTCAGAAACCTATTCAGGCATTGAGGTTAGATGCTTGAAGGCGAAGAGCGTGACTACCCCACACCATGTTCAACTGTCATTGAAAGTACTGCAGCAACTTAAGGGTACGAATACGGTTAAACTGAGCCAAGCACGGTATTTCAACTAGTCTCAAGAATCCTGAAAGGATTACTATTCCAATATTTTCATATTTTTTCTGCTGCTTCGGAGTCAAAAGAAGTGGTGTTACTAAAACGCCTTCTGTCCTAACTTTGGGTTATTTAGACAAAGCTTTGGTGGTGCTTGAGGCATTAGGAGACAATAAGATGTACTGTTCATAAGGTTGTCAGGAGGTTGATCTCATCAATGCACTGTGTTATGAGGAAAGAAAATGTTTTAGCATCCAAAAGATACGTGCCAAGATGGTCTTGAGCAATGAAGAAAGAATACAATGTCAGACTTCTAAATTTTTTTAGATCTGAAGTTTGAGTATGGAGTGAAGCTTCTCTTGTACTCTTACATTGTATTCCTTTCCTTCATGGAATACAAATGTGGTTTTAGCAACAGAGAACACTGATTTTGTCTTTTTTTTTTTTTTTTCCTTCAGTAGACCTGTGATATTCCTGTAAAATTTCAGAGTGACATAGGTGTTTAATTTGGCTTACCTACACTTATAGTCTCTGAAATGGCACTTTTGTTCCCCAAAATTTCTAAGGTTATATATACTACTTCTTTAGAGGCCTTTAGTAATCTTCCCTTTAGCTTCTAAGTCTCTTGCAGACAAGGGCAGACTACTATCCACCTCTTTTGCACATTAATCCTTTTTCCCTAAGAAAATGAGTCTCCTGAGAAGTTACCCTAACTATGAATGATACTATGGGGAATCTACCAACCTGTCCTTAACATGCACTTAGTCTCAGGGGAACTGAGACTTCAGTGTCTCCAAAGATTCTGCAACATTTGTAGCCCTGCATTTTTCTTCCATGTTTTGTTGTGCAAAGTTAATAATTAATTTCAAATTACTGAAATGTCTGCATAATCTCTGATACTGTAGGAAAGTACTGTATAGGGACAACTTCTTGGATTTAATACACGTTGCATTGATTTACTCAAATGCTTCAGAGAGCCAGTAAAAACTATTTAAAACTTTTAAAGCCTCACTGCATCTTTCTCATTCCAGATTTCATATGGGCTCAGTTTTATTAGCAGAAACACTACTTGTATTGTCCCATCTTCCTGCCACACTAAACAAAAAGAAAAGAATTATTATGTGCAGTATTCTCCCTCTGTATGAATTACTCCGTTATTTGGTTAGTTTTAATGAACATCTGGGATGGTTCTTCCTTCTGAGATTCCAGAAACTGTGACTTGTTGTTACCTAATATCTGGGAGGCAAGACATAAGGTGTTAATTTAATTGGATGGGATGGTTCAACAGATGGTACTCCAGGAGTATGAATGATCCTGTAGCATACTCATGCATAGCTTTATTCATACCCCTGACCCTTTTTGCAGCTGTACCTGCTCTGTCAGCATCCAGATGTCATACCTGTACCCTATCCAGCTGAGCCATGTCCTCACTAGGATTTTCCTCTATGCAACGTATATATATATTCCTCTATGCAGGAAATGTGGGATGAACAAATGAGATACATAGCTATGATAAGCTGGAGAAAGCACATAATTCATTTTAGTGTTGCTGTACTTACCAGAATTTTCCTTCCTGTTTTTCCTACTTATCCCCGTCTTGCAAGAAGGGTAAGGACATGTGCAGTCCTCTATGTTTAGCCTTAGTTACCACCTCTCCTTCCCTCTCTGCAGATTGCTAAAAAAAGCTGATGTGTGAGACTGAGATCTTGTGGACCCAAAGATGTTAGTAGAGGTATTAATTTTTGCTGGCTGTGGAGTCCTGTTAGCTGCACCACAGTTCATTCTTATCCCAAGTCAAGGCAGTTACATACTCCCAGCCAGAAACACAAGTTAGCCAAGAGCAGAGCATTACCCTTCATTGACAGGATAACAGAACATGTCTTGTTTCTTCAAATGGGACCATCATAAGAACATCAAAATAGCTATGCTAAGTCCAACCAGAAGCCCATCTTGAAGTGTAAAATAAGATACTGGCTTGTGGGCTTTTCTTTTCTCTCTTGTTCTTTTGGGACTTTTGGGGTTCTCAGTTTTGTTGGTGTTTGGTGTTCTTTTGAATGGTTAGATGGTCTCAGCTTTTGGCCAGCCATACATTTAGCAGATATTACTAATAGCATCTTATTGCTGAGCAAGGAAGCAGAACATTACTGGGAATGAATTTCCAGATGGATGTCTAACTAACAGTTAATGTTTGAACCAGCAATAAAGTCCATAAATAAAGAAGCAGCTTTGCATTTCCTGAAGTCCTGGAGCCCAAAGAGAGACCAGCTCTTTGTCTGAGGGGACTTTCAATCAAGTAGGATAATCCTTCAGACAACTGTGATTGATTTTTGTTGCCCAGAGCCTATGCTTGTTGTGTTAAATAATGTATCTGCCCTGAGAGACAGGCTGTAATTCTCTCTCTGCTGGAGCTAAAAGTGTTGTATCTAGCTCCCAACTGGGAGTAACACCTTTTTTGTAACAGGGTCAAACACAGAAGTCTGGGGCAGATTATAAGAAAAATGTGAGCACACAACAATTCCTTTGTGCATCCTCCCAGCTTTCAGCAGTCCACAGCTTGGTCTTTAATGATTTTTTTTCTTGCATGAATATATCTAATTTTTTTTTAACTTCCTTAGGCTCTCCATAGCCTCCTGAAGCAGTGAGTTGCACAGTTTAACTGAATGACATAGAAATAAGCCTAAAAAACAGAGAAAATTGCGTGCCAATGGATACAGGAAAGAATCCCGCAGGCAAACCATTTTGATGCCCTTGCTGAAGGACACTTTATTCAGTAATGCTAAATGGAGCTGTGTATGGAAAAGGATGGGATTTAGCACTATTAGAGCACCTTATTCTGTTTCCCTTTGGGTATTAGCCCAAAGTTTATGGGGAAAATGTATTGGCCAGGTATGATAAAAAAAAATCTTGACTCTTCTGCGTGTTCCACTGCTGTAAAGTACAACAATGTAAAACTTATGCTTTAGTGTCTATAGTCTTTATTTTTCTTTTCTTTAAAGTGGAAGTGAAAACAGAGAAGTACCTCACAGATAATTTCATGATCGAAATTACTTTCTGTGCACAAATAGCAAAGTACACTAATATCAATTCTAAGCTTAGACTGAATGGTTCACTGAGAAACAGTTTAATTTATCACATTAATTATGTAATTAAAACTTGAAGGAAGCAATGCTTTAATTGAATACAGGCAATGTTTATTTGTTCACACAGGTATTTTGCATCCTTGTAAATTCATCAAATGAGGAAAATGTTTGCAACACTATAATTGGAGGACCTAATTTATCCTTTTTCTACCTACCTCCAAATATATAAAAGTTGTTTGTTTATTCATGCCTGGAAATTGAGTAATTTCCTTTTTAGAAAAAGGTAGAGTGCAGCAAAGTTAATTCTTGCTGTATAAATTTGTACAGAAATACAGAACATACATTCATTCATCTTCCTCTATAACTGTGCCGTAAAGTAACACATGCTTTATTACAATTCTAAAAGAAAATCTTATCTGCAAGCCATATGCTCTGTGATGCCCTTATGCAAATTGTTATTTTTATCTGACAATATTCAACTATTTTTTTCTAAAAAAAAAGACAAAATAGTATAACATTTTTCTTGTTGCTTTCATCTCTCACACATCCATATCCAGATATTTAGCATAGTGGGATGATAGTGGGATACATGAACTTTTGTGAGATATGGAATATGGGTGCTTCATTATCGTACTTTTTTTTTACTTCATTTATACTATTGTTATTTTTAGTCATGCTAATCAGGCTGATATTACCTTGCAAGGCTGTTCTTTTATTCTTTCTAGAGATATATTACATAAATAAAATGAAATCACTTTGCAGCAGGAGAGGTTTGGTTGGTTTTGGTTTTTCTTGTTTTGCATTTTTGCATTCGTTATTGTTTTGATTGAAATCCTCCTGCAGAGATAGTGCAATATTTTAAGGGGCCAGTTATGAAATTGACAGGTAGTCTATTCATCGGTCCCTTTGGTCCTTCCTCCACTTCAGAACCCAACCTGCAAAATACTGTGTGAACAAGTAACTTTATGCTTATGATTTACCACACATACTCCTGCTTTCAGTGGAGCTAATGGTCTAAGTCAAGTGACTTACATAAATCGGTGTTGTCAGGATGCAAGCCATAACATGTACGCAGGTGAGAAGGCCACCCTCAGCTGCAGGGGGATAACAGAGATAAATGAATTCCTGAACTGTTAGCTGATTATCCCAGCATTCTTGTGCAAGCTTTTCCTTGAAAGCAAGGGGACGGGAGAAACTCAGTGCAAGATGACGAACAAGATCAACTTCAAGAAGGACTACCGTGCATGTTGCCAGGTCCAATAATGACAAATTGTATCTTGCTTTTTCTGTTCCTGCTTTTTCTTTCCCTTGCTCTCCCTTCCTCATATCGTATCCTACTCTTTTTTTGTTTTTCTGTGTCATTTCCTCCATATTCTCTGCTAGTCACATCTGTGTCACCTCTGGAGTTAGCGCTTCAGGTTAGGTGGTAGCAGCTTTTCAGCTTCAAGACTTCTGAAACTCTCTAAACTGATATTGAGGAGGAATGAAACAAAGAGATTATTAGAGGAGCTAAAACACCATAGAGTCTATAGAAATCAGGACAGGTATATTAGAAAATGATTGGTAGGTACTATCGCCTCTGTTCAGATAATAGTACCTACCTTTCATGCTAGTCACTTCTTAGCCTTTGGAATGGAATGAACTTGCCAGAGAGAGATTGCATAGGTAAGACAAGGCTTCTAGCAGTCTGCATACTCGGTGCTCCATGTTCTCCTTAGTATTTGAAAATCTTGATAAAGGTCATGTTTGCAAACTAAGTAATTAATACCTAAATAAGAAGTAGCATTTTTATTGTAGGAGTGCTTGTCTGGGATTTTTATGAAGAGTGGTTATCAGCTTGACAGAATTAAAGTTTTTTCATCAGTGATTCGATAATAAGTATGAATTCTGTGGGTGACAAAGTCACATAGCCTGCAGTCACCTCTTAAGAGGTACCTGTTCAAAGAAAATGAGTTTTAATACCAATGCAAAGCCACGTCTTTCAGAATAAGGGATGAAAAGCATACTGCCTTATTGGGGGACCATTTTCAAGAAATCAAGCAGACTAAAAAGTGGCTTAGGTCAAGTAGCTCTGCCTCAGCTGTCCACAAAATGGTGTGGCAAAAAACGACCATGAAAAATCCTTGGCTCTGTAAAGAGAGAAGTCTATAAGAAATAAGTTTACCTTATAACACTGCTGAGAATGAAAATAAAATATTGCATCCAGTTCTAATACCTTTGTATTTTGTGTGTGTGTGTGTTGTCTTATATCATGTCCTGTTCCAGTCCTAGCTATGAAATGAGATCTTAAGATTGCCTATCTTCCCAGAATGCACAATTTTATTTTATTAAGAGTGCATTTTAACCCAGACCTAAAATCAGGGGCAGATTCAAAGATGCTCTTACTTTTTCTGAAATGTTTCACTAATCACTCCCAGATGGCAATAAAACAATTGCCAGGGAAAACAAAAAAGTAATAATATTGTTACGTAAATGAAAAGATGCCACAAATGAATGCATTTACAGATTATTTGCATGCTCAAAATACTTGAGAACAGACAAGTGGCAATTGGTTTGCAATGTCTCTGCTGGGAAACTCCATACAATTATAATTAGTGCTCTGCCTCTTATTATTCTAACTTTGGTTGCGAGATAGACTGCAAATGATTTTTTAATGGCTTTGGATGTGTATTTTTCCTTTGTTATCAGACCATAACAGCAACAAGAACAGTATTCTCACTCTACTCAATCTGCCAAAGTGTCCTTTGTACCAGATGGCTTTGGCTTCACTAAACTAAATTTAAATCATTAAATGATTGCACTGTATCCCATGTTATCATCTTGACAGACCTGGCAGCTAGAAGTTGGTTTCCATCGGTAGATTTTGGTCCAAGATAAAAACTTAGTCAATAGGGAATGATTTAAGTTTATCCAGTTATTTACTTTATTGGCACTTCCCGCCACCACTCATTCATATTCCTAACTTCATCCAGGCCTCCTACAATGCAAGATTGATGATTATTGTTTTTATTGGGTAGAGAAGGTTGGTGGTGTCAAAACATAGGATCAATAAAAAATTGTAGGTGATAATTTCTGTATTGTTCTCATGTTCCTTAATGTTTGCCAGAGTGAGGGCACCTGGGGAAATAGTGGAGCTAAACAAAAGATTAAGGTAGTTAGGAAAAATGAGGAGAGTAATGAAATTCTAGTCATTTGACAGTTATGAGTGGAACATCAATAATAAGTAAATGCATTTGCAGTGTACTCTGTAATAATCTAAATAACATAATGAGGTCTCCTGTTAATAAAAAGTATTGGAAAGTATTAAAGACACCTTATCGTCATAAAAAATGAGTGATTTAACTTCATTTTCATGTATTTGTAGTACTATGCTAGTTACTATAAAAAAAGTAGAAGGGTTTGAAAAAAGGGATTTTGCTGGGTTTTTTTCCTTTGCTGCTTGATAAGGAAACCATTGTACATATTTACTAATTGTAAGGGTTTTTTTGTTAAGAAAATGGAGGAAAACAAAGAATGAAAAATCCTACATACTGAGTTAATTTAAATTAAATGTTTGCCAAGTATAAGAATATAGTAATGTTTCAACAGTAATACAATGTCATTTGTTAATTGGATTTATTGGATCAGACTAAAAAATTGGATGACATTTCAGTGAGGAGCATTTCAAATATCCTTTTATACACAAAATGGAGAAAAGCAATTATTGATGCAGGCTCTAAAATCAGATATTGAAGGGACAAAATAAAGGGACAGAGATAAGCAGTTGTGAGGGGAACTAAGATACTGGTATGTGGATCAGTGCAGTAAATGAGTGAGATTATTGGTTAATGATGCGATAGACTAAAAAAAACTAAGGGGTAGAATGGGGAAGACAATCTGAGAAAAACTCATTTTGTGAAGAATGATGAAAAGGTTCTAATAGAGTGACCTATAGCTCAGATATTGGCTGGAGAAGACTGGAGCATATTGATCACCAATATGCTTCACCACTGACTAAGTACTAAAATCAGTAAGTGATGCTCTTTCGGATTTGGTTGGACAAGGACTGAGAACATTCTGGAGACTGTAGTAGTAAAAAATAAACTGCACTGACTGTGAGTTTGATTTATGCTATATAGTACTAGGTAAAATTTTGGTGTGCACGCAAGGTCTTTGATTGGAAAGCAATTAATTTGTAGACATTAAGAAAACCTTCCAGTTAAACTTACTAGCCTGAAGAGAAACATTTTTTAATCCAACTTTTAACTACCCAAAATGGCAAACAATTCACGACGATCATATCATATTCCTCACTATGCCATTACTGCATGTGATCTCTTTGAATTTAGCATCCTTATTTTTATTGGTGTGCCATGATAGTCAAGAATCCCAAAGGTCACACTTCTAACTCCCTTCACCTGAATTTGCTGTATCTTGAAGTCAGGAGTTCACTGGGCCACTGTTGGCTAATGTGAATGTCGATCATCTCTAACATGGAGAGTAAAAAAGATTGTGTGGGAAATTAAGGCGAGAAGAGATGAATGAAAATGCAAGTCGTAGCAGTAATGAAAGCTTCTGTCTTTATAAAGATACTCAATGTCCCTATTCACTTCTTGGTTCATATTGCCTGCCCCCTTCCATGGCATGTGACCATATGCTTAACAATTAACTCAGTACAGATTTTTCTGCGCAATTTTTATTGCCCTTATGTCAATCCCAGGCTATATTTTGCATAAAATTAGTCTAAAAATCAGTGGGAAAAGAAATTATAATTTTAATTGCAAATTTAAGGGCTGTGATCAATATTCCAAACATGCTGTGCTATAATATCAGAAGCCTTACTAAGAATAACGTTTATATGCAGCCATTCCTTTCTGACAGATTTTCTGCCTAAATACTGTGCCCAATAAGAAAAAGAAGACAAACCGTGAAAAGTCTCATTCTGGCAACACACAGTGTGATCAGGAGAACAATGTAGAAATCAAAGATGTCCCTGAGGGATATGTTTGCCTGAGTCAGTTCAAAACCCTTTAAACTACTCTTTCAAAAGAACACGATGCTCTTATTTGTTCTGTTTTGCAGCAGTGTGCTGATTAATGCTTGTGCAAATTTTGAGAAGACTAGTCTGGCGTAGGGATTTGCTTTCTTTCACCCCTTCTGCTCCCTCTTTTTTTGTGGCCTTACAAGCTGACTAAGCCTAGATCAAACTTAAAGATGACACAGAAACTTTGGTGCAAAGGGAGACAGCAAATATTGAAACCTCTGTTGCTGTTCCTTGTTGGGGGGAGGCAGAAGTGTACAGCTGTATTGTAGCCCCATATTTACAAAAAAGTACATTGTAACCCATCTTTCACTGACACAAGAGATTTGCAGATCTGGAAGGGAACCCTGGGGACATCAAATCTTCCCTAGCAATGTAGGCGACTGTATCATAGAATCCCATCCCTTAATTCTTTGAGGAACATCCTAAAAACATTTGCACAGTAGATATTACAGAAAAAGAATGTGCTCTTTTTGAGTATTAACCTCACAGTCTCTGCTGACCAGGATGTTTGTTATAAGTACCATAGTGATGATCACATATAAAAAATCTCTACTGAGCAGCAAACACCTAACAGCAGAGGTGAGAATAGTGATTTCAAGCTTTCTTCACACAGAGTCCTCCTTCTCGTTCAAAATATCACAGATATTTTTAGTTGAAAACTCACTTTACTGGAGGACTGATGCCACAGCCAGGAAACTTGCTTCTTCACTTTTTCTTTGCCCTGATCTTTTCTGTGTAAGCAACGAGGTTCACAAAACACCTTCTTATATCACAGCAGGACGGGGAAAAAACTGGCTTTAAAATACAACATGTCATATCATCTCCATGTGAGTCAGAACACTAGGAAACTCACTTTCCTGTAGAATATTTACCTGCCTTAGACAGAGTTGCAAGTTTTAAGGAAGTTTTAGAGAATAAAAGCTGCAGTCTGACTTCTCTTATGGTGAAGTCCTCTAAGAACCCATTTTGAATCACTTTGAAGGGGAACAGAGTAAAAGTGTCATCATTAAAAAAAAACTAGCAAAAAAAGGTTCCAGGAAAACTCAGCAGGAAAAGGTAGGTAATATGTTGGGTGGGAGGGAAAATAGATACAAGAAAGTGATACAGTTTAAAATTTACCCATGGGGCACTGGAGGGCTAACTGTGCTCACAGATTATGGGTCTCTGTTCCTGTGGTGGATAGATCACATAGAAATTTGAGTCAAATGTATAGTTGGGGGTATCTTAATTGAGGCAGTATGCCAGCTCCCAAGGTGCCACATTCAAACCCACTGGGGACCTGTCTGACTACTGGAGAGATTTAAGCTTGCTGGGCGTGAATAGGCTGACTGGCTAGGACCGGGCTAAAATCCAGTACATGAACTAAAGCCTACATCTGTGGAGGGAATTAAGTGGGAAAATGCTGTCACTTTCACACTGTAAGCCTTGCTAGGTCTAAGCAAGAAGTTGCTCAGGTACCTGAACCAAAGAGAACTAGTGCAGTCAAGAAGCCAGCCAAACAAAAGAGTGGAGTGAGAGCATGTTCAGAGGCTGTTGTGAAAGTCAGGAAGCCTGAAAGACTGTACAGTAAGCTTGGGTATGACAAATGAGAGATGTTTCATTCTGCCCATCCATTTTTCTACCCCTGAGAGCAGTGTTTTGCAAAACATCTGCCAGTGTGAAGAGTGGCTCTGCTCTCCCCTCCCCTGTTCCTGGCTCTGCACCTCTGCTGCTTCCCTTGTACTGTCAAGGACAAATTGTGTCTAAAGACATGCTTTCTCAAGACATAGTGAGACAAATTAATAAGGTGTCCTTTTTTTCCAGAAGGCCAGGTCTTGCTGCACACTCCCATCTTCCCTGTCCCCCTCCTCATCTGATCTCCCACTGCTTAACCCATGCCTGATGAAGAGGCTTTTCTGTAAGTCAATATACCTTATCGAAACAGAGCAATACAAACCTAGCGAGATACTGGATATTCTTTTGCCTTTTTAGTGAGTTACATTAGTTCAGTAAAAGGTCTGACAGGTGCTAGAGGCAACACAAATGGTTGAAAGTTAAAATTATGTGTCCAGGAGTAGGGGAAGGCTGAGGTTAGTTAGGGCTGAGGGAAAAGAGGAACAGGTCAAGAGGAAAGAGGGAGTCACAACATGTAAAAGGTGTTTGGTTGGTCCAGCAGTGTGTGCAGCCAGAGCCAGACAAATACGTGTCCTGGGGAAGAGCAGGAGGCAGCTCGTGATGTGGCCCCGAACAGCAGGCTGGTAAAGACAGTAAGGTGCTAAGTCACAACTGAAGGATCCCTTTCAGTTGTGGGACTGAGCAAGGAGCTGAGAACATCAGATATAAAAGATTTCAGTGACTGGCAGAATCAGAAGGGGACTATGGATTTAAAAGGACAACTGAGCCTTGAGATTGCACTAAACTTTGATTAAGTTGAGCCTGGGCTTATTCAGGCTAAAATTTAGTCTGTGTCTGCCAATATCTAATAAAAATCAACAAGTGTTAGGATGAAGGTGGCCTGCAAGGAAATCTCAACATCTAGAAGCTGCAGTTGCTGAGCTTCAACAAATCTGGTAAATTATGCTGTTACACCATGATAGCTTGTTCGCTTATGACTGTCTAGATGTACTGTTATGCTGAGCAAAGTTGCTGCTGTGCCCTGAAATGTACCATTTATTCACAACTCTCAGTGCAGAATTAGTACATGGCTGCTGGCATGGGTCTTCCCCTTTGACTTTGACTAGGGTGAAGTTTGAGGTCTCTGATATTCCATTAAGCTGAGGCTTAGGGCAGGCATTCTCTGTCCAATTTCCTATACTGAATGATGTCTGAGGCATTCTTTTATATATTTTTATTTTGGATGAGTAGTCCACCTTTTCAATTAATTTTTCAGAGTTCCACTTAGAGAAATAATTTATTCTCACTGTTCTTCATGCACAGAATTAACCTAGGGGGTTGGCAACCCTGCGAACACCTGTCAGACCTCAGAAAGATGGCTGCCAGTGGAAGCGGGAGCCAGGGAAATGTCGATTTTAATTACAGACTTTATTTTCACATGCAGTTCTCACTGTTTATGTGATAAGACTTTCTTGTTTTTGTTTTGTTTTTAACACCCATACTGTGCCTGGCAAAATGAGTGTCTCTGTCTTTTTAAAAGCAATGGCTGCTTCTTAATGCGTTATTGCTTAAAAACGACACAGCACATAATCCTGAAAGCCTGAGGGTACAGTTTAAGCATTTGGAAAAATGACCTTTTGTACTATTAAGAGAACTAGCAAGCAGGCTTTGATGCCTGATGATTTTTGTTCCCTCTGTGCCATAGTAAAGAATTCAAAACCTGTTGCTTGGTTATGCCCGAATTTGAGATCTTTCTCTCCATCTTCAAAATCCTTAAGCAGAGCTACCCAACCTTTTCATGCAGGCAGCCTCTCATGGGATGAATTCAGGAAGCTGATGCCATCTTCCTCACCCAAGAATGCAACAGAACTTCAAGTGGCACTTGGAAAAGGGATAGAGAAAGTCTCAGAGCAAACCATGTTACCCTGTCTGTGATATTTATAGTCAAGCCAATCCAGCGAGATTTTAATTCTCACACGGGAGAAAATCCAGTTAGATTGAGCCTGAGATTTGGAGAGTAAATTACCAGCTGAGACGGGTATTAAAGTTTGCACTAATTAGGGTAGAAATCCCACAGGTGAGCCTGGGAGCAGAATCACTTTTCTCAGTAGTCTCTCTCCCCATCCTTAAGGTCTTTATAGCAGTTTACCAAGGAGGAACAATTTGTCTACACCTTTGTAGCCCTGATTTCTGGATAAGAGCAGCAACAGCAGCATCAGAAGCAATAAAGCTTAAACACCGGTGCTGAAAAGAGGACTTGAGACACCATTTCCTTGGTAGGGCTTTGCTCACGTACTCTTCTTGCGAGATTTCATTTCCAAAGCATTAAGGGAAATACACCCTTCTTTTCCATGGGGCAAAATTTCAAAGTACCATGAAAGTCCAGGCCTGTGTGCCTCCCTAGGAAAATATTCATATTGTCAGTTTGAATGTGGGTAGCTGATTTTGAATTTAACTTGCCCCCTCTTTAAATAATCTCCATAGGTTGATGGTGAAGTTATAAGGGCCGGAGGAAGAGTAAAACGTCAAATTTCAGTGAATCTGGAGTCTATCTCAGAATAAGGGTCCCAAAATATTTCACAAACTGAAGGTCTAAGCAGTAATTGCAGCACTGGGAGCTGTATAGCTTAGCTGGTCTGAGGCTCTAAGTGGCAGATAGCTGTAAGAACGGTATATGTGAGCATTTGGACCAAAGACACAAATCTTCATTTTTATGAACAGTGCTCCATTCGTTCTTCTGTCTGAGAATCCTTACCAGAACCTTCAAAGGTCTCTGAAAAGAGCTTCGTAAGACTTTTTGATTTTCTTAAGGAAGATGAAGAAATGTATCAGGCATCGCACGCTACGTTCAATGCTGTCACTTGGACAGTTCAGTCAACCAAATCCGTACTGCCTTCTTAGTTTGTAAGAAGAAATCCTGGGAAAAAGAAAAAAAAGAAATCCACAAGCTTCTGTTTTCTTCTGGTGGGCATTTTCTTTCAGTTATCTAATTTAACTCAGAAAATGTTATCTTTATAAAAGGATCCCCTCTATCTTTAGGTTTTTTTCTCAAATCAGATTAACCTAGCACAATGTTTAATAATGAATTCCACTCAGCATGCCAGTAGAACAGAAAAGTTCTTTTGTCTGATCTCAGACAAGTTCTCTAATAGGTAAAAATGAGATCCACAGGGCAGAATATGCTAATATTTTATGAAAAGAATTTATTAGAATTTCTGAAAGCTATTTGACTTATCTCATGGCACATTTACTGCAGTTTCATGATTATCAGCCCTTTTCAGCTTGTTGCATTAGAAATGCATGAGAGGCCGAGAAAAACATTTGCAAAACTTTTTTGCTTCTTAACAGACTGTTCTCATAAAACTGTTACTGTACTTTGGCTTTGCACTTCACTGTTCATCCTTAGTAGGAGAACTGCAAAACATTTAGGTATGGGCTCTAAACCCTTTAAACTCTTTTAGGACTCTGAGGAAGCTCAGCTTTGTGGGTAGCATCAATCTTTATGGTAGCTTGAAACAAACCCCTGAAACTTCTGGATTTTAACTCAGTTCTCTTTTGTTCAGTGACTTATTTTTTCTGGTTGATTGGAAGATTACACATGATATGAGTCCCTCAGGAACTTCATTCTGTGAGTAATAAATAAGTCTTCAGCATCTGTTGATCAAGATCTCAGGATCAATAGCCAGTCTTATGATTGACACTTATGTAAATCACAGCAAACATCAGGAGGTATACTAAGAGTGGGATTAATGTCACCTAAAATTAAAGTTAGATTTGTAGTTATTTGTTATGATTGCTTTTTGTTATATTTAGTTTCCTTTTTCTAAAATGCAAATTATAAACAGGAATGGAAGATGTCTAAATTTAGGCACATTTGGATCTAGTCTACAGTTTTAATGTGGTAAATTGTAAACTCTGAGAACATTTGGATGAACTTTTAGGTGTGAACGTCGCGCCAAAAAGGGGCTCTTGAGCTTTGTTGTTGTGCTGCTCTGAGTTGTTGTTTAAGGCTCCTTGAGAATTGTAAAAATATTTCTCATTATGGGACAGATGAGCCTTGATGAACTAACTTTCTGCAGTGCTTGGATGATCATAGATACAGATGCCATATGACCATAAAATGTGTTTGTCAATGCATATGAATATTTACATATCTCTATTTGTACAGAGGCCTGAATAAATAAATATACCTTATTAGGCAGTGTGATCTCTCCTTTACATTGTTAATAATAACAGTTCTGGAGTTCCCTTGTACAGTCTATAAGTTGCAGTATCAGAAGCAGCAAAAAGTGCTTGTCTTGCTGCCTTTTGTTCTGACAGTTGTTCTCTGTGTCTCCTGGTGCCCTGTGGAAAAACTGAGTGGCATGAAGTCCTCTAGAAAAACAGATCCAGCCTGAGGAAACCATGTTGAATAAAGCAATATTTAGAAGTTTATGTGGTCCTGCAGAAGTAGTGGTTGAGCAAAAAAAATCCTTCTGACAGAAGAATAAAGTTTTAGCCTCATTAGAGACAAAGTGGGACTAAGAACTACATTTCTGAAGGTGTTTAATAATTAAATACAGTAAGACTTAAGTCATTACTGAATGGAAGGAATTAGTTAGCTCTGCTCTGGATATCATTGCCTGAAAGTCCGTGCAAGTAAACAGCATGGAACTGAGATATCTTGAGATCAGTGTAGCCTCAGGTAGTGACTTCTTCCATCTGATATTTGTGGATTAAAGACACGTGACTTCTCCAGTGTTGCTTCCACTCTAGTGACTGACTTCAGTGATACAAAAATCATCAGATTGGCCTGAATTTATTTCTTCGTGTGCTGCAAATCTTTCTGTAAAGAAAACACTTACTGTGACACAAAACCACATAGATGACTGGAATTCTATAATATTTCTTACCCAGTCCTGAATGGGCAGAAGTTCTTGCCACAGCAGTGCTCTGAAAGACTTGTTGCTTACATCTGAATCCAAATTAAATTAAAAAGGCAAAGCCATTGGGGACCAATTCATAGCAGATGACAATGAAGAAAGAAACAAGAAAAATAAATTTAGAACTGACATTTTCCTTAATGACGGCCTCTTTGAACTTCTCTTGGAAGCAGCTCATTCTGCTGCCAGGGGCTGATTTTTTCCAGGAGTCTGTTATGAAACTCAGCTGTATTTTGCAGCTGTTTTCAAGCACTAAAACCACAGGGCCTAAATATATAGGCAGACATGGTTGTACCTCCTCGTAAGTGATAATGATGAACAAATAATGCTAATGACTCTACTCTCCTTCTCCCAGTAGGTATTTGGGTTCACTGAGAAGATAGCACATGTTCTTATTTTTTATTTACTTTTACTAGCCTGAAGTATTTTTCCTATTAATGTTTGCTCCAGAATCCTCCAATCCCATATAATAATTACAGGAAGGTTCTGTTCCCTGTACAGCGACATTTGATTATCTCAGTCACCTCTTTATATTCTGTCCTACCCACATTACCTTATTGTGGCACATTAGTCAAAATTTACACATTCACTCTCTTATACCTGAGACTTTCATAATAACAGTCTATATTCTGAGGTGTCCAATGATCCAGATATTTTTGGACTTTTCAATCCAAAAAGTATAGAAAAGGGGTTTGCAGGAAAATTATGTTCTTATAGGGAAAGGCTGAATGCTTATCACTGTGGGTGCAGAAAAACCTCGTAAGAAAATGAACTTCCATTGCTTGTCCCAGACCAGTCTAACCTCTTATCTTTCTGTAGATAGACCCTTACTAAGTTATCCTATTTGTCTGTGTCAAGCACAGAAATTGTAATCCTGAATTCTCACCCCACCTGAGAATCTTGAGGAGACTTCTTGCCTAAATTATTCACTATGGAGAGTGCGTGCTCTAGGTACTTCTTATGTGCCACTCTTCTTTTACTCAGGAACGATTATTCAGCATTTGTACTGGGCTTTTCAGTAGTATCTTATCTTCATTAAAGAAAACAATGAATAAATCGGGGGACCTGGACAAACTGAATGTTAGACCCATTGGCATTTGCTAAAGAGAGGGCTTTTTTATATACCCTGCTCAGAGACTTTCAAACACAGTACTTTATTGACTTCAGTCTTCCTCCTCTTACGCATCCTGCAGAACATGTTTACCCTTGATAACCAGAGTAAGAGTGAGGTGTCTCTGGGCGACAGACTTGCTAGTTCATTTAACTCCTGTGTTCTGCTCAGTAATATGTAATGTCTTTGAAGATTGCCAGTCTTAACAGCGTCATCTTTGCCTTTTCAAATTGACTTCAGAGAGGTACATTAGCAGATCAGGGCACGTTTAATGGAGGTTCACACTCTTAAGGCCTGCATATGAAATTGCTGAGACACAAGAACTGAAAGATTGGTCTTGTGTCATCTCAATTAGCAATAGGGAACAAAACTTAGGCTCTGAGGCTCATTTCAGATAATCTTACAGAAGTGTAATAGTTTGTATGAAACTTACCCAAAGCGTATGAACCCAGTCTGCAAAACTCAACTGAAAATTACATCAGAACATCTCTCTATATTGCAGTTTTCCTCCCTTCTAGTCTATTGGTAATATTATGAAAATAAATTTTCCACTATTTTGGTATGTCTTTTTGGGGGCCTGAATCCTGTGGGCCACATGCATGACAGTGGTCTCAATGAGACTAAAGTGAGAAAATCAGATGGTTTCTACTTGCAGGACAGACTGAGATGTGAAGGCTTCAAAAGCTCAACAGGGAAATGAGTTCCAGGAAAATATTTGAAACCTGGAAATATTTGAATTTATTGACAAGGGATTTTTTGCTATGATTTGACTTGAACGATTTTATCTGACTTCTTATCTCAAACCCATAGCGACTTTTTAATACACTACCGACAACCCTTTTTATGCAGCAGAACCATTCGCTCAGCTGCATGAGTACAGTGTCTGACCCATGCTCTGATTTTTCAATGATAAATACAGCTACTGGATTTGGGCTTTAAAAAGGGCATTGTGGAAAATGTCAGAACTGGGAACAGAACTTAGCCTTTGCTACCCTAAGTAGTTTGGAGAAAACTGGGCGAAAGTGGGATGGCTTTTGTAAGGATGACTTTCTTCATTTTTTCTGCACTATTTGCTTTGCATGTACACAGTAATAGGTAATTCTGAAAGACTATAAAAGGTACAGTTTAAAAACTGTTTTAAAGCAATGACTGCATTATTGACTTGAAGAGGATTTTTGTTCAGCACTCTTTAATCTAAATTAGCTTTCTGTACATAAGCTTGGATTTTTGCCCTTTGTGCTCTGTACAGAATTGTGCATCTCGTGGTTTCCATCTGAACAGAAAAAATTAGAATACTTTCAGCACAGGGGCACATTTTGAACACGAAAGTTCCTTTTGATTAGGATCTTCTTGGAAGTAGTTTGTGTTGAAACTCCCTGAGACTCAGAAAGGTATTGAACTTCCTTTCCCATCTCTCAGAGGAATACCCTAACTAGGAGAACATTACATATAAAAGAAAGCTCTTTCTCTCTCTCTCACCATATCTCTAAAATGTTGACCTTGACAATGATTAGCTCAAGAATTTAAATAATTTGGTAAATCCAGTTGGGTTCATACAGAAGACTGATTTGGATTTACTGAAATCTGGAAATAGATGCAGGCAGTTTTAGGGAGGATTTCTGGGGACGACACTATGTACCTGAAGAATTTTAGAATCTAGAATGATGTTCTTAATGCTAAGTGCCAGAGTTGAGCTTAAGATCCATTTCTTAAGTTGCTAGATCCTTTTCTGGCTCTGAATATTCTCGATTTCCAGTTTCCTTCCCTTCTCTTTTCTCTGTCCTGTCCATGATCCAGTTGTCCTGTATTACCACTTCAGTTCTTCTTCCATATTAGATGACTTGAAATCTTTTTATTTCACTTTTCTTTTAGCTAGTTGCATCCATTTAAGTTTCTGATGCAAGTTTTTGAGTGGTTTGTAAATAATTTAGTCCATTGTTCTGCAAAGTACAAGGAAGTGGCCTGTACATGTTTTGGTTTCTGGAGGGTTTCATTTGTTGTTTGTTTCTTTTTCTTATTATAACTGGACATTATTTATGTTCAGTGAGATTCCTCTAGGATGAGAAGACCTGTAGTTTTAATAGTATCAAGTTTGAGAATCATCGTATCATATAATCAGGAGGCCTTCACATAGCCTGAAGGAAGAGGGAGGTCATGTGCATAAGAGAAAAAAAATTCTTGTAGTTTTGTGTTCTTCATTTTCTTTCTCGTGCCTTGGCATTGTGTGAAAAAAAAAAAACCCACACCACAGAACTACTTTTGCAACCTGCAGTATTTCTTTCTGCCCAGGTAGGCTTTATCTTAATTCTAAATCTGGATTGTTCAAAATGTCAGTGTCTGCTGGCTACTAAATAAGGCTTGCATCCATATCCATTTTAATCTTGAAAAAGGGAAACAAGAAAAAATATTCTCTTTATTATATACTACAGCACAAAGTGTTCTGGTTGAGGGGTAGGTGAGGCAAGAACATGTTATGATACCTGAGAGACAGAAGATCTGTCTTTCTGAGGATAACCAGTTGATCCACTTTTGTCTGGAAGCAGGACACGCCATAAGTCAATCAATAGTACAAAATGTGACATTGCCATTTAATCAAGAAAGTAACGCTCTCATCCTTAATCCATGGCTATCTGGATGCCCTCTTATCTTAATGCTTGTGGAGAGAGCAACGCAGATTAAGCAATAAAGTAACTGGAATTATCTTGGTGCAAATTCTATAGACCTGATAACGAGAACCTAAATTTGTCATCTACAATGGTGCATAAATAGTTCATACCTTGCTATAATCTGTAGGATATTGTGGCTGGCATTCAGTTCGAGATTGTAGTCACTTAAATGTCAATACCTGCATTTTAAGGTAGATATACAAATTCCTTTTATTGTCAGTGAGATTTAGGGAATAAAATTAATGAAGGTTTAGAGCTATTTAGCTTACCCTGGGTTAACATACACACTTTGTCACCTGAATAGGTCCTTAGACTCCAGACTTGCTGAACTCCTACCAAGTCTCTACTGACTGAAATCAGAGATTAGGCACCTAGCCCATTTGCAAACATTTATATTTTGTTTCTAACTTGGACTAAAATCCCACCTTTGTTCAGTTCACTTGCCCAACCGTAAGTTTTCAGTGCCACTTGAGATGTCCTACATTATCTGAGGCACCAGGACAGGACTGTCAGATGTGACGCAGGACCCACAGGAACCCTGAGCCCTTTCATAGCTGGAGAGCAGTTGTCTTCTGAAAGGCACTCAGAACTCTCGCTAATTGCATTTAGATCTGCATTTCTATGAAAAGTAGTATAACTATTTTTCATAATCTTTTTTAACCTCCAACTATAATCTTTTCTTTGTAGAACATTTCAGACTGATGTATCATCAGTTATTAAATACTGCTTAGGAAATGTTAAAAAAAGAAAGGAAAATGCAAGATGAAATAAATGAAAGTGGGAATGAAAAGATAAGATAAAAAAAAGAGGAAAAATAATCTCCAGTGATAACAACAGAATAAACCATCTCTGTTACTTTATTTTTATTTTTGGAAGGATTACTTGAAGGGGATTACACGTTCTCCAAATTGCCAAAATTCTCAACAAATTACTTTTAACAGCTGAATGATAGAACAAGCAGAAATCATTTTTGAAGGATGTGGGGGTAAGGGTCTTCTCTCACACTTGTCTGATAAACAGATTGCAAGGAGGTATATCATCAAAAGGGTTAAATTGATTATGAAATATAACCCTAGTACAAGTCCTTTCCTCACACTTTGTTCTCTGAAATAATCCTCTTAAAATAAGAGAATTTATTACATACCTATCTCCCCAGATTTTATCAATATTGAAACCTTTTAAACAGAATATGTGATGAAATAAACCCCACTCACCAATGTGGTAAAATATAATAGATATGAAAGCAACTAAAAGCTCTCCTAAATCAATGTAGTAGCTCTGCAGCAATTTCTAGAACAGAAGGTGAAAATCCCCTTAATATTTGATAAATGAAGGAAAATGTATAGAAGCAGATTTATAGGACACCACATTTACACTCTTAAAAGACCTTCATTATGTCATTAATACCACAGTGATAAAAAGCACTTCCATCATTCATCAACTACATTGTGTCTGTCCTGCCGTTAAACAGATGGAATAGTCCCTGATCCAAATTCCCAAAACTTTTAGAGTACACTTAGTTTCATTTTCTTGCCCTAGGCCAATCCATTTAGCAACGCATTATAGCCAAGTTGGCCAGGTCTTCAAGTTGAACGTTATGAATAAGAAACAGATTGAAAGTGACCTTTGTTCTCTCTCCTCCTTGTTCTACTGAAGCCTTGCATATAATATCAAAGAGAACATAAAGCCAGGGTTTTTATTCTTTGAAGGACATTCAGGAATTTGCCAGAGTTGGTAAGTAAAAGAAATCACTTCTATTTCAGGATTCATTCTTTATTTATTTCCATGGTTTATAATGTGCTGATTACTGACATTTAGTAGATACACATACAGATTTGTTTAGAGTTGTGTATCAATGCTCCCAACCATTGCTTGAGCCATTCTTTCAACCATTTTAGTAACTACTTCAGAGCTTCAGAGTCTCTAAGTTCCAACCTCTGTCAAGAATGTATTTTGTACTGTAACATGCAGAAGAAGAGGATGCTTTCCAAAGAAGGAAGCTTGAGTTAAAAAACCTCAAAAGACCAGTTTTTCTTCTGTTTTTAAATATCTACTTGTTTCTTTACTCACAGCTGTTCCTCAGCACTGCCTAATGACATATTTTTATCCTTAAGGTGCTGAGTTTCTATCAGCTGCCATTTAACAAGCTGTCTCTGCTTGGATACCACCTAAAATAAAAAAAAAAATAATGGTGCTAAGCCATAGATTGAGTTAGTGCCAGATGCTCCCAAACATCTCAAATCCTCAAATTATGCAACAAAAAAATCCTTACCAGTCATATTTTAAGCACAAGGGCCCAGAGACGAGATAAGTCTCATACAGTTCACATAAGTGCAACTAGTAGTACAGAAAATATTTTATAGATGTCCCCAGTATTCAGGCAGTTAGCTGGAATATAGGCAACCCATGCTCTGCTGCTTGCTCTGCTTGCGTCGTAGCAATGATTTCAGCACAGGTCTTTCACATTTCAGACAAGCACCCTAGCGATCAGACTGTTGGCTGTGCTAGAACAGTAAATCTTCTATCTCCTATCTGAAAGCTGCTCCAATTTAAAGATGAATACTTGCATATTCATTAGAGTACAAACTAGAACAGAGTTTTAACTCCTCCTAGGAAAGATTTCTATGCATTAGACTATAAAACAAATTATTTTTTCTAAGCCCATGATTGTTCACTTAGTTTTCTAAACTAAATGTTCAAATGAGGAGGCTGTGCATGGGCATTATCAATTGGACACCAACATGTGAGAAGCAAGAGAGCTTATTTTGAATGTAGTTGAGCTTTGATGCCCTCTGTGAGCTGTTTACAGTGCTTGTCTCCTGCAGTCAACGTCCTCGATTTAAGAATATCCTGGTCATTTTCCCTCCCCATCCTTCTCTTCTGTTTTAGAAATAGCTACATAAGGAAATGGTGTAGTTAGGTGCAAGAAAAAAAAAACAACCAGGAGAAAGTTAATGCTAGCTGAAAAACCATGGTAAAAGGAGAGGGAGGGACATGTCTACCTTTCTCAGAGACCTATCAAACTTTGATGACAGTCTGTGTAAATGGAATGGGTTTTGAACAAAGAAACAGCAGTCACCCAGAGCATACTGTGCTTTCAAGCCTCAGCTCTGTGGATTTTTAAAAAACAGGTGATCTTGGTTGTCTGATCGAATAAGAAGGGCATCTGTTTTAGTGCATAGACATCCTCCCTATGTTCTTTTCACTTCCAGCTGCTTTAGATGACCCATTCAGCTGATTTTGGAGTATTACTTCATTTAGTACCAAACTGTACCCCTTCATTTTATGGGAAACCTTGCAGTCCACCATAGATGAAAGTATAGTGGACTGCAGAATATCTGAACATGAAGTGCTGTGCTAAGATGGTTTTTACATGGTAAATCCAACATTTATCTAGCAACCAAGACCTGCTGTCTCAATCAGGTGTTTACTAGGTCTTTATGCATCTCATTGATTACCTCTTTCTCTTTTCCCCAAGTGGGCAGAGAACCATAGAGCTGATGAGATGGAGGAGAGTTACTGTTCATCCTGTGATCTGTGTTAAGCATTACGCTTGAAATGGCTGATTAGTATGATGTCCATTAATGATGCAGATGAATATGCATCTTGTGGCTGGAATAACAATACAATATTAAAATTCTTGGAGACTTGTAGTCCTTCTCGTGGACGAATGTCCCTTGCTGCCTTTTTTTCTTTCGGGAAATTTTCTGTCTTCTGTTTCAAGGGATTTGATTCTCTGTTGATTTATTTCTATTTCAGGGTCTCTTAACTCTCTCACTTCTTCTGTTTCTGTTTTCAGAACCTGTCTCTTTCTTTCCTTCAGGGGCCTATTTCTCTTTGTTCTGTCTCTCATTTTCTGTGTCTGACACATCTGCTTCCCCTTCTCTAAACGTACAGTGTGATAGATGGAACCTGACTGGAGAAAAAAAGAAAGTTTCAGTTCTCCCAGTGAGTGGAAAGGTGACCTGCAAATATCTGAACAAAAAGGAGCAGAAAGTTCATTTTTATGTGCTGAATATTCTGCACAGCAAGAGACACAGCACATTTAGAGACTACACAGAAGAAAGTTTAAACGCCATCTACTCCATAGTCCATCCCATTAAATTTGTGCTCAGTTTATCTCTTGGTCTGTGTCTGTATACACATATATAATCATCTCTGCTAATAGACGACCTTATTCAAAACATGTGGAAGTTTTTCCATTGTTTTCAAAGGTGTTTAGATCCTCAAATTAATTTGCCTTTCCTGCTATGAATTCAGTTATATGCTACTCTGAAAAAGAAGGAAGCAAGGAATCTGATCCTTTCATATTTCACATTTCAGATTTTCAGTCCCCTAAAAACATTTGCAGCAGCTTTTTTATGTCTATGTTTTAAAACTTCAGAGTCTGCTTTTGGAAAATTTTAATGATTTTAAACTATTTTAGGACAAAATAAATACAATAAAGCTAAGGCAAAATATTTTTATCCCTGGATGAAAAAAAAGAAGTTTTTCTAACCAGATCTGCTTTTAGAAGTTGGAAATTACTGTGGGCTCGCCAAGAAATCTTTCTTTTCTCTAGTAATATGTATATGTCATTATTAATTTTGCATATCATGTTTTATGTGAGGAGGGTTTGGGGATGACACCTTGACAGCCTGGAAGCCAGGGCTGCAAGGTCCTGGCTGCCTATTCAATAGCACAGACTTTGGAAGTTTTGAGATTCAAGCTACAGACAAATGGCAGGAGGTTATTGCTATGGAGCCAGGAGGTGACCTTTGACAAGAGATGTATTTCCCAAGCTTCTGAGCTTCTTGCTCCATAACAGGGTTTTCGGAGACATCAGTGCAGAGACTGTTTCAGAGCTGACCTAGAGTGGCATGACCTGAAGGCACTGAGACCCTGGTTCTGAAAAATGTCGCACAATAAGATTTTGCCAGATTAGAGCCATGTGGGGACTACTCCCATGGTGGAGCTATTCTGGAGCACCCAAAAATCCCCCACGTGATCTTCCTGGATATTTGGAAACTGCTTCCCATAGAAACCTATCCATGTTTTGTCAGATCATCTGAAAAAATATTTTTTCTACAAAGCATTGCTTTCTTTATTAATGGGTCTTTTTTTTATTGAAAAGTGTATCACTGGAAAATTTCAACTAGCTGTAATATAAACTGCAATTTCATTACACATATGCTATCTCAGAGTCACCAACTGGCATGGTAAATAAGTAACAGTTTATAATATGAAGCAATCTGAAAACATTCCCCAGCAGTTAACACATGGAAGGCATGAATATGCATGAACGATTTGCAGGTTGTTATGTTACACACTTTCATTCTGAAACAATTATAAAAAATATTATTAGGGAGATGTTAAATGTGTCAGAGAAGCATTTGGCATAGCCATTTTCCCAAGGCTGTTTATTTTTGGGTTTTGCTGTTTTCTTGTGTATAGACTTTTAAAAACGATAAAATAGTATTCAGCAGAAATTTTATCAGTAATAATATGTTGATTTCCAATGGGGGGATTCAACTGAAATTCCATCAGGCTTTTTCCATTTAAAGTCTTGTTCAAGAAATCAATGCCTATGTTTTCAGAAGGCATGACCAAAGGTTTGAACATGGCTTGTTCTGTCCTTCACTGGTTCCACTTAAAGTGAAATGTGCCCAATTGAGCTAGAGGACTGAGAAAGGCAGAATAGCCATTCAGTAGTGAAAAGAAATAAAAAAAATAGTTTGAATAGTCATAAACTCTGGGGAGTCCCTAACCCCAGACACAGCACTCAGCTGCCCAGCCTGCAGGGATGTTAGCATCACTTTTAAAGGTCAGGGCAGTAGCTGTAAGCACTTAAAATCATAGCATCACTTAGGTTGGAAAAGACCATTAACACTTGCTCTGTTGAGTACTAGCAGAGATGGCTCAAAGTTTCTCAGCCAGCTAAAACTGGATTTTGTTGCTTTATCCCCCTGCCCCCCATTTTTGCAACCACAGGAGTGGTGGCTAACATGCCTCTGCTGCAGGTGAAGTGGTTATGGATGATCTGCTGCACGGACACCAGCTGCCTTCTCTGTCTATGCCTAGTGCCAGCCCTGGTGTTGTACTCAGTATCCTAACCCAGGCAGGGGGTTAGGTAGATGCCTTATCCATTTTGTCTTTCAAATAGAGAGAATCCCTCTCCTTCCCTCCCATTTCCCTAAAGTCTTCTTCCCAGAGTGGGTTTGTACTTTTTCCAAGGATCTGGGAGATATTTTGATTGTGGTCCTCATGATCTTGCAATAGTTCCTTTATTGCATTGCTGAGATGGGACATATTGAACCCATCACTAACTTGTTTCGTACTGATTAACTTTCTTATGTCCTCAGGACTGAATACAGATCCTTGCTGTAACAGTCTAGCATGTCATGTAATCCCTGTTATGGCACTAACAGGCACTGTTTTACAGTATGTAAATCCTCCCACTGCTTCTGAGAAACTATCTCATAATCTCACTTCAGATTATCAGACACATTCCCTTAATCTCTAGTCTAAATTTATTTTGGTCGTTTACCTCACCTTTTTCTCATGTGTCACTTCCTATCTGTCCTCACAGATCACTTACAAAGGGCAGTCATGTCCCCTCTTCATCTCCATTTTGGTAAAACAGTGATGCAGCAAGCAGGTATTTCTCCAGTTCTTGTTGTGCAGTAAATCTTCTGTTCCCAATTATCCTTTTCTTGCCCCTGTTACAGTTATGTTTCCTCTTTTTTTACAAACAACCTGACCAGAACTGTGTTATATACTTATTGACATTTCACGGCAGTCATGTATAGCAGAATGAATAATTCCTTATCTCAACAGTAAAGAAAAAAATAATCTAGGATTATATTAGCTTTTTTATAGCTTCCTGTTCTTTCTCATCTTCTATCATTTCCAGCTAATAAATTCCCAGGATATAGCTATAATTTTTCTTAGTAGATGTACATGACTTGGCACTTTGCATGACTACACTTTGCTTCATTTCTGTTATCTCAGTAGCCGAGCAGGTCTGTTTCTTCCTGTCTGACATTTTTCCCCTCATTTTATTGACAGTGCTTCCCTACTTGCTGCCAAACCAAATGATCAATTTCCTACTTTTTGTGCCAGGGTCACTGATGAAAATATCAAGTAAAATTAGTCCCAAGGCTGATCGTCGAAAAATGCATCTGAAGTGTGCTTCCAGGCAGGAAGCTCTTCCTATCACATGATCCATTTCCATATGCCTTTTAACAGTATCTCTGACAGCTTTTTAGCAATCCCATCTTATTCTGTTTCTGTAAAAATTCTCCATGTGGCTCATTATATGAAATGCTTTACTCAAGTCCAAAGAGATGAGAGCCTGAGCACTGCCTGTCTGCAGAAAATAATTTCTGTTGCAAGAATAAAAGCACACTCACTTAGTTTGGTTTAGTCTACGTTTGGTAAATTCATGTTTCATTTTATCCCATAATCCATTTAGCTTCATGTCTTTCATTAATTTTTCACTTGAAAATGTGTTCTACATCCTAAACGCATTATTGAGGTCAGCTTAATTGGCCTGATCTTTTTGAATTCCTTTTTCTTCCTTCTTGTAAGTAGAAATACCGTGCTTGCTAATCTGTAGCCAATGTCCCACATTTGTTAGATAGTTTTGAGAATCTGATGGTCCTGTCTGTCAATTCTGTCACATTTTGAACTTTAGTCAGCTCAGCCTGTCTTAGCTGAGATTTGCTTACGTCCTTAGATAAAATCTGTTCCAAATTTTCATCCCCTTCATCCATTCTACCTTTAACCCCAGAGTTCAACCTTTGTCATTTGTATCCTTGTAACAAAGTGTTCTGATCATCATCACCAAAGTGAGAAAAATCTCATTCAGACAAATCTCAAAAGTATAATTAAATCTAATGAAACAAGTAGTTCTTGGGTGGGGAAAAAAACCCCATAACATTGGCATATTAAGACTGAAAAGGGTTGCTTTTGGAGATGAGTTGAGGCTTCCCAACACCACAGGCAAAATAGCATTCTGCTACCCAGGAATGAGGGATGGAGACCGGCATCTGCTGTGGGAATGGGAGGAGAAAAAGAAAAGGGCAGAGTTTTAACACCACTCTGCTGTGTCCCCTGGAGAGCCAAACTGACCAGCAAGAAATGACAAGTGCTTAATAAGTGTACTGCAGTTCTTCCAGTGCCCCAAGGTTTCTTTGGGAACCATAGCAGAACTGGAGATGGAGACTGGTATTTTCTCAGATCTCTGAGTTCTCAGATCTCTGACTCTCTGAGTCAGGAGTTGTCTTGGACATCCCCAGAGCCCAGGAGTCCCACCACTTTACATCTTTTACATCCCCACATCCTTGAAGTTCTCTGAGATCCAGAAAGAGAAGTATTTCTATAAGTGTAAAGGAAGAAATTCTGTTTAAAATATATTTCAAATCTTAGGTAATTTAGTAAGCCTTCCAGATATGCAAACTACAGTAAAGACCAGGAGTACTGCAGTGGAGTAGAAAGGAGTGATGGGGACTTTAGCTTCCCTTTTACCACTGGCAGCATTCATCCTGCCAGCAGCTAGATTAGGAAACATCTTGCTCTCGCATTTGTTCACACTTATTTTCATAAATTCCCCACATCCTCATCATAAATGCTAAGACAGGTAAAGAGAATATTTTATATTCTGATTCTGGAAGACAGTTCAGGAAATGTGTTCCTTTCTTTGCCCTGTATTTCTTTTGTGAGCTTCTTTTAACCTCTTCTGTTTTCCTTATAAAACCAGGAGATTAGTATCCCACTCCTCCTGTTTTGTCAGACTTGCTTAAACAGATGGCAAATTCTCTGGGGCAAAATTTGCCTCTAGCTATGTGCCTGAGCTGGGTCTATTATTTGCTAGTGATAGTAATCAAAGATAAAAATGTTAATCCCGGTTCCTTTTTTGTTTACTGAAAGAGGTGAACTGATATCAGGAAATAGTAGAAGTAGGTTTTTAAGTATAAATCAGCATGAAATTAGCACAAAGCCAATGTACCAGTAAGAACTAGGGCTTTATAATAATTTTGCTAAGGTTTTTGTCCTAATAATGTGCATAGGAAATCTTGAAAAGTATTTAACAGCAATGAAATGGTATTATTTTGTTAAGAGATTTTTTTTTTTTAAAATCCCAGTCATGGACGTAGACAATGCAGCATCACATCCAAAGATGCAGGGGAGGAACAAACTGTAATTTTAGTATGTTATGAAGAAGATGAACTACATCTTCCAAAACACCACAAAAATCACTTCCTTGCGTTTGAGTCTGTGGCTTATATCACTTAAACGACCCAGACTCTATTTTGTAGCATCCTTGATGTTTCCTTCTACCTCATAAATGCCCAGTAAAATGGAAGCAGCTTGTATTTTCAATTCAGAGAGCTGCAGTTATGTGCTTTACTCTGGGATCAGATTGCAAATCAGTCATATTTTTGTGGCATACTTCTGTAGGTTGACGTTTTAGCTTATTTCTTTCACTTACAAAACTTCTGAATCTCCATCCTCATATCCTCTTTAAAAATTAATTTAATCTGAAACTTTACAAGAGCCACTTAATCCACAAACAAGTGAGTATATTAATGCTACTCTGAATGATCTGAATTACCTGTTCATGCTGGGGTAGAGAGATTTCTCTAGCACAAAAGAGATTTTTTTACAAATAAGGATAATTTCTAGTTACTTACTGACCACTCATCTAGAAAAGCAATGCAAAACAATTGTTTTAAAAAGCTAAAAAACAAACATGAGCATCATTTATGGAACTATGCTAAATAATTTGCCTAAAAAGATACCACTTTTGAATTGATCTGCTTTCGCTTCTCATAGGTTTTCTTACAGGCATTCTCAGAAATCTAATTCCACAGGAAGCTCCCTAATTTTCAGGTATAACAGTAGGTGTAATCCATTCTAGATCTGAGTGAAAAAACAGCTTCTGAGTCAGTCATCATGCTGAAAAGTGAGGATCAGTGAGAAGAGATGTGGACATGATCTGGGTATAACTGGAATAGGTGTTGGGAGTAGGAAAGATGAAATGGATATGCATCAAGTGAAAATATCAACAACATTAAAGGGAACATTTGGAGTAACCTTGAAGTGATCTGCTTTACTTCAAGTGAAGTGCTTTATTTTTGGATTATTTGATCCAATTAACTTTCTGTTAATTTGCCAATTTAAAAATTAAAAATCCATTCTGAGTTGGAAAATGGAAAAATATTCACTGGACAATGTCAAGAAAGAAAGACTATTCCTCCTTTTTCAGACGATCTCTATGTGCCATAAATTTATTAGACTCAGAAATGTGTATATATCTTTACCTTAATTCTGAGTGCTTTGGTATGGTACAAACAGAAGATTCTGAAAATTGCATGTAAAAGTTAACTACAGTTTAGAGGGAATTTAAGTTTTTGAATCTACAGGATTCAGAAATCCCTCATGGCCAATTCAATACCTGACAGAAGGTAATGATTTAGATGGCAGATTCAAACACCTGATTGTGAACCATCTGTGTGCAGTGGGTGCTTATGCTCCTGTTCTGGTCACTAGGGACTTAGTCCACACATTCACTACAGTCTAGAAAATTAGCTGGCGGACCATATACTGTTGTCTTCCCTAGTGTGAGCCAAATGCGTCTCTCAATTCCACTGTGTGGGCACAATTCAGCAGCCTAAATATAGAAACCTGGTGTTGTTTGATACGTTGTGGAGTGTCCAAGGCATCTGCATAGGGCTGGTAAAAATGACACAGAATCTAGAGGTGACTCATATACTTCTGGAGCAGCAGCTGGAGTCTAGAGGAGCTATTTTAAGGCTTCTCAAAGAGTAGCAGATGCCTATGTATGGGTAATGAAGTTGCTCCTCTTGACTCTGTCTCTGTTATCTATAACATGAACTTACTTAGACACTCAGCTCATACATGTCTGGTGTCTTTAGGTGAGCTGAATGCTGCCCAAAGTGACAAGGTTTGCTATATACACTTAGGTACCTACAATTTGGATGCAATGCCTACAGGCGGCCTTGCTGTCTTGCTTTCCTTAATCATCTTTTTCCTACTAATGCCATTTTTGATCCATAAAGTAGGTGGTGTTCAACCTGAATCAGCTGTTTAAGCACAGGTTTCCGGTACCAATGGAGATGCTTTAAGGTATCTTGCCTGGCCTCAAGGTCTGCCATATAACCTTCCATCAATGGTAGCCATGATCTTATATCTTGTAAAACCCAGCTGAAAGAGAGGATAATTTAATCACTCTTTTACATTACATCATTACTTATTTTTCCTTCAAGGGAGTCAGACTTGCATTCTGCATTTTGTTGAATAATGTTCACAATGAGGCTATCAAATAGATTGAGGGGGGAGCAGGACTATAGTGGACTCAACTTTCTGTTGGGCTGAATCACTGTACAGCTAAGTGATCACGGTTGATAGGGCTGAAGGAGGTGAAACAAAGCAGAGTTTAGCTCTGGAGCCCTCAGAGGATAAGACAACCAGACAGGAGATTCTGCTTGTTTGGATTAATTCTGTTTTCTTATCATAGAATCATAGAATCATAGAATGGTTTAGGTTGGAAAGGACCTTGAAGATCATTGAGCTCCAACCCCTCTGCCGTAGGCAGGAACACCTCCCACTAGACCAGGTTGCCCAAGGCCACGTCCAGCCTGGCCTTGAACACCTCCAGGGATGGGGCCTCAACAACCTCTCTGGGCAACCTGTTCCAGTGCCTTACAACCCTCAAAGTGAAAAATTTCTTCCTAATGTTTAACCTAAACCTGCCCTCTTCCAGTGTGAAGCCATTCCCCCTCGTCCTATTGCTACATGCCCTAGTAAAAAGTCCTTCCCCA
>VUYV01000663.1:0-124115 GCA_008711295.1 Anarhynchus alexandrinus | reverse complement strand
ACTTCTTTTGATGCAGCTCAGGATGCGGTTGGCCTTCTGGGCTGCAATCACACATTGCTGGCTCATGTTGAGCTTCTCGTCGATCAGCACACCCAGGTCCTTTTCCTCAGTGCTGCTCTCCAGCCATTCCCCACCCACCCTGTATTTGTGCTTGAGATTGCCCCGACCCAGATGTAAGACCTTGCACTTGGCCTTGTTGAACTGCATGAGGTTGGCTTGGGCCCACCTGTCCAGTCTGTCCAGGTCCCTGTGGACGGCATCCCTCCCCTCCTCCTCTTATTTAATAACTTCCCACTTTATACAGCATATAAACAAACCAGAAGGCAGGATGGAGGACCTTGTCTTCTCAATTTTCCCAAATCGGGGATTTCTTTTCCTATAGGCAAAAAACTTCAAAGGAAAGCCTTGATGCTACAGATGCAAACACACATAGCCACATGAACACAAGCATCTGCGTGCACATTCATGTGTTCATATATGAACTGAAACTCCTGGATTGTGTGGCACAGTATGGTGACAAAAAATGGGAAAAAAAATACAGATTCAAATGTTCATGTTGGAGAAACTGGATGGGGCATGACATCTCTGCCAGCTCTCTGCCGTCAGTATGCAGCACAGTCAGCAAGCTGGATGTCTGATCTCTTTTACAAGCTGCTGGGACAGTTGATAAAAGTTTGAAAGTGCCTGTTTTTTTCATTTTCATGGTGAAACGTATGTCTTGCACAGATTACTTCCAATACCAAAGAAATGTAAAACGTGCAAAAATAACCCATCAAAGAGCATAAGCAGATCTGCCTGCTTTTAGCAATTTTTAAGCTTTGTAGCAGCACCTTGTACATTTTGTTGCATGCATGATGCATAATGAGGCTCTATATTAACCACTGCTTTTTTTTCAGAGCTGGTTTAAACTGCATTAAAGCATCCATCATGTCATTTACATCCTCACCTTTATTGCTATAATGCAAGAGTTTCACATTCAAAATCTCCTGTGTCGTATCCAGTTTGCATGCAGCCTTTGTGACAGATATCAGACCAAGAGGTGTCACAGACATCAAGACACACATTCTGGTGCAGTCAGACTGTTCAGTAAGGTCTTATTTTAATGTCTCCATCAATCCTAGCCCACAGCAGAATTGGAGAATTGCATTTTATTTGCATTTTTTCCATTCCTCTAACTTTCTTGGGGAAAAATGCTGGGGAAGGCTATCAAGCTTTAGCCGTTTTATCGTTTTGCCTTCGTTATTTGCCATCGATAAAAGGTTTCATTATTTTGACAGGTTCATATTCACCCTGATGGAGAGCAGTACTAACTTGCTTATTCACATTGGTGAACTTGAAAAATTACTTTGTTAAAACAATCTTTCCTCCTGCTGGGTTTTGAGCATTAGGCATTGACTGCAAACTGCCACTGGGATATTTATTCTTATTGGTAAAATGTTTTCTTTTCTTTTTTTTTTCCTATAAACTCCAGAGTTTACAAAGTTGGGGGTTAAAAAAATCATGACTACTTGCTTTTTGTTTGTCTTTCTCCCTCATATACTTGCACATCCAGAATCACGTACAGGCAGAGCGTATCTTGCTAAAATAATGTGTATTAACTTTAGTAGCCCTGAATTCGCAAGACGGGCTTAATAAGGTTTTTGCAGCCTGTCATGGTTTCGACTGGGGTAGTTCCCCCCCCTTTCCTTCTTCTTCCCCCAGCTTTGCATACTGAGCATGACATCATATGGCATGGAATGTTCCTTTTGTCAGTTGGGGTCAGCTGTCCCACCTGGGTCCCCTCCCAGATTCTTGGCTGCCCCCTGCCTTCTTGTTGGCAGGCCACAGTATATGAAGCTGAAAAGTCCTTGACTGCATAGCAAAAACTAAAATATTAGTGTGTTATCAACCTTATTCTCATCCTAAATCCAAAACACAGCACTATATGTGCTGTGGGGTCCCAGTTGTCTGGGGTTAAACCATGACAGTCCTTAATGGCAACCAACGTGGGGCTCAAAGGGTTCGAGATAATGACAGATTTGATCGGAATGTGCTAGATGGAATTTATAGCTGTTATTGCTGTTTAGCTATTAATTGTCAGGCTTCTCTTCTTGCTATGGGGCTGTATATTTTTACATTACTGTATATTAGAGTCTAGTGCTTGTTAGCGGCTGCTTTTTGCTTTTGTTGCTTGCTGTACTGCTGTACTGCTTATCATCTTACTCTGCTGGGCCTGGGAACATTTTGATAACAGTGATGGTGAGGCGCCTGTGCTATCAGATGGCCAGGGCATCGCTGCTGTTTCTCTTCTGCAGTACTGGACAGGCAGGAACTCCAGTGTGAACTCGATTCGAAACAACTGTGCAGACACTAAGGTCAGTGAAGGAGGGTGAGGAGGTGCTTTAGGCACCGGAGCAGAGATTCCCTTGCAGCCCGTAGTGAAGACCATGGTGATGCAGGCTGTCCTCCTGTGGCCCATGGAGGTTAACGGTGGAGCAGATATCCACCTGCAGCCCGTAGATGATCCAAAGCCAGAGCAGTTTGTCAAGAACTGCAGCCCGTGGGAAGGACCCACATTGGAGAAGTTTGTGGAGGACTGTCTCCCGTGGGAAGAACCCNGCTGTACTGCTTATCATCTTACTCTGCTGGGCCTGGGAACATTTTGATAACAGTGATGGTGAGGCGCCTGTGCTATCAGATGGCCAGGGCATCGCTGCTGTTTCTCTTCTGCAGTACTGGACAGGCAGGAACTCCAGTGTGAACTCGATTCAAAACAACTGTGCAGACACTAAGGTCAGTGAAGGAGGGTGAGGAGGTGCTTTAGGCACCGGAGCAGAGATTCCCTTGCAGCCCGTAGTGAAGACCATGGTGATGCAAGCTGTCCTCCTGTGGCCTATGGAGGTTAACGGTGGAGCAGATATCCACCTGCAGCCCGTAGATGATCCAAAGCCAGAGCAGTTTGTCAAGAACTGCAGCCCGTGGGAAGGACCCACATTGGAGAAGTTTGTGGAGGACTGTCTCCCGTGGGAAGAACCCCATGCTGGAGCAGGGGAAGAGTGTGAGGAGTTCCTCCTCCTGAGGAGGAAGGACCAGCAGAGACAACATGTGTTGAACTGACTGCAACCTCCATTCCCCATTTTACAGATATTTCACAGGGGTAGTCCATAAACTAAGGGAATGATATTGGTATATTATATCAAAGGATAGAATCATAGAATCATAGAATAGTTTGGGTTGGAAGTGACCTTTAAAGGTCATCTAGTCCAACCCCCGTGCAGTGACCAGGGACATCCCAAGCACCAATACAGGCTGGATGGAGAATGGATTGAGAACAGCCCTGAGGAGAAGGACTTGGGGGTATTGGTGTATGAGAAGCTCAACATGAGCTGGCAATGTGTGCCACTTCATCCTGGGCTGCATCAAAAGAAGTGTGGCCAGCAGGTTGAGGGAGGTGATTCTGCCCCTCTACTCCACTCTGGTGAGACCCCACCTGGCTTACTGCATCCAGCTTTAGAGTCTTCAGCACAAGAAAGACCTGTTGAAGTGGGTCCAGAGGAGGGCCATGAAGATGATCAGAGGGATGGAGCACCCCTCCTCTGAGGAAAGGTTGAGAGAGTTTGGGACCCAGGTGGGAAGTTATGGCATTTGTCTTTCCAAGTTACCATTACGCATGATGAAGCCCTGGTTTCCTGGCGATGGCTGAACACCTGCCTGATGATGAGTAGTGAATGAATTCCTTGTTTTGCTTTGCTTGCATGCACGGCTTTTGCATTACTGTCTTTACCTCAGCCCACGAGTTTTCTTAATTTTTCCTGATTCTTTTCCCCATCCCACTGGTGGGGGAGAGGGAAGTGAGCGAGTGGTTGTGTGGTCCTAGTTGCTGGCTGGGTTTAAGCCACGACACAGCCCTGTCAATATGTCAGGAGGACTGGCTGCAGAGGTTTTCTCTGAGGGCTACTTGCTTCTTGAGTCAAAGTCACTAGCAATTATTTTCCAACACAGTAAGAAAGTTCCGACCTTTTTTTTTCTCCTTTGCATGGGAATGAAAACAAGACTTTTTTATCTGTGACATTTGTGAATGGTTCTCTCTTTATCTCTCCCCTTCCAAGGTTCAAAATGGTTCAAAATCTGTTTCTTCTACTCCATGACCAGGGCATATGTAATACATCACAGATGTAAGAGGTGCAAGTTCAGGTCTTCTGTCAGTGCAGTGTTTTTAGTCTGGGCTTTCAACATCTCAGGAAGGCCTCTTTCTGGTTTTGCTCAGAAAATCTGCAGGGGATTTAAGGATATTTTACAAATGAAAGTTTCAACAAAACTGGTACATAAAAAAGTTTTCTTGTCAAGCAATCAGTATTTTGTCAAAATTCTCTTGAGTTTAATGAGGTATCCAAGCATCTAAACAGAAGCGTAAGTTTTCCTTGCCATTTTCCAGCAGTGATATCATCCATCATGTCACCGAGAACTGTAAATGACCAAAGAACAGAAATTAAAGATGAAAGAGGCCTATGATTTATTTATTTCAATTTTTACAAGCTGTAATAAAAGAGAGCCTAAGCAATGCCCCTTTGCCCTTGGGGGAAAAAAAAAAAATCCATGCAGAGAAAGAACCAACTAAAATAAACCCTACAAAGGAAGATACAGACCTCTCAGTTCTGACAGAACCAGTGACCTGATCCTGTAAGAAAGATATGAAAAGAATTCATTGATTTTCCTTCCCTGACCACAACCATACACATGATCTTCCATAACAACATCTTTCAACCCCATTAAGTACCACTGTGTCTTGAAAAGTGGTAATTTGGAGGAAGACCTGTGGACTGTGGTAGAAATATTTCTCAGTATGAACTACAAATTTTTTTAAAAAGAAAAGTAAAATGCTAACCTAGTCCTTAGATGTATGAAAAAGATACCAAAATCCAGATGTGGAAGTGGTCAGTGGTCTTTCCTTCAGATCTAGTACTACAGGAAGTAATGCCGCATAAAGCTCTCAGCCTGCATTAGAGAAGATTTTCCATAAATGCTGAAGGAGTGTGGCAGTAAACCTTTTGATCCATAGATCCAAAGATCAGTTCTCTTAAAAGATATCTAAGAAATTACTTTATCATTGAAGGCTGGCATCTGTTTTTGGAAACTGGGTCTGCTATTGAATAAGGATAGGAAAAAATTTAATCCATTCAGTTTACAGATTAAAGAACTACAAAATACAATGGCTTGAGATATCAATTAGGTGTATTTCTCAGTAGAGGATGAAAAGAAAATAGTTCCCAGAATTAAACTCTGGAAAAATTCACTGGGATTCTAGACTATAGAATTTCTGGGATCCCTTCAAACAAGATTATATTGTCAAATATGAGCCTTTGGTTTGTTCTTGCGAGACTTTCTGGCTGTTAGGGAGAGAAAGGGCCAGACTGCTTTATCACACCAGGCTCTTCTGATCTTGGAAGTTGGGAATCTGTGAGTTGCTTTCAGCATATTTATCACACCTATAAATCAGCATTAACAGGACAGTTTCAGCTAAATTTCATGTTTCAAGGCTGCAGCCTATTACCTGAAGGGGTCAGCAAGGCACTTAGATTTCTGTCTGCTCTATCTTTGTAATCTCCCTAAGTCTTTCACAGTCACTGCCATAATCTTGTTGCTAATATAGCCCTAAGATGATATTTTTCATGTTTAGTCAGGGGATTTCAGTTCCAGAAGGTTCTGTAGTGCTTGTTGCTACAGGTAGCTTATTTACCTGATGTCTTCATAACCTGTCTTCCCTTCTTGCACTACGTGTGTTGTTAACACTAATTTGTACAAAATTTTCAGAATATCTTGCTGATTATGTGCCTTCTATTAAATTCCTGAGATGTCTCGCAGGTTAATACAACCCCCAGTTAAAATCAGACATTCAATTCCCCCATTGTCTTTACCGCTAATTGTACACAGTCATGTATACATCAAGTTTGGTCTCATCTACACATGTCATTTTAGTCTTGTATACATACATGGTCTTGCCTTTTTTCTGTGTCCTTATAAAATGGAACTTCAGCCATGGAGATAGTTTTTCATCAGTTTGTGCTCATTGATTTTTGAGTAGCTGATGTTCTTATAGTTTTATCCATGAGCAATAAGTTATACCAAATGTTGTGGTTTTATGACCAGCTTTCCTCAAACTCTTCTTTAAAACTATATCCTAGAATCTGTTTGCTGTGAGCGCCAACAGCGTCATTCTTTTTTCCTTTAAAAAGAAAAGGTGAGTACCTCTCCTCTGAGGAAAGGTTGAGAGAGTTGGGGTTGTTCAGCCTGGAGAAGAGAAGGGTCCAGGGAGACTTTAAAGAGGCTTTCCAGTATCTGAAGGGGGCCTACAAGAAAGCTGGAGAGGGACTTTTTGCAAGGGCGTGTAGTGATAGGATGAGGGGTAATGGCTTCAAACTGGAAGAGGGGAGATTTAGATTAGATATCAGGAAGAAATTTTTCACTCTGAGGGTGGTGAGGCACTGAACAGGTTGCCCAGGGAAGTTGTGGATGCCCCATCCCTGGAGGTGTTCAAAGCCAGGTTGGATGGGGCTTTGAGCAAGCTGATGTAGTGGAAGGTGTCCCTGCCCATGACAGGGGGCTTGGAACTTGATGATCTTCAAGGTACCTTCTATCCTAAACCGTTCTATGATTCTATGAATGTCCACAGATACATGTAATCTGGTCTTTAGAAAAGACCTCCCAACAGCTGGATAAGGAAGGTTTTGGAAATGATTTAAAATGGAAACAATAGGAATGAGAGAACAAACTTTATTTTAAGGACGAGCTCAACATGCTTATGAAATGTGCTGTGCTTTGTGACACCAGCAATACAAAGAGACATGTCTAAACAGGTCAGGAAGCTGCTTACAACCCTGTATCCCTGCCTAGAGGGGTATGTAGATGCCCTCCTGTAATTACTGGGCGTGCTTACCCCTTGAAGCTGGGGAGGGAGGGACTGATTCCAGGACTGCGATAGCTGCAGTATGGACCTTCAGGCTTATTTTGCAGAGAGTGAAGAGTCTGGAGGGGAATGGTGGTGCTGCCACTCTCACCAGGCTCTGAGGACAGAAAGCCTCACTGCAGAGACAGAAGAGGTCGCTCTCAGCAAAACCCAAGAAGGCAGCATGTGCAGATACTGCACTGCTCCACTGCATGGGGGAGCATAAGGTTAACTGAAATGGGTGCAGCTGAACAGGAGCATCATTACGAAAAAGCAGCAGCAGCATCACAGTTTGTGAAAGGTTTTTACAAGTATTCTAAATGTTGATTACAGCAATCAGAGTGTTTTTTTCGCCTCTCTCTGTATCATAGAATACTCCTCAGTGGTTTAACTACATCCTGGGGGGGGGAAAAAAAAGAGCATATGGTTTATGCTTTAGCTGCCTGAGGTTCCAGGAAAGTGTGTGTTGGGAGATGTATGTTACAGAATACCCTGTAAGTCAGTGCCTGAAGAAAGGAAAACTGGGACCTTGATTACTTTACTATTGTCAGGTGCTTCAAAATGTCTTATCTTTTAAATGTGCCCATAAAGATATTCTTCTCACTTGTAGCATAATTAAGAAATTTTATTATGATAATTGCCTGATATTAAGTATTTACTTTCCAGTTACTGTACAAACAAACAATACCAGACAGATGCCCCATACAAAGCAATCTATATATAGTTATGATGTGGTGAAAATCGCAAAAGCAGTTTTCCTGATTCTGTGATAATGTTTCTAAACCAACACTGGAAATTTTTCTAAAAAGGAATATGTCCTGATCATATTGAAGGACAGAGTGAATGTTTTGTACTCTGAATAGATTGATGTTTTAAATATACTATACATTTCAAATAAAATTGAAGAATTTTCAGAAGAAAACTCTGAAAGCTTCTATTTCTTCAATGTTTAGTGCTGATTTTCATGTCACTGGACAGAAGAAATCAAACAACACAGAATAACTTTCAAACAAAACTCCTTGTAATTTTATTCCCTTACAACTACACTTACTTTCAGTATTATTTGACCCACGCCTTCAGTTGCATGTTACTATGAAAAGTCTTTTACAATTAACAGTATGAAGTCACTTATATTGTCGAAGCGTTTTTGTTATCCATAACATATTATACTTCTGAAATGGGAATTTGGAAAGGACTTTAATTCTGATGACATTCTCTGGCAACTCCATTCAAATGTGCCTATACTAAAACATTTATTAGTATTTTCGCTAAAAATTAGAGGTTATTTAATGTCTTTGATGGGAGGAAGTGGTGCAGAATAAAGACACTTGACACTACTTTGCAGGTTATAGGCATAGGGAAAAAACTGTGTGAGACCTTCTTTACTCATAGCTCTCCTTAGTGCTCCTTCCATATAGAAACACACTCCAGATATTACACAGAAAGAAAAACATGTCCTATGGGTTATTGTCCCCAGTGATAAAGCTTTGCCTAACTGTGTAACATCACTCCTCTCCTTATATGTATTGCTAGAATGGATCCAACTCCCACCAAAAGATTTCTCTGAGACATGATGGGAATTTAGCATGGGATTTATTTTCTCATGGAAAATACACTGCTAGCAAAATATATACTAGTCCAAAAAGATCTTCTCTTGACTTCATTTCCTGCCACCATTTGAATTTAAAAATCATTAAAAGTAGGATTTTTCAGAGAGGAAGATTTCAATGTTTTTGCTATCTTTAGTTTCCATTGACACCAGCAAATTTTGGATTGAATCTGAAAAGACAATAAAGACTTGAAATGATGCTAATGTACGTAATGCCATCGGTAAAAAAGGATCACTGTTGGGATGCTGTTCATTAATTGTCCTCACTGCATTAACAGCAGCACTGTCTGATCTCATTAGAAAAGGTACAGAAGCTAAGACCTTAATGTATAGGGAGAGAGTATATCCCTGTGCCTAAGGTGTGATTCAGGCTTTAGTTCCTGGTCCTGCTTTGTGAATTAGTTTTGCTGCTGAACAATTCAAGTAGAGAGAGATCCAAAGAAGCTGATTAGAGACCATCCTAATAACCAAGTAATCCTGTGGGCATCAAAACTAACATAACCTGCTTTACTGTGGATTTCTGTCTTTTGCTTGATTCACTAGTTCACCAAATTATACCAAGGTATAAACTTACAAAGCCTCCCTCTTACTGAGTTTCTAGGTTTTCAGTGACTTCTGAGACATTTACTGTTATTTGAAATTCAGCTGAAATCCACCGCTGTGGTCAGAATTAGGGACTAAGAGAAATTAATAGTAGTAAAAAATAATAATTAAAAAAAATTTACAATCAGGCTTTCATTTTATAAGTAAACTTCATGTAAGTCCCTACCAGGTATTCAGACTATGTCATCTTTGTTCATTTAATTTACACTCAAGCTTAGATTTCATGACCAGCTCTGCAGTTTCCCCCTGCAGAGGACCAGATGGAGCATATAGCTGAGCTAATGAGGACTCACAGTCCTTAAAATGAAGGCAGGACTGTCACCCACTATTTGCATAATTCCTCCTTAGAAGACCTGGGATTGATTTCTGGATCAGTGTGAATGGGTTTAAGCTGACATCTGCCCTTGGACTGCCCTGTCCACAAGACTACATGGTGTGATGGAAGATTCACCATTTTTCTGGAAAATGAGACAGGGAAGAATACAACTTTTGGCATCAGACACAAGTGAGCAAAAATATGCATGTGAATTTGGCCCTTTAATTAAGTACTTAGTGTAAGAAGAATCCTGGGGTTCACTCCTTGGGTTTTGTGTTTTCCTCAACTTATATACTAGAAAGTCATTGGTCTGAACAAACATTAAACAGAAAGTCTGAGAGTGTGGATTTCATTCAGCATTTCCTTTCTGAGCATCTCAATGGCACTAGTCTCCACAATCCAGCTTTCTTCCATTCTTGGATGCATAATACCAGGTCTACAATGATATCAATCATGGTTTGATGAAGGGGGAGAGAATTAATTAGTTCTACTGAAGTGCCTCCTACCGAGACTGAATATTTGATCCAGAGACTGCATTTTTTAGATGAAGGTTAAGCACCAACGGTAGCCGCAATTCATTGGAAAAAAATGGTGAGAAAATAAAAGGGCATGAAAGGCACACCCCAGTCAAAGTCATGTAACTACTAGCACATCATGTAATCCATTTAATGAATTTATGAAGCCCTGAGTTAATGTTGGTGAGGTTGAGTGAGATTTTGACAGTACTAAGAATCTTACAAAATGCCCCCAGAGGATAAAAGGAAGATGAGTTGAATCTAAATTCAGGACTAGATAAAAATTTAGGAAGAACCTCAGGATGTGGCCATGTGTACTGTGGAGTGAGTGCTGTCCTATGAACTCTGCAAGCAAAATAGATAACAGTCAAATAACCTGTTATCCATTCTGCTTCTTCAGTGTTAGAAGTAGGATGGACAGCTGTGTGTTGATTTTATAACCCCGTTTATCACAAGCCTTGAGCGTGTGCTTAACTCTTTAACTACATGGATAGCTGATTTACCAAAGGTAAGCATGTACTCAAGTTCTCTGCTGAGCCAGGCACAATGCTGCAAATGACCTAATTTGTCATATCAGTATTGCAAACAAACACACTGACACTTTTTCCCTTACTTGCACACTATATGAATGGATTACAGAGCACCACTTTTTCCCTTTAAAGCCATAGAATATAAAACCATGAATCAGTCCAGCATGCGTTTCTTTCTCCATAGTGTGGAGTTATTGAAGTTTATAAGAATATTGAGTTGGTTCTTTCCAAGCAAGCAGCTATATCAGCAGAAATCTTTCAAGTCCTGATTCTTCTGTCTGAGAAGTTTTGTTGGGGAAGTTCTTATTTTAGGTTGGCATAAAGTCAGCTTAGAGAAAGGTGACAAGAGTTTCACTGTTTAAACAGTTCATGTGCATGTTTTGTTTACTTCTCACTCAAAAAATGCTGTCATAGATGATCAAATAAGCTGTACCAACCTTTAGTCATATGAAGAACAAGACAGTTAAACTAACCTTTTGAAATTATATTGATTCGTATTGAATACATCCCCCAGATGGAAGAAAGGAAGAAGATAGGAAATAGACGGTGAAGTCTTTATACAAATGTGACATGAGAGCGACACTGTTTCACCAGAGTTTTACAAGGAAATTTCTACTATTTTCTTGTTTATGCTACAGACAAAAAGATAAGTCAGAACTTACTGAAAGAGCAAAATATGATTATTATTAAGTATATGCTCCTTCATATTCAGAAGAAGAAGAAAAGAAGAAAAATCCTTCTTACAGTGTAAGTCCAGTGGGAGGATCCAACATCTTTAGGAGAACAAAATTCAGATATAGTGTTTTAATGAAAGGAACAACAAATAAGAATGGTGACCTTGATTCTGAATTAAATTTAAATAAAGTTAAATTCCTTGGGAATTGTGTGACCCTCCCCTCATCATGCTGCCTGCAGCATACCTTTTCTGTTTAAGACATCCATTTCCAGTAAATATGTAGTACTTTCATGTTTGCAGCACTTTTCTGCTTGCACCTACATACAGTTTTTTTTAGACAACTACTGTTGGGCTGAACTGAATTGAAGTGAGCATTATGGGGTAGGTGGGACAACAAAGTATATCTGAAAGGATAGAAATGGCTGAATCTCTTAGGTGTTCACTTTGGAATGCAGGTTTATTGGGGTTTTTGGTCTAAAGGTGATACAGCTTCATTCGTTCAAGAACTTCTTTTGTATTTTCTCACTAGTTTTTATTTGTTGGTTTCAGCACAAAGAAAAGAGCAAGGGAGGGCTCTCCAGGAATGCATAACAGCTTTGCCCTTTTGATCTTGATGCTTTTTGTTGCCGCAAAAGTTATTTTCTGTAATTTTCTGTGATGGCCACTACATGAACATGTCTTCTAACAGAAGTTTCAGCACTAGATTATAGAGGGCACTGGGTACATTCTTGATCCCATTAAAGTGAATCGTAAAACTCTCACTGGTCTTATGTGGGCTAAAATTTAATCATTTGTTGGGTTCATTTTTTTCCAGTTTTTCACAATGGAACATTAATTTCTATCCCACTCTCTCTTCTTCTGTCTGTGGGAGCACAGGAGAGTGAATCTGTTACAAATGAACTCAAAGTTGATTATCCTGTCTCGTCCTTAATGGACTCATACAACCAGTACAAAATAGGTAGAAAATTCTGTTCTCCCTCAATAGCACTTTATACCTTTGTCAGATACATATTACATTACAGAGGCAAGAGAGTGAGAAAACATGGAATGTTTGTCTGAGTGGAGAAACTCAAATCTCACTACGGTCCAATGTTCTGCTTCTGTTTAGTGGTAGAGGTTGAGACAGTGACTAACTTTAAAAAAAAAAAATTCATAGGAAGGTACACTGTAAATTGGGCATATTCATCTTTTTCTTTAAGGGATCTTCAACTATCCCTGTGAGCACTTTGCTACTTACAGTATTCTAATACTTACACTGAAAAGAATCTTTTGCCATTTCAATTTTTTTTTACTGTAAAATTATGAAAAACAGTATTTCAGAGCCCAATGCTGGGATAGTACTATTTCATGTCATAATAGTTCACAGTCTGTGCCACCACCGTTTTTCATCCCAGAGAATCTGGATATTTTTATTTCAGTATAACTTCCAAGAGAATTTCTCCCTGGATAAGACAAATGTTTAACTGATTTTTTGCAGTGTAGAACAGCACTAAGACCCCCTTTAAAAAAAAAACAACGAAATAGCATAAAGACTATCATGCTTTTAAGAAAAAAATGACAAATAAAAAATCAGGCATAGAAACAAACCAAATTCACTAAAAGTATCTAATGGCATTTCATCCGATAACCAGTTTACCAACATTGACTAATTAATCCTTGTGATGTTGAAGTTAGTTCCTGTGGATGAAGACACATTAATCACCAGAAACTGTGCTGAGAAGGTTGTTTCTCCATGCTCATGTTTGTTAGATGTGCCTTGAAATGTCAGGCAGAGTCATTACCATTGGGGCTGCATAAGTAACCTTTTCTTGTATGGCATAAAGGAAATGGAGGTTATAAAGGCAGTCAAGTCCTCCACTGAGCTGACTAATGCATTGCTTATTTCTCATGACTGTAAGATAGCCCTCTATCGTTTCAAATTTAGATTCAGAAATTTAAAATCTGCACATAGCTCATACGCAGAAAACCCTCGTTTTCCTCTGTATGAGGCTGAATACATTTGATCCTAGGTCCAACAACAAATAACTAAGATACTTCAAAACAAAGAAATAAAAATACTTTCTAAACCAAAGGCTTACATTTCTGTAAAAGAATTATATAATTTTGTACTGATTTTTTTCTGCAAAAATTCTTCAAAATAATTTTTTTTCCAGTAGAACGTCAGTCTTCACAATTCATTTTTAAGAAAAAGATTTACTCAGATGTATGCCATATAATTCTAGTATCGAGCCATCTCAGATGCTTTTTATAAACCCAAAAACCTGTACCCAAATGATCCCCACAAGAGCGTAAGTTCAAGAAACAGAAGTAAACAGCCTGATAACACGAACGTCCAGCATGCGCAGAACTCCTTTCCAATAGCTTCTCTTCCTTCCTCAATGTGATGTTGGCATATTATCTGACATGACTTCCATGGTTCTCAATCCGTACATTTAATGCACTGGGACATTATCCTGTGTCCATACTGTCAAACACCTCAGTTAGGGTCTGTATTAGGGATATACTGTCTTTTCCTGCACAGTTGACAAAGGGACCTACAAAGGCCAATGCCTATTTAGGGAGGCCAAATCTTGCTCTGCAAATCTCTATCTCTTAGGACAACAGAGTAAAGTAGGGAGGAGTGTGCATCCAAGTTAGAGCGGGGAGGCTGGATCACTGTCACCAAGGAGCATCAGGGAGCTTAGCCTTCCTGTGACCTTTGCAATGCAACTGGAGAGGAGAAATCAAAAGCAAGTCCCTTCAGCCAAATCTGGTCTATCTCAATATGATTTTTCTGTGTCTCCCTGTGTCTTGGAAAACAATCATCATTGCAACAGAGTAGACAGTAAACAAAGGAAATAATACAGAAATGCAGTTGCAACTCTCTTGAGAGAGGGTGAGATTAAATAAAACAGAGTTCAGCTCAGGGAAATAACTTGAGGATGTCTTTGCACTCTTAGAAGAGCTGGGAGAAGAATGGAATGTATTCTATTCTTTTTCTGCATGGCAAATAAGATGCATATGCTCCTGAGTAAAAATAAGGAGCATACTGAGTATACAGAGATATCCAATAGGTGGTTTGAAGAAAAAAAAGGCATCAAGATGAAATTAAAGTAATGGTCTGCATGCCCACTAGTGGTAGAAACAGATGTCTCACAGTGAGTATGGAATATCTGCCTATATGGGAAGAAAAATAGATGAATCTGGTAGGAATAAGAGATGTTTCAGAGCAACAGACAAGAATCACTTGCGTGTAGGATGAAGCAGAGTATGGAGTTCTTATGCATAAAAAAATGAACAAGATATTTCACTCTTGTTTGGTGGGAGTCAATTGACTCATGAATTTTTGTGGCTGCCATAAATAGAAAAACACATGTACATTTTTTGCTACTTTAAAATACTTAAACACATATATTTAAAATTATGGCATGTTGTCTTCTTTCAGTACAAGAATCTTTGGTTACAGCCAATGTTATTTCCTAATAAAAGCCTTCATGGCCTGCCATTTTGTTGGCTTAAGAAAGTTGCAGAAGGTCTCTACTTTACAGGTTTAATTGATAGGGAAGGGTTGAATACATGTGTTGCCTCACACACACGATTGGACCTCAGATATTTTTTGTCAATATATCTGCCTTTGCCTTAAAGTCCAACAAATGAAACTATGTCTACTGAGAACTAATCCTGTATTTAGTTGCTTGGCTGAATATTGTAATGTAAACTCTATGTATATATTTCATTCACACACTTTGACTTTCACATTTAGTCTTTTTCTCAAAACTTGGCAGCTGGCTGTGTCTGTATGAGTCAGGAGCAGCCAGACAAAAGCCCAGCTAGCTCCCACGCTTGCTTCCTTTCAGTCATGCTGGAACCTTACAAATTATTCTGAACTGGTGAGAAGTCTCCAAGCTTTCGAATGATGAACTGGTGGCCTTTCAAGCTGCTGAGCATGCTTGGGATATGCTTGGCCCTGTAAGCCAGGTTCCAGGTGTGCAGGAGACTGTGCTTCCTTCCCCATTTAGTGTTTAGATGGCTGGAGCGCTGAAAGGGGTTATATCTAAGATGTTGGTATCACTGCTTAGGTCCTCATGTGACTTCTTATTTTTCAAGGAGCTGGCCACCTTCCAGCAAGACTATTATTTAGTGCATGGCATTTGTGTGAAAGTCCCTTATTTTGGACTTGAAATCCCCAATATTTGTACCCAGATGCAAACCATTTTTTCCTAAGGTAGACATTAATTCTGGTCTGGTGTCCTGAGTAGAGCTAATGCAGATAGCATCATTTCAGCCTGGGTCTTTGTAAACTGCATAATGTGTGTTTGCTTTCTGCAAAAATGTTTTGCCCATGAAAACTGTGTAGAATAGAATGGCACTTTTCTCTCATGAAAAAAAATATGCAAAAAGATTTTTGTACACTGTTTCCATTCCTAATGTCTTTCAGAATGCCTTAAGACTAAATAATGAAAGGAGCGACTAACTGCTAAAGAGAAAAGATAGAGAGAAGACAGATTGAATGCAGTATTCAATTTTCTTTTATAGTAGCCGTAAACTGCTTCTGAACTAAAACTTGGAAATGCTGCTTCTCTACATCTTCCCCCTGCACTCTCTCCTTCTTCCCAAATAACAGAAAATTTCCCTGTCAGAATCCCAAGGGCACCACGGGACAGGTAGCAATGCTAAAATTGATGACTTAATTAGTTGCTATAATTTATCGAGTATAGGCAAAACAATATAATGAGTAACTGGGGGACGTGCAAGGTACAACTTAAGTACAGAGTGATTGAAATACTGTGGAATTTTACTACATTCTTCCAATGCAAACGATGAAGAATGATTTGTGTACATCAATAGGAGAGCAAAAAAAAATCTTTTACCCACTTCTCAAAACGTTTTCCTTATAATATTCTTCATCTTCATATCAATGCTCACTGTCCACATTTATCACATAATATTCAGCCTCCACTGCTACAAGAGGTGCCAGTTCTTCTCTTTTCACTAAACAAATGTTGATTATATATTCAGAGGTATGAATCAAGAAACTGTTCCAATAGTAATATGACCTTTAGGGCTTGAAATAAATTAATAGACCACATCTTACTTCCAAGGGATTGGGCTCAAGGTTCTTAAATGGTTTTCATATGAAACAACGTTCAAAAAAATCCACAAGCCGAGCTCTCTGACACTTCTATGTAAAGTATCTCAAGTATGTAACAAGCACTGAATATATCTATGAACTGTTTTGGTAAATAACTTCTTTTCCAGATCATGGAAATACATTACAAAAGTATTTCTCTCTGATTTTACAGATGAGGAGATAGGTACAGAAGAATGAACTCCAGATTATGCAGCAGATTAGGCTGAAAAAAAAATGAAAAAGAACCAGGAAGCCTGATATTCTTTAGTTCTGACAGTCACTTACATTTGGACAAACAAAACCAAACTGGAGGAGAAAAAGTAGTGAAAAAAAATGTTTTTGAGCCATCTCTTATCTTCCATAAAAAGAAATAAGGATATGCTTTCATAGGCATCAGTAGTGAAATTCACAGAAGCTCTTTATGAAAATGTCAGGATTCATTTCTTCAGTTTCTTCCAAAAAAGCTTTTCAAACTCAACAGTGTAGTGTACTTAATGGTCTCTTCCCATTAGACAGCAGAACCAATCTGTGGCCCAGTAGCCCCATAAATGTAAATGGCTGTTGCTCACACCAGCCCACAGGCTCTATATTACCTGAACTGTGCAGGCCCCTGGAGCGGTCAGGTTTTGCCTGGACTTGCTTTGGTTTTCTTGGAGCTTTGTTTTACTTTGGTTGGTTGTAGCAGCAACTGTCTAACAAAAAGATGGCTTTTAGCAAATCTCTTTTAGCTTTGTTTAGCTTTGTACATGTGTTTTGGTCTTGTTTGGTTTAGCTTTGTATACATTATTGATATCACACATGATATGAATTCACCTCATATGTGATATGAGTATCATATTTCTCCCACTGAAGACCTTAACTCTCCCCGCCAATTCAGAACACTGGACTCAGAGGTGCTGATAGGACCCGCTCTAAATTTTAGCTTTCTTAATTCTATTTTTTAAGGGGATTATTCTACAAAGTAACAGACGTTCTTTAGTTTTGGATCTTGCTGATGTTGTGCATCTCCGTAAGTCAAGTCTCTTGGTATAATTAGCAGGTAATCTACAATCCCTAGAACAATCAATACATGGTTTTGATTGTTAATAGATTAATTAACTGAATTAACTAATAAACTCATTAGTTATTTACAGTCCTTCTCTGCTCTGAAGTCTCAAAATCTAGGGCCTGAAACAATCCCCATTAAAATATATCCAAATTTAGCAGTGTATTTCAATAGCTGAATTGGTGCCATGAAGAACAAATAGAAAAAGAAGGGATCACGTCCCAGGTTTTTTGCCCCTAAATTGTGGATGTTAAAGAAGGGTAGTGAACAGGGCATCAGGAGGGAACGTAGGCTGGGAGGATGGTGCTTTTGTATGTTGGATATAACCCGGTGAGTACATTTCTGTCAGTCTTCTGACATCCATTTGGCAAGTATGAACTGTTTCTTCTTGTGCTCTGAATTTCTTGTGAATATAGTTAACTGCTCATACATTTTTATTTTAATTTTTCATTTTTTCCAAATGTACAAGTGTATAAATGCATAAGTCCTACATACACCTCAACTCTAATTTGAATGGGATCTAACCTTAGGTAGCTAATATATAAACATCTACACCTAAGCTACTTATCCAGTGATGCTTTAATAAGCATTGCAGAGGAACGCCATATGACTTATTTTAGACATCTACTTTAGAGTGAGATGAGCCATATCATGAAAGTTTCTGTCTCTCGTCACTGCCTATAAAGTGAATTTCAACAACTGACTTAAATGGAAGCAGAGACCTTAAAATGGAGGAATGGTTGTGCTGGAACAGGCTAAAACCCCTTTCTGACCCAGTCTCCAACAGGGACTTAACGTAGATGTTTTGAAAAGCGTAAGAAGAGCACAAAAATATATGGTCCATTCTCCTGCTGCTCTCCCACTATTCAGGCACTGTCTCTTCAGGGATTTCCTGAGCTGGATATTTCTACATATTTAAAAAACTGCAATGGAGTTATCTTCCATTAATTTGTCCAGTTTGTCCCTGAACATATATTACTATAGCCAATGATCTGGGTATACTTAAGTGGTTTGTTTGTGGTTGTTTGTTTGTTTTCTTTTTTCAGTGTTTCAGAAAGACTCAGCCAAGCCTAGCCATCTAAAAGTTAGGCACCTGATCTAGCCTAGTAATATAGGACTCATTCACCATTAGTAGTAGAAAAATAATTTATGCCGGCTATGTTACATCTATCTTTGGATGTGAAGAATCACCTTCTGGATATATGCAAAGATCCACTTTGGAGGATGCTTTTAGAAGGGGGAATTCAGTTCCCAGAATAAAACACACACACTCATATTTGTGTGCAGTTGTCTATGTGTGGTGTAGCCATAGGCGAGGGAGCTGTCACCAGCACAGACTTTGGAACTTAAAGAACTACTCCAGTTGTCCCAGAGAGATATCTGCATCTGGACAACTGAATATCTCTCTGTTCGGTTGCCTGAACATAGTTGCCTAGTACTGTCTGAGACACCTTAGGATATACAAGACATCCACACAGGGTTGACAGATGTTGCAAGTCTTACAGAAACCTCTGTCCTTCTGGGCTGGCAGAGAGCTAGGGGCTACAGGGATAACCTGATACCTAAATTGGTGGTTTGCTAACATTCAGGAAAGAAGACAGATCTGAGAAAGGGCTTCTGAAAATGGAAGCACTTTTCATTTTGCTTTTCATTTTCATGGCTAAAAAGTTCAAGAAAAAAAGACATTGGAAATGGAGTTAGTATGTTGAAATATAATGTGCTGAACATCAGTGTAACATGGATACATTTAGTCCTGTTACCTTGAATGCCTTATTCATTGTTGTGAGACTTAAGCGTCTTATTTATTTTCATAGAATCATAAAATAGATTTATTTATTTTATTTTGCAGAACAAAAAAATCCCTACAAGAGATTTAGTAATATTCTGCACTCCTGTGTAGTACTGAGCTGTAGTTTTGATAAGTATTTTTTTACTGGGATGAGCTCTTCTGCCTTTTCTTCTATGCCATTATGTTATGGTTATCCCACTGAAGTCAGTCAAATTTATAAAGGTATTATTCTTTTATTCTATTGGAATTAAAAAAGAAAAAAGTGAAACACATATATGATGCTGAACAATCCACAGGCAGTAGAGAAGCAGCATAGTTTCCTGTACAGGGCATTAGAAATTTATTATCTCCTTCCATGGACCCGCCTTTGCCAGGGTGAAGGCCTGCATGTATGTAGGAACAATGTCTTACCAAGTTCTGCTCATTTTTTGAAAACCAGGTGAGGACTGACAGATAAGAGCTGTACAATAAATTGCTTAGTTTAATTTTTTTTTTTTTTTCAAAAATCCCCCATTTCAAACTGAATTATTACAAAAAGGAGTCTGCAGACTAGAGAATAAAAATGCAGTAAATTTAAGTAAAATGGAAGTAAGAGAAGTACCGTTACAGTGGTAATGGACAGTGGACAGTGAGTAGTTAGCATGGGCATTTTATGCCATTGTATTATTTTAGAAACATAATAGGAAGGAGAAATTGAAGGAAAAAAATACATATGTCACTAATTCCCATGCTTCTGTCTGAAGATATAGTAAATACCCAACCCATTTTGAAATTTTAATGGCTAAGGGCAGATGGGAAAAGGTACAACATGGTTGTAGAAGAGGATATTAAGAGAGAGAAGTAAGGGAGAATGAAGAACAGTGAAAACAAGTGAAAACAAGTGAAAGGATTTCAGATTAATAGATTAGATTAAATCTGATAAAAAAACCCAACAAGAAATTCAAATGGGAGCTTTACACTACTATGGTAACCCATTCATTTCAGTTGTGAGCTGAGATACATCCTGGGTCAACACTGTGCCTGCATTACCTGACTAAAGGAATCATTAGTACCTTGGCAATCAGATAAAATCTGATCCAGTGTTTTTATGGGGCTTTGGGGGGAAAAGCTGCAGAAAGAAAGCCACTTTATCCACTGTTTGTAACTGTACCCCGTTAAAGTAGTGCAGTTTTGTAGAAATTAAACGAGATTGCAATGGAATTCAATTATACACACTGTGTAAGGAGATGGTTGTGCTGCAAAGACAAAATTTGTAGGAGTGTGGTATGTGGCTGATCTGGTGTAGGATGCCTCCAGGGTAGCTCACAATTCCTTCCCATGTCCCCACTTTTACAAGAATTAGTATCTTATTCCTTGCTAGCACCCAAATCTTTATGAACCTAACTGCTCCCTAGCCTCATTTATATGCATTTATATTAGACAACAGAATAACATTCTGCTTATAGGCCATGGAGTGAAGAAATGTTGAACTATTTGAGCCACCAGAGATGTAGAAGATAGAACAGCACAATCCACTTTTCACTCAAGAGCTTTATCCTTTCCAGTCTTTCCTTCATGTGCAAATAGGCCTTGGTTGTCTTAATAGCACAGCTACTCCATCATGGCTATGTTGGAGTTCCCTTAAATAGACTCAGTAGGTGACAACAGAAGTAGGATGTTTGGTTGGTTGTTTTTTAGTGAGTGTTGTTACTCCATGACTCCATGACCACGCAGACATCTAGAAGACTATGAGAATGGAGGGATTTCTTCCAATCACATTCAGTCTTGTATAATTGTAATGTTGGCTTCAAAGAACCTCTAAACTGATGTTGGTCCTTGGCAGGTAGTCAGGATTGATAGAATGAGTTTCATCTGACTAGCATCAAATAAGATGACATCTCCATCTCAGCTAGTCACCAGGAGCTCCTTTCATCATCAAATAGAAAGGTAAACAGTAGAGCTGATGGGCCCTAAAGAACAATTTAATTTACTGTGAAGTAGATATCTTTGAGTGAATGAATTGTGTCTTGTTTCTCCATAGTGGAGTAAGGAGGATAAGGACAATCAAATAAAAGAAAGTTTGCAATAATGATGTGTTGTCTCCTGAAATATACACTGCTGCTTTTTCCCCAGATTTATTTAATGGTTTTCTGCTATGGAATTTATCTTCATTGTGTATCCTCATCTAATTTTTCCATAGCCTCAAACAACTTTTTCAGCAATATGAAAAGGCACAAGCGCTTTAACCAGAACTTAGCCCAGTTATTTCATTCTTGTTTGATACTTGTTTCCTCGTTCCCATCAACTGTTCTCTTGAGAAGACAAAACAAAAAATGCAACAAATGATGTCTTTAGCATGATGTGCACCCAAAACTGGAACAGAATATTTACTCCATCTCATCATTATATTAGCAGATTCAATTTACAGTGGGTATTCAATGGGAAAATCTCTCTATTCCCCTAAAACATTTTATGACTTATGATCTTTGTCCAGTCTACTACTGCATCTGTCAAAGCAATGGCACAAGTGGAAATATTATATTATCTTCCACCTTATAGTATCTCAGAACGATTTTTTACATTCAGTCTTTTTTTCACCCTGGTTTCCACTTTGTTTCAAAAAAAACCAACAAACAAAAAAACCAACCCAATTTCTGACTGCATTGAAGTTTCTTGAAGATTATTTGAAATGTCAGACTTCCCCTAGTCCCTGACCCTACTCTTGTTAGAGTACGAGCTGATACTGAATTCAAACAGCTGCTCAAAGTCCTTAACAACCTCCAGTGGACTTTGGAAGTGAAATGGCAGGGAAGAGGAAGGATGAAATGCACATCAAAGGTGCCAGTGAAATCTTGATCAGGTGCACCTTACTTCTCTGACCAACTAATCAGGTGATACGTATTCAAGTGTGAAATACATAGTACATAGAGACACAACATGTTTGAAATGCAAGGAGGAGGGAGGTAGAATAATCAATACAGATATTTGTATTCTGCAATCAATTTATTCTGCAATTCAAATCAGCGTAACATTGATTCTTGGATTGTGTTTTCCTAAAAAAGAAAACAGGTATATTTAAAAAAAAAAAAAAAAAGGCTGCATAATTTGATTTCCTTTTCTATGCTCAGCTGCTGTCTGGTGAGCGAGCTGCTTTGAGAGCTCATCCTAAGCTATAGTACGACGAAACACTCCTGTAGCACATTGGTCTATGTATATTGCTTTTTCCTTTCTCTGGCATATCCAGATAACATGAGTCATCAGTTATAGTTCAAAATCCAATCCATTAGCACAGGCTATGAATTTATTTAACATTGGCTCTGTAAGTCCTTGGAACATGTTTTTGGAAGACAGCTGTTACACATGCAGCTCTGTTTTCTAAATACATGATTATGTTTACAGCTGTTGAAAACCAATTCAGCGTTAGTCTAAAGAGAGTGCATACACCTAGGTCATCTTTGAATCATCCTTTAATTTCCCCTGAATCTCTTCATTCTAATTTTTCTGGTTTATATCTAGCTTCATGCTTTCATTTGGCTATTTGCTTCTTATTGCTTGGTTATTTTCTTTTAGGAAAGAATACTTAGATAGAAACTATACCATTAATTTCAAGCAATTAGCTCTCATCACTTGCTTGGGCTAATGTCTCAATGGCATATCTACAGTGACCCAATCAACTGGGTATTTTTTTTTTTTTTTGTCATCCAAGGTTCTGTACCAGTTTTTAAATAGATGCTGCAGTGTAGTCACAGTCTTCAACTTTTTCTTTCCATTCACTGGGCCCTCAACATGGTATAACCCCAAGAGTCTTTGTACTATTAGTTGTGTAATACTGCACATAACAAAAATCATTGCAGAGAAAGTAGGAATTATCTAGGATAAGAAATAATAGGCTTAAGTTCATTGCACCAAGGAATACTGCAGTTCATAGGGAGTTTTTGCTGATGACAAATACAGCTGAACACTGGTATAGATTGCCTAGAGAGAGTGAGAGACTCCCATTGCTTAAGCTTTACAGAACATGTTAAACAAAAATCTGACAAACATGCCATGAGTGTATTTGATCCTGCCATGGGTAAAGAAATGACCTTTTCAGCAGCCTGTTTTCTGTGTCTGTGAAAAGGGTTTCAACATACTTGAAGAGTGCTGGCTTGATGGGAACGGAGCCTGCTCAGGGGGCTTTCAACACACCCTGGGATCAAACTCCTTGTTCAAAGAAGTTTTACAGTTAGCTAGCAGATCTCATTAAGGTGATGTCTGTAGACTCCTATGTCCTGACATACTTCTCAACCCTGTAGATCAGAGGCAAGTACTGATTTATGATTTCAAGTCACAGATTTTTTGCTAATTGCTCATCAGGGAACATCTGCCTCACAGCTTGAATGTAACTGAATATCACGAAGTTTGAATTAAAGAACACTCTTCCTCCCTCCCTTTCTGCAAGACAGGAGACACTTGGCTTTTGTGATCATTTGACTTCAGCTATTTCCTGTCTTCATTTTATTTAGTTATTTATTTTTATTGATAGAAAAAGGCCATAGTTATTTATTTTTATTAGAAGAAAAATGCCAACAGAATTATCATGGGTGGAAGAAGGAGCAAGATCTCCTGCAAGAGTAATAGAAAGTTTGGACTCCAAGTCAAATAAAGGAAGCACAGTGGAGAGAGCATGTGGACAAGGTCTGACGAACCTGAAAGTTAGCAATGGACGGAACTAAAATGACCAGCTAAAGAGAAAACTGCTTTTTTCCCAGCCATTAGTGCACAAAATGTGTAGGAGGTATATTACAAGCTGATCTCAGTTCCCAAAGGGAAGGTAGTACAATAAAATCAATCTTGGAGTCAATTTTTTCTAGGAACATCATATAGTGGCTTTATAAGAAAAATCTCAGAATGGCTATGCAATTCATTAGCATAGCAAAGAAATGCAAATTTAATGGGAATTACCAAAGGCCAACCTCTTGTCTTCCCCTCCTGTCCCTCTACTCCCCTCCCCTCTCCTTTTCTCTCCCCTTCTTTCCTCCTGAGACTGTGATGGACCTGAGATTGCCAACAGAATGAAGGAATAACACAGCTGTGTTGTAAAAGGCTATATACTGTCACTTATCAGAAAACTTTGAAAAGCCTTGCTTAGTTGGCCTGTCAGATAATTTCTTAGTGATTTAGATTTTCAGCTCTTGTAAATGAAGTACTTTCTTTCGGTACCTGATTGCAGTAGGGCTGCACTTGTCCCCATGCAAGCTCTGTATAAGGTGAGATGAAACTGTAGTCAAACAGCTTTGCAAAAAGAACATAAATTTATTTTTGGGGGGGGGGATCTGGAAGCATTTAACATGTGCTTCATAGGTGCAATGTCCTGAATTCATCAACAAGATGATTAAAAATGGGAATATCTGGTTGCATATTACAAGCCTAGAATTGCCTGACAGATTACATACAGATCTCTGTGTGGTGCAAGTGTTAGATGGAAACAGATGCATGGTCACAGCTGTGTTTGTAGTCTGCCTTGCCTGGCTGGTCCCAGGATTGATGTAATGCCCTGTGTGAAACTTGTATCCACAACGTCTTTACCAGCAACGTAACTTTACCCTAACTTTGGGCTTCCTACATGTCCTCCCTGCCCCTGTGGCTGGGAATACTCGTAGAAGCTCCATGCAGAGGCCTGGTGTTGAGCAAGACAAATACCCATGTCCGTGCCACTGCAAGGACAGATGGGATTAAGGTGGTAACCAGTAACTGTCTTCCCTCCAGTAACATGAGTTAGGTATCTGCAGATCCAGTCTGTGACTTTTTGCAAAAGGAAGAACTATGGATAATCAGCAAATCAGGCCTCAGTACCAATTGCCCGTGGAGTTGAAGCCTCAAGTGAAGCCTCAGTGTTGGTTAAGTTTTTGCTGTTGAAAACATTTACATCAGTTGAACAGGAGCTTTTCACTACTCAAAGAATGAGTACTCTTACTCTGCATGAAATTTGTTTATGTCCTATTACCCACTTATTCACTTTTGGGGAGAAATTCATAGCTCCGAAGCAACTCCTTCATTCCAAGTACTAACCTTAGTAACTGCTTCAGCTGATGTCAAAACAACCTCTCCACTCTGATCAGATCAGCTTTTCTGTTTATTTACCACGGTTTTCTGATTTCCTGACTATCGTGTGTTTAAATTGGACAGTATCATGGCATGAGAGACTTCAGTATTTTAGTTAATAATCCATTCGATTCACTCACTACAAGATTTTCTATTGCTTTGAGAATGTTAACGGTCTGATTCAGTCCATTTTTGTGCTTACTGCAGTCACGGTCATGCTCCTGGTTTAGTCACTTCATGTAGCATCACACATTGCATTCTTTAGGTCTTCAAATTACCCATAAGTGTACAAGCTTTTTTAGTGCTTTTCTCCTCCTCATAAACATCTCATTATTTATCACCCTTAAGGGCCCTGATGTCTGAAGTTGTCCTCATTGAAATTTCATTTTAACTCTTCTCTAATTTTCTTTTGAAGTTGCAGTTCCAGTGCAGAACTAATGTTTTTAACACTGTTAATTGTGTTAGCTGTCTTGGAAAAAAATTCTTTCTTGATCATCCTCCCTGGTTAGTTTTTTTATCTGGCATTTAAGCCCCTTGGTTGTCATATTAGGATGGAAGTAGTCCAAATTAAAGGTGTGTTACCACTGTGATATGATCACCTAGTTAATTGCAGACAGGCCCATAGAAATTACTTGCTTTTGTACTCTAATTATTTCGGAGGAAAATATTCCTCTCCTCTTCAAGCTATGTATATACTAGCTATAACAAAGAAGTCTTTTAAAACTGGACAATAAACCCAATTTTACTTTCTCAATAATATTGACATAATGCATAGACAGAGTTAAATTTTCTCGCTCACCCATATACCTTGTAATTTATACTTGCATAGAAAAACTATGCTTTTTCATTAGTTCTTCATTCATTATGAACATAGACACATATCAATTTCGGTTGAATCTTGTGTTACATCTGATTACAGCTCATTAGCACAATTCTTTACAGATCTTCAAATCCCAGGTTTTCTGCTTGCTGTTCTGATGTCACCCAAGCAACTTCAGCTAACAGTTGTCCCTGAAGGAGGTCACTGGATGACTTACTGACAACATAGAGATGTTTCATTCCTCGATCGTTTGGATGATGAGCTTAACCAAAGCACATCACATTTCCCCTTTAGACATGTGTTCTCATTTCCTTTCTCTGCAAATCATGATGCAGGGAGAAGGAGCAAAGGGAAAGGAAAAGGCCTTGTCAGTTCCCTTAATCTTCATGAGTTTAGATCAAGAAGACTGAGGAAAGTCAGAAATGTCCTTAGTTCCCTTCTCATTCAAACATAGTCAGTGTTAAAATTTTACAATTAATTCTTTACAATTCAGTGTACAAGAGCCTAAAAATACTTGGAGAGAATTCCTGGCAGTGTGTTAGATTGCTGCATTGTTTTGGACTACCATTCCATAGGACCTGCTCTGCAGATCACTTGGGATTCACAGGGATTCTTTTCCAAACTTAAGTTACGTAGTTGGCTTCATCTTATTGGTAAGTATCAATGTCTGAGCAATTCACTCGTTTTCCCTGTTACAGGCAGTAGAAATATGGTAGTCATTATAGTTAATGGAAACTGGGGCTTAATTCATCTCAATCAGAAGTGCACATCTAAACTAGGTCAGATAAACTGTGCTCTAAAAATAGCTATTTCTCTCTTTTGATCATAAAGGAAGGTTGAGTGACTCTCAGAAACAGACATCCATATAGTACTTTTTAAATTTGGGTAGGATGAATCACAAGGAGTTGTAGATGGAACAATAAGATCTGCTATGCTTCACCCTTCTCAAAAAATACCCATTTTAAATTGATGCTGGGATTCCCAATAGAAAAGATCTTCCGGTGACATCATAGGGGAGACCATTCACTCCTGGCTTTTGGGAAAGTTTTATAATTGTATAGCTTGAGGATTTCCCCCAAATTCACCATTAACTCTATGCTGACCATGGTTTGAAGTAACAGTCATCTAAGAAAAATCCTTAATGATCTCAGAGAACCCTGTATTGTGTATAATCTCCCCAGAAACTCTGACTTTCCATCCTCAACGTAGTTGTCCTTTAATAGTGTGTTTTGCAGTTAGAGTTGGTATGGATTTTACTTGATTCAAGCAGGAGGTTTTCAATATTGAGGCTTTGAAAGCAACAGCTCTCCTGACTCTGCTTGTCCGCCAGCTGAGGAGCTTTTTTGATAAAAGGACTTTTTCCCTCTGAAAATGTCAGTCACAAAAGCCTAAATATTTTTTAGTGTACTGACTTCAGCAAAACTGTGTTGAAATGATCTTTTAGCACAAAATGGGATGAAAGTAAAAATGAAGGCCAAATGAGAGTAATGTAAAAATAGCTCAATAATCTGAATACTTTTCTGGAATATGGGGATGTAGCTTCAAAACCCAGGGTGTGTGAGACCGAATAAGTATGTGAACTTTCAAACTGTTTACAGCTTAGGTGTGTGTTTGCTTCTTTCAACTATCAATTATTCTTGAAGTAGAAAATAAATTCTCCTTTCACAACAACAGTTAATAGCACTTTTTTTTTTTTCTCTGTTTTCCCCTTTACTGGCCCTACAGGCAATGGGATTCTGTACTTTATCAACTGTCTGGTATGGTGTACCAAATATTAACAATATACAATTATATATCAATCTCCCCCCCTCTACTTTTATCACCCTTCAAATGTCATTTAAGATAGAAAAGGTCTTTTAAACAGTTGAAGTATAGAAAGTTGACAGTGCTTAGGAAGCGCTGGGGAGAGTGACAAATAATTTACCAGGCTCAAATCCTGATAAATGGTGAATGCTTGTTCTGTTTGACCAAAATATAGCTTTGATATGAGGGGTTATGGCATCTTACTGCCTTGTGAGAAACATTACACAGCTTCAGGTTTTATTTGACTCAAGCAGATGCTCTGTGCCGTATAGAGCTTTGTGTTTTATGAGCTCCAGCCCTCATTCTGTCTTTACTATGCCACTGTCTGATTTTAGCTGGTTTCAATAATAATGAGAAACAATTCCCAAATAAAAGAAAAAAAAAAAGAAAAGGAAGTCCAAATCATCCAGTTATTGACTTTTAAAGAACTCTATTTTGACCTTTAAAATAATGTGAATAGAATGGCTTTAGTAGAATGTCACACTGTAATAAACAGACAAACGCTACAATTCCGGAAAGTCAGGGACTGTAAAGTGAAGTTTCCCGAAACAGACTTCCCTCTGCATCACTATCTACCAGCCATAACTACCATCAGAGGAGGGAGAGATAGATCTCTGAGCCAGGAAAACAGAGGAGAGAGGTCACTGTCACTGGAAGTGAAAGCAAGCTGTGCAAAACTTGTCTTTCAGACGGAAATTTCCAACGGTGACCAAGATGCCTTCTCAGGGCATTATGTCTTGCCTAGTAGGGAAGACATGTGGAGGATTTCAGCTCACACCATCCCTCCCTAACCTGTAAACCACCATCACAGTTTTCAAGCAACCCACATAATTCCATATGATTATGCTCATAAAGCAATTGTGGGATAAGCACGTGTCATTTTCTCCATGATAATGGAGGTCTTGGGTACCCAATGTCCAGAAGGACAAAGAGTCTCGAAAGGTTATGAGTCCCCAAAATTGGGTTTAGATTTTAATCAAGTCCAAGCTATCCTTTGCTTTTTAAGTTTTTCAGCTTTGTTGATTTTGATTGTCAAAATTAAGGCACACGAAAGGTAACCTATTTTCATAACGCCATAAGCTTGTTCTTTCTGGAAGCCATATTCATTAAAGGCTGCAGATGGACACCCAGACAGTACCCAGGGCTGAGGGGAAAAACAGTAAGCAGTATCCATTTGGCTCTTGTTTCATATACCTGTTTAGTTTTAAAAACATTCATGTTCTCTTCATTCGAGTGGTCTCTTCACAAGAGTGTCCCTCCAAATTTTTCCCCTTTCATGGGATTTCCCAATTAGTTTTAGCTCACACCATCTTGAAAAGAAGAAAAAAAAACCTATACTTATTACAATTCAAAAGAACAACAAGTGATTAAAATACTTTTAATTGAGGCTTTTCTGGAATTGACACTGCCACTATTGTTTCCTATATATCTTGTTATTTCTTCATTTATCTAAACAGATAGAATTTAAAATTTCCATCTTCTAACTTCAATATGTCCCAAACTTAAGTAGATAATTTTTCTTCCAGAAGTGTTATAACCATATTTGCTGCAGCTGCCTCTGCTTATACCACATGTAGGGAAGTGCTGCAGGATATTTAGGAGTTTCCTATGGAAGTTCTCCTCATGGAGCACTGGCCAAGTAAATAATTGGACTCGACTGTCAAACAAAGATTATGTTCTAGATCTAGTAATTAATAACTTGTTAATCTTGTTATCACTAACAAGAAGAAAACCTGTTTTTCCTAATCAAAAATGTGCGCCTAATTTGAATGCCTTGAAGTCATGCATGTTCATGGAAATGGCTTGGCTTAAATAATCACTCATACTTTACAAACGTATTCAATGATCTTGTTTTTGAAGAACTTGTTGATGTGTAAAAAACGTGTTCCAACTGGAGATTGCCCTGTAAATCATTAATTGCCTTCATAAAGTCCAAGCTCAACTGCTTATTTGAATGTGGAAGTACTTGAACTGTATTTGCAAACACTGTAACTGTATTTAGAAAAAAAGGCTTTACCTTATTTTTTACCATCCAGATACGTGCATAACCCTTTAGAAGAGTTATGGACAAATTTATACTTATGGAGAAGTTATATTTAGAAACAAGGCTCAACTATTTTGGTTTGCTTTCTTCCCTGTGTTCAGTTCTGATAACAGCAAATATTCAGAGTACTTTGCATCAGAAAATGAGAAAATGCTTTTTTGGCCTTTGTTCTATAATGACATTGAAACATCAGGGTTCATAGTGATGTGTTGCCTGTTCTCTTCTCTCCCGTTAATACTTGCTGTTCTTATCAGTACAACACTGTTTCCCTGTACTTTCCTTTTACACAGAGCAGTAGCTTTTTCTTGTGACTTTCATCCTGTGACTGCTTTGCCCTTTCTGTTTTTTTCATCCAACCTAATCATACTAATTTCTGACTGTGTTTTTTGGTGCTTGATGCTTATGTGGGCATTTCTGTATGTGAAGAAGGAACTGGGCTGGCAGGTCGCTGAATACAAGGGTGCCTAGTTTCATCTTCCAAGACATCTTAATTCAAATAGAGAAGAAATTGGATTTTTATAATTCCACCTAGAAGTCATGGAAAGCCATTTCCAATGTAAAAAAAAAAAAAGATGGAAAAACGACCAACAAAAATTCAGAAATTAAAACAAGACTGATTGTGTCAGTGTCCACAAAAAATAATAATCACATGAATTTTTTGTTTTATATGCATATAAAACATGTTTATACATATTCATATATATGTTCTTAAGATTATACTAATCTTTGACATATTAAGCAATTAGTAAACTTTAACCAGAGTTCTAATCATTAACAAGCACACATGGAAAGACATTTTCCTCAATGCTTTTCACCTGTTTTTTCACAATATACCCAGATGGAGGAAGCTGGTCTGCAAAACACTGCTATTTAATAGTTTCTTGTCAATATTCTTGTGCAGAAGTTACATTTATGGAAAATTCAATGAACTGGTTGGCAAATACAGCCAAAAAGACTTTCATATTTTATATACACACAACCTTTACTGCTTGGTTTATATTCAATAATTTAGAAGAAGCAACTTGACCTATGTATTTTTTTAGACACTGTGACAGAGAATATGTCTCATTTAAAGAAAAATGAGGCTTTTGCACCTGTGTAACTCAGAAATGAGTATTGATGCATTTAGATTGCAGTCCAGAGACGTGTCTCTGTTAAGTTTAACTGAAAATAATATGGTTAGAAATAAAAAGGTTTTAAGTAGGCCCAACTGATCTGTCCTGTCAAGATTCCTAGCAAGAAAAAGAAAGAAAGAAAAAAGGGCTACTAAGTCAATATACTGTTATTTTTTTTTTCGGAAGGAAGACTGCAATGCTTGAAGCCTCATCCCTTAAGGCTTCCCTAGGAAAAAAGAGCTTGGAAATGGGAAAAAAAGTGAAAAACTAAAATATCCCATGGGAAAATAACTCTCACCAGCACTAGTAATAAGTGAAGATAACGAGCTACTTCCATGGAAGAGTCTTACCTTTTGGATGAGATAAGAGTCTGACCTGCTACATGTGGGGACACTTGTTGCTGCTGTTTTGTTTTCCTTGTTTTTTTGTGTCAGTTCTCCATCAACCATGTTCAGTTTTTCTCCCATGTTCCCCTCATTTAGGGGAACAAAAGATGCTGCCTAGAATCCTTCCAACCTGCCTAATCCATATGGATGATTTGCATTTCTGTAAAAGGGCTCTTCAAGTGAAGTTGTTGAAAGGCCTACGGGGCCTTTCCCATCCAGCTACTCAGAGGCAGGCAAACCCAGGTTAACTTTCTGGGTAGACAAAGCAAAGGAAATGTGAATAGGGCTGATGTCAAGTCTTTTAAAGATGGATGTAAGTGTTTTTCTAATAGGATCCATCCTGGCTGAATTCCAGCTGAATCTACAGAAGAAGATAGTTTGTAGAAAATTGTTGTGCAGTCAAGCAAGAAATTACAGTTGGAGAGAATTGTTTTCCTATCCTTATTTTAGACCAACTTTTCTTAAAATATTTAAGTTCCTTATTTCTGAACAATTGTGGAATCCAATTGATTTTATTATCAGACATAAAAAAATAGTGTGGAGTTTCTCATCTGGCACCACTGGCAGAGGCAAGCAAACAGAATTAATATTTCTCACATGGAACACCACACAGATGATTGTATTCCAAACTGGGCGATTATGATAATGATTCACCTGCAATATTTGCATGAAATGGCAGTAATGGAAGCAACTGCTAAAACTCTGAGCTATCAGCTATCCATAAGCATTTAGAAATCAGAGTTTATTTTCTTTTCAGTCTCTGCAATTGCTTTTTCATGAAATATAACCCTGAGGGTGCCTCCTACTCCAGTACTCGTTCTCTATTGACTGAAGTTTCCTTGTTTCTCACCCAAGCTCTGAGCCTGCAAGAGGCGTCCTAGTTCACGTTGGCTCTCTACTTTTGCTTTATCATGCTTGATCTTATTGGTTAGCCATGCACTCCCTCTTTAAAAACTCCTTTGTATTCCCTGGCCAAAGATGCCTGGTGGGAGGTTTGGTCCACATCAGGCTGTTGAAATTGCTGCTGATTCTGTAACCTCTTACTAAAACATTTCTCCTGCATGCCTTGCCCCTTGCTTTTGCTGCCCCCTTCTCTGGAGAAAAGAAAGATTTCCGTGCTCAGTTTAGGGAAAACAGAAAATTATGAGGAAATAAGAAGACCATAAAGCTACATACTTCACTCCTTGAGCCTGCAGACTTTAGCTGTCTCCTTCTTCTTTCCCTACATACTCGAGCTACACGTGATACAAGGTGAGAAATCATATGTGAAAGTAAAAGACCAGGTAACAGCACTGAAAAGGATCCAGTCCTTCTCAGTGTCCAGGATGAAAGATTAACATTCCCTCCATGTCATCTCGGAGGAACTCAGCTGGCACCAAAATACTTTCTCAAGCTGCTTAAGGTCTAGTTCTGGGTACTGTCACATCAGTATGTGAGGTTTGGCATCGCTGTGTCTAAGCTCATACATGGATTTAGCACCTGGGCTCTTTATTCCTGATCTGCCTAGTGACCTTTTCTTATTTCTACCCGTCTGTTTTTGCCTTCATTCAGCAGTGCAATGTTAAGACTTCTAAAGCTTAATTTGTGTTTGCTCACGATATAGAACAGCAGACGTCCGATCTAATCTTGTGCTTCTAGGAGTTTTTTCATTATTTGCATTGTGGAAGAAGAGAGTCTGAACTTTTAAGAGTAAAAAACCCCAAACCTCTTTTTAATACTTACAGGGGAAGTGTCATTATTTCCTCTCTCTTTTTATAATACATTATCCAGCAGAGGTTTGTGAATGAGATGGTGACAGGATCTTCGCTCTAGATAGTCATACCTTTTATCAATAGTGTCTTTATGAACAGAATAATAATTTAGATGAGACTTTGGAGTGGTTGGTTGGGTTTTTTTTCTTTTGCATCCAAACTATAGACTTTTATTTTTCTTCTATTCTTGTGCATGGCAAATTATATCAAGATAGACGACATAGGATGTGTATATTTATTGGCAGCAGTTGGGTAGACTTGCATCTTTTTCTCTCTTTTTTCTCATTTTAATAAGGAAACACTAGGCTGGCTAATAAATGCCTTAACATGTTGCACTTGTTCGTCGGTGTACAATGGTCTGTGATGGCACCTTGGAGATTTACTGCTGTTCTCAACGCTATCCTACATAAGTATAGGTAAATATAGAAGACCGTTCCTACCTTGTTTTGTCCTTGGAGTGGTAGCTGGCCTCATTCCTTCTTTGGAATGAGCAGGACTCAGCGCCAGACTGGAGACATTTGAGTTTGAATGCAAGTTAGGTGTGTAAGCAGCTGTTATACTCAGCAGAGTTTTAAATCAATACAAAGGAACCTAGCAAGGTATTTGCCTCACCCTGAAGTAGATGTACTTCAGTTGCCTGCACATAGATGTCTAATGGTGTTTGAGAACCCTTTGTCAATCCAACCTGGATGCCGGCTGCCAGTCGTGTTCTCTGATAGGAACATATCTGCCTGGGTGTCAGGCAGGGTGTCATCTGAGATGACATTAGACACCCCTGTATGGGTACCTGAATCAATGCTGTTCATTCATCTTCTTAGACAAAAGAGGCATGATTTTGCATTGAGTCAAATAATTGCAGAAAACACAAGGACAAGTGTAACATTTGTCTTGGCGCAATATTTTATCACAAAGTCATATGCAAGATCTTTTTACTCTGTTTTCTTGCTACAGTGTGTTTACCAATGATAGATTGTGTCCATTTCTGTCTCTTTTTTTTTTTTTTTTCATTCAATAATAATGACCAAAATAACTGAGAGCTATTGTTTCCATTTTTTTTTCATGGAATTGTAAACATTAAGCATTTCATTAAGATGATAAATAAGAGTTGGCTATCAAGACTGTTTGACATACAGCACTGCACTGCCAAATTAAAACCAGAAAACCACAAAAAATCAACCTTTAAAAAAAAAGAAAACAGCAACCTTTATTGGAAAATAAACCAAATGGAGATAAAATAAAAGAACTTTCTGTGTTGGGAGATCCTTGACTAAAACAGGTGATAAAGTGGTGCCTAATAATGAGAAGGAAGGGCATAGTTTATTGGAATTGTACTACTCACATAAACATGTATAATAGAGCCAAAATGTGGTTGTTGGCTGAATATAGAACCTATCACACAGGGACTCTAATCCATTTTTCAAGAAATAAACCAGTTCCTTTTTTTCAACCCTGAAACTCTTTATTTAATTTTGGTCCAGCGAACCTTATCTGGATTATTTCTTATTACTTACTAATTGCAAAGAAGCAATTATTAGTATTGGTGACATACTAGTTGCAAATTAATGTCCAAACAAGCATGAACCTTTTATTTACCACAGACAAACAAACAAACTAAATATATCCCAAATTCAGAAAATCTTGAAATACAGCCTTAACTTACATGGTTAAACTTCAGAAGGATGGAATCCAGAAAACTGAATATCAGCTTTTATCAGCATACGAGTCATCAGACACTTTTCGAGTGGCTTGCTGTAAAGGGTAGCTGCTCACCAGCTAGCCTATTTTCAGCCAAGCATTTTTAAATTATCCTCAGTAAAGAGATGCACCACATGATGGTCGCTTGCCATCATTTGTCCTGGCAGGCTTTGCATGGTTTATAGGATGCAGGTCAAGACCCCCATCCTAGCTAATGAACTGCACCCTGTATACACATATACTAGAATATCCTGGAATAGTAAACATAATTTCAGGTCAAGAGAGTCCAGTGGAACACTGGACCACAAAAGAAGAAAGTTTCCATTACTTTTTGGGTCTGCAGTAGACTTTTTCCATGCAAGGTGAGTGGCTGTCTCTTTACACTCCTCAGCAGTTCTAGCTGATCTCCAGAACTTGAGACTGAATTGCCTCAAGGTTACTCTGCTAAGAAGACTTCTTTGCTAGGATTTTAGCCACTGGCCTGAAAAATGAAAGGACCACCCAGCCCATCTCTTGCAGGGATCTCTTTCTGCTTAATTTCATTTTTAGCCTAACTAAAAATAATTGCTTAATTTAGACATGATTTAAGACTAGCAACCTAGTAAAAGAATTCAGATCTACTATTTAATCAGTAAAAGCCCAGGCCAGCAACCCTTACACCATTTATATCACCCTTTGTACATTTGTAAATGTACAGAAAGAAAATTGTTGAAATACAAATCTGAATTATTTAGTCCAACTGTAGGTCTGTTTTGACTGAGTTTGTATACAAAAGAGAATTTTTTCATTTAAATTAATACATTTTTCTCAAAATTACTGTCTAAAGTGTGTGTACTTGAAGATGGGCTATTGGTCCCTATGAAAACTATGTCAAAACTGCTATTAACTTTATTGGCACTAGAGTTTTCACAAACTCATTACATCCAGCTGTTCCACTATATGTTAACTTACTGGTTGCTTTCTTATCTGTGATTTTGTTTAAGAAACCTGGTATGCACCAGGAGTTCAAGAGTTTTTATACTTACCTGTTTTCAGGGCCAGTACCCTCTAGGATTCCTGTCATATCATCAGTCTTAAGACAGCTTTTATCCAGTCAAAGTAAAATAGGGAAGGAGTAGAAGGAAGTACTTATAAGTATTGTATTTCGCATACTTTAGGCTTAATTCTTGCCACATCTGTCCTAATTAATTTGGAATTTATTTACTTTGTTTTCCTGTTACATTTTTTTCCTCCTTTTCTTCAGGGAAGGCTGTCAAAATCCTTCTCTCCCTGCTCTCTAAAAAACAAATCCAGCTCTCCTTGTGGGTCCACACATCTGTTTCTTTGAAAAAAATTGTCCCTTCTGATGTTTATATCATGAAATAATGAAGATCTGCCCCTATTGTATGGAAGGTATATGCACATTCCCTGTTTCTTAGTGTGCACCCATAGGGGCAAAACAGACTGCTATGTATGGGATGACATACTTCATTGCATTTGTTAGCACTCTGGCAGACAAAAGAGAATCTGAATGGAAAACATAATTTTGCATTCTAAATTTTCATTTCAAAAATTATATGTAAATGCAGTCATAAATATGTATCAAATGGGAAACGGGTCATCTATAAGATGCAAGGAAACCTGACAGTATGAACACATTGAGTTATCCAGTAGTAGATAAATGCGGGTAAATTTAATAACAGGTAGCAATTCGGAAAGTTAAAAATAAAAAGTCATCCAAAGCTTAAACATATTGAGAAGACTTTGAAAAAGCTAACCAAAGAGCTCCTGTAAAACATAACAAAAATAAAAATAGATACTGTAGTTGCTGGATAAAAATAATGTAGATTTAATGCCTTCTTCAAACAGATGGCTCTAAAAACTTGAGATGACAAATTATGATTTTTTCAGCCCAAAAAGAAGTCTTTCTAAAGACTCTGTGAATTGTGGTAGCACTGTTAGAGATGACATTGAGGAGGGTTTAGTTGTCTTCAAATGAAAACTTTTTTTGTGAACTGAAAACAAGTGTTGAGAGGAAAATAAAATAGGGAAAACAAAATTAGATATTAGAATTCTGGATAACCTAAGAATTTTACTAAGAGTCAACTTTTTGTTCTGTGAACAAACCAGAAATAGTGGTAGAGGAAACAGAATTATTGACTTTGATGAATTTTACTGCTTTCAATGTAATGTCTACTGTTGTGGCTAACGAGATGGTCACCTGAAAATTCAGCATTACTCCATAGGCAACAGCCCCTAGGAAGCTCCACTCCATCAGAGAGGGGCTTTAAGTTTATTTTCTTCTGGTGTGGCACTTTTGTTTCAAATACAGAGGCAGAGGAAGGAATGAAGTACCCATCCATATTTATTTTTATTTTCAGATGTTGCTGTACAAACTATTTTCTGAACATGAAGGAAAATACATAAACCACTTTTGAAGCTTTTTAGGAATGGATTTTCCAAACAAAAGGATCTGTTATTAGGCTAGTAGATAAAAATATTTACTAGCAAAGTACTTAATACTCCCTGGCACCTGTGCTTCGCTAATGGCCTCACCTTGTTCATGGATGCAAACAGACCACTGAAATGCAGCCACATTTCCCTATGGAACTGTAAGAATTATGGATGTGATTCACTTCTGTGTTGCTCCAGCCCTATTCTGCTGCAAACCCAGGTTGATGCAATAGCTGTATGAGACTGGAATAATTCAGTGATGAAGGTAGCCTGTTATCTACAACTTAATAAGTAAAGAAAATACTTTCAGGTGTCTGTTTTATAAAAAAACACACTTGTATTATTAACCTCTGCTATGTATGGATTTTCTTATTTTCACTGTTTCAAATTAAATAAGCTGCAGTAATAGTTGTACATATAAACAGCTTAATGTTTCTATGGCAACTATCTTTTTGCAAAAAGCTTTACAAACATTAATTATTATTAACAATATTTATTATTCTTGTGCCTAAGGAATTCAGTTTCATTGTGTCCAAAACTTAACAAACTAAATTATTGAGTCTCTGCTAGGATGAGGGCCAGGAAATCTTTAACCACTCTATATGGATGCTCTGTATTATTCCTGAATTTTATCTTTTTTGGAGGATGGTGTTTGAGGTTGGAGGTTGGAGGGAGGAGTTTAATAACTGGGGAAATGGTTTAGCTCCTGTCCTCCACTAGGCAACAAGGCTCTCTTGCCCTCCTACTGTAGCAAGCTCTGATAGCGTGCCGCCATGAGCAGCTGAAAACACAGTAGCACCTCTCCTTCTGCCCTCTTTGCGCTCAGCATTGCTGTCCCTGTTCAGGTGGAATATAACAAAGGAATCAGCTGCTGTAATATATCACACAGGCCTGAATTTGGTGCAAAGGGAAGAGACAAGGTAAGAAGCGAAAAGAGTAAGTTAAATCAGATGGAATAAATGGATGTGTGAGACAAGAGGAGGGACAGGTCTGTAACAAACCACCATTCTGCACAGGACACGCAAAGTCCCAAGAAAATTGTTCCTTATCAGCTTACCATTTGCCCTTCCTTGGTTGTGACATTTGACTCTGCTTTCTGAGTCACATCTAGTAAATAACTTGATGCCCTTTTCCTATTTGTTCACGCCACTAACTAGAATGAAAAAGGCGTCATGGTAGAAAATGAATTGCCATTGGGACAAAATGCATGCTATAGTATATTAGAGATGTGCCTTTCCTTGCTTACTAAGCTGCAGCGTTGCCCTGAAATCTAGATATCTGAAATTAAAGGCAGAGAAGATCTCTGGCAACGCATACTATTCTTTTTCTATTTAAAGAGCATGTGGAGAAATAATTCTCATAAGCAACTGCTTGTTAGTGGCAGCCACCCAGCTGCCATAAAAAGTGGGAGACGATGTATTTTCAGAACATGAAAATGGCTGTACTAATAAGTCAGGCACAAGTTCAGTCCTTGGATCAGTATCTTCTCTGGTGGTGGTCAAAATCAGATTCCAAAGGAAAGTTATAACGGAATTATGTGATATTGTTCTTACAATGCTAAATGTCTTAATACGTGTGAGAAAATTCTCTGGATGTTTTATCATAGAATAGCTTGGTTTGGAAGGGACCTTTAATGGTCATCTAGTCCAACCCCCCTGCAATGAGCAGGGACATCTTCAACTACATCAGGTTGCTCAGAGTTTTACATATCTCTCTGATGAGAGCTCAAGGAAGGTGTCAGCCTCACATAGTCACAGTAGTAGTTTCAACATCCAGTTCTTCAAAATCCCCTTACTAGTGTTTCAGTCAGATCTTTTGTGAAAAGGTATCCACATGATCCATTTAAATGTACTCTCTGTCCGGGCAGCCACATAAAAGTAAGATTCCTGAGTAAAACCTGCTACGTGAATGAGTGTTCAGGATGCGACATGCTTTCTAAAAGGGCAATTTGTTCTAACTAGCCTGAGATTAGTGCGTTTATTTTATGAATAAATGTATAGTCAAGTGTTGAGGAGAAATGGCACCCTTTCAGATGGTTTATTAGTGTTGGGCTAACTTGTACAGCCTAATTTCAAATCAATTCTAGCTTTACTGTCTAGCTCATATTTTGTTTAATATATACTGTAAAGGAATAGATAGAAAGGTTGTGAGCTGAATCATGCCTGGTCAGTAAGTCTGCTCACCTATGGGGGCAAGGATAAGACATAGGTCAGTTCCCCTGAGTCCACTGACTCCTATATCTGCCCTGTGCTTGATGGTTGGGTAAAAAAGTAGCTGCTATGGCAGCCAAAATTTGCCTGGTTATAAAACAAGGCATTGACATTCTGCTCACTTTGTCCTCAATCATATCACTGGGATAAAGCGGTAAAGTTCAGGGAACAAAATGTGATCTAGAGGAATCAGTGGGAGCTTCACCACTAACTTAAACAGTGACTGAATTTCACCCCATTTTCTTTGCAGGACTCATGTCTGTGTGCAGCCTTTATGCAAATATAAAGCCTGGCATACAGATTTCAGTCTCCCGTTAATTATACCTGAGTCTGAGTTTGGCTAAGCAAAACCTGGAATAAAGAGAGCAGTGGGAGTCTCTTGGTTTCCCTCCCCAGGAATGGTTATGCATTCCCTAACAAGTGTCATAGTACTTGGTATGCTCAGGGCATTGCTCCTACTCTTCCAAGCCCTGGACACAACTTTTGTGTGTGCCTGTGTATAACTATACAAACTCTATTTGACTAATTGCTCTGTTATTGAAGGATCTAAGGAGTTCCATCACAATCTAGGCAACTGGGGAGAGGACAGCAATGAAATTATACCTTAATTTCGAAAAGTGACTAGTGAACATGGGTTATATATTTAGGTTGCTTTATTCATACATTAAATACATAGTCATATAGAAATCATGGCCAGTGTAACACTTAGTTAAAGTGACATTTCTTTGCATCAGCAATATAGCTGTACTTTCTTTATGGTACAAGAGCCACAGGTGTATTTCTATGGTTTTGCAAAGGAAAAGGAATTAGCAAGAGGAAGCTACAGCATCTCATATGTTCCCTTGGGTCACTGGCAACACAGCTGGTGATCCTGAATGCAGTCACTCCCAGCTCCTCTGCTCGCTCTCAGATCTCATGGGTGGTATTATAAATTCTTCACATGGTAGAATTCATCGTGCCTGTACTCAGAGCTTGTTAATCACTAACTCATTTGCTGACTGAGCTCCACTTGCTCTCAGACCAGTGTCACTCATCAAACTCACAGACAGGAGAAACAGCAAGTGAAATTCAGCCAAACATGGGGAAAAGCACTATGTAAGAAATCAAATGTGCAAAGGCAAATGGAGGTATGTAGGCAGGAGACATCACTACAGAAAAAAGTCTGGCTGTCTAGGCAGCAACATTGAAATCTTAAAATTATCTTGGTTAGATAACACGTTTTTACACACTGTTTTAACTCACATCTTCTTCTATGTACAAAAATAAGGAATAGTTTTCATATAACAATAGTTTCCATTAGCACTCACTAGGTCAGTGTTCTTCTCTCCCTTCATGCATTGTGATATTTCCCCTGCTACATGACCTGCATGTAGGCCATGTCTCCTTCTATCTTATGAGTCAACATTGCATTTCATCTGAAAAAAATGTGAAGAGTTCTGCAATACAGAACTTCCATCTTAACTTTGTGTGCTCAGACTTTTGTTTCATACTGCCAAAACCAATAGCTCATTCTGTTATGCATGGATTTTATTTATGTGCAATTCTGTCATTATTAGCTATGCCAGACTACCAGCTTAAAAAAACCCAAAAGAACCAAAAACAAGGATGGAGAGCCTGAACTATGAAAGGAAAACATACCCCCCAGTAGCAGCACAAAGATAGTTTTTTTGCATGAAGAGATTGTTATAGGAATAGAAAATCCATCACGGAAGAATACTGACGTGAGCACAGCTTGACTGTTCCAGAACCAGTATCAGGGACCAAAACAGATCAGTAAAAGAAGAGGATCAGATTTATTTAATGGAGTTTTATTGTGATTTGTACCACCAGGATTGTTATCCCCGCAAAATGAAGCCTTTAATCTTCATATTAAAAGGTTTCTTTTGTGTTTTGTGCATTGCATGTTCCCTCCTCTCTCTACTCTACTCCCAACACACAGGTGGCACAGTCAGAAGCTCACTGAATATGTGAAGGAGGAGCTGCAAAGCATTTGAAATGTCTCTTCTTGTTCAATAAATCTTCTAAAATTTCAATATTATCCTTTTTTCTTTTGTTCAGATGAAGCACCTGAAAACTACTCTTGTGAGTAGTGTCAGCTCATTAATTAGTAAGCTAATCCCTTCCTGATAATTTGGGGATGATGTTTTATTTGCAAAAGAGTAATGTATCATAAAAAAGAAAAATGAAAGAAGAGACTGTTTCAGGAGATGGGCAAAGCTAAATCCATTCTTGTTAAAACCTTCCTGTGTGACTTTAATAATTCTTATTTCAAGTTATCCCGTTGTTCTTATGTTCTGCCTCACTTCACTGGCTTCTGGACACGGATGGCTACAATGAATATCTGCAGTAATCTTTCCTTAAAGTTTCAGAATAAGCAAGATTACTGAAATGGTAGACTCTAATCCACAGACTGCCAGTAATTTTTTTCTGAGGTGTCATCAAATGTATGATTTCTCTCCATATACCTACAGAAGATCCATATCTCTTACCAGTTTTCTAGGACACTGAGGTTAATTTCCTGAAGTAGTAAAGATTCCTGCTAGTTTCTGCTAGGGATAGTAATTCCATCCTTTCTTACTGCAGTCACTGTTTTTTTATTATTTTCATTCCGGTCAAGTGTAAGAATATGATCATATGCGAACATTCAGAAATGGGGTGCCAGCATCTTTGCTGATTTTTATATCAGTTACCAGTAGATCAGATCCTGAATTGATGTAATGTGGCATTGTTCCATGGAAGCCATTGAAGCTAATCTGATTGTACCAGCTGAAGAACTGTTCATTTAGTATCCAAGTCTGAGAAATACCGTTCAGTTAAACCACTGTGATTTGAACACAGCGTACTTCAAATCTAAAAGCAGCAGCTTGGTCTAGAAAGTTAAGGTTAAACAGAAACTATTCAGCAGCACTCTTGCTGTGAGATGCCATAGGGTACCTGAGTCACCCACATAGGGACGGCAAATACAACAGATGATCTACAACAGTGTCCTGGTTTGAGGTAAAACAGAACCAGTTTTCTTTTTGTAATTTTACTTTTCAGCTCAGCCTCTTCTGAGTAACTGAACTCCTTGAAATTAACCATGTATTTTTAAGACAGTAGTCCACTTCCAGAGTGATAAGACCTGATGTTTATAATTTATGCCAAGGAATGGTATGCAGAGAGGCTCTTGCTTACACTTATTGCTATAACACCCAAGGTCGGCTAACTTTGTTATTTGCCCCATTGGAAGGTTGGAAGCAGAAAAGCGTAGAGGGGTCGCACCTGCGGGGAGGAGCAGACAGGACAGGTGACCCAAAACTGACCAATGGGGTATTCCGTCCCATCTGCCTCATGCTCAGTATAAAAGCTGAGGGATCAAAGGGTCAGCCCTCTCTCTTCAATGGCCGGCGTCTGAGGAGGGCTCTGTCTGTTCGTCTGCCTTTGATCCTGATCCACGTGTTCCTGAATCCAGATCCAGAATCCAGCTCCCATCCATCGCTGAGTCCAGTCTGGGACTTTCCTTGTGCCTGGTAGCAATGTGATCGTCATCCTGGGAGCTTGATAGGGTTTCGTATATATTGTATATATTTCATTATTTTCTTTTTATTATTATTATCTTTTCTGCTTATTATTTAATATATATTATCTCTCTTTGTCTCATTCTTCTCTCACTTGGGAGAGAAGTTAGAGAGCATCTGTCCTTTGTTTTAGTGGCCCACCCAGCCCAAACCACGACAAACAGATATCCATGCAGCTTGGAGGCAGCAATATGAGGCTACACACGATACCCTACAAAGTCCAAAATGGCATGAGTTGTCCACATGTGAGCAGCTGAATCAAGCCCTGAGCTTTTGTGAACTGGAGTTAGAAGGAAACCTAGGATATCCACAACACTTACTACTCCAGACACTACTGTTGGTCAGCCAAGATCCCCTGACTACGCTAGAGTTTGGCTGCTTTTCATTAGCTGAGAAAAGGGCCAAACACTTAGGGAACACATGCAGTGCAGAACAGGACCCCTGCATTGATACTGAGATTGGCACTAACTCCTGACCATTAGTCAGTGTGGTTCCAGTAGGAGAAAATGTGTCCAGGTGGATATATAGAATCAAACTCACTTTTTCTCCTGTCCCTAGTCCAGTTAATTTTTATGCGTTTGGCACAGAGTGAAGTAACTTCACCAAGAGGCCTGCAAAAATTCTGCTGTAAAGGCTGCCAGCTATTTCAGTGGCTAGAAAACTCATGCTGATTAAGTGAGGTTCAAATTTTCTCAACCAAAGTGTTCCCGCATCTGAGATGAATACTCCAACTATTGAGTTATTGAACTGAAATGTACCACATTGTTTGTGGTGCTTCAAAGCACGCTTATTTTAGGCAATTAATCTTATTCCAAGTTTATCTGCATTGTGGCAGTCTGAGAGGCAGATCTGCAGTCAGTTCAGCAGTTGTAAGGATCAAAAGTTAGTAGGGAAAAAGAAATATTTTGAATGTGTCTGTAGTCTGGGAACCTAAAATGGCAATTAAGCATTAAATTGGAGGAAAATTGAAGAACTTCATAATCAAATAAGCAGCAACCTGGTTCTAAAAGGCCATTGTCTTAGTTTCTGATTTTATTCAACTGATGCAGTTTCTCCTCATGAAAAGGATACAGCTGAGAGGCAGGAGGGTTGGTCCTGTACTTTGCTACTCACTGGCTATGCACCCATGTAAAAATCACTTTTCCTCTACATCTATTTTCTTTCCCACTGTTCTTAAGCAGTCTTTAGGCATCGTGTAGCATAGACTTTAATGTGCAATACAGCACATTGTGTAAGGAGGTATTGGTCTGGAACAGGTCTCTGCAATTCCCTAAAACATATGTCTTGTGGCTATAATAAATGCCACTAATTTTACTTTATCTGGGAAAATTTGCCTTGGCAGTTTAGACTAGTCACACATATGATGGGAAAATTTAAAGCAGTGCAAAAAATATTGAAGATGTTCAAGACCAGGCTGGATGGGACTTTGAGTAACCTGGTCTAGTGGAAGGTGTCCCTGCCTGTGGCAGGAAGGTTGGAACCGGATGATCTTTAGGGTACCTTCAAACCCAAACCATTCTATGGTTCTATGTATGTAAACACTGTTTCTTGTATTAGGGTCTTACATACTAACAATTACTATTGAGAAGAGTTAATAGTAAAGTGTGGATCTATGCAGAGAAACATATATACATATATCACAGGAACAGATTGAAATATCTCTTCCCACTTTTTCAAATCAAGAGCTCAATTTGGTTTCAATTGTCTGTATTTTTTATCTCCATCGAGCGATTTGGAGGAATCCATCAAGTTCTTGAGAGCAAGACTTCAAAATACAACTTCAAAATGCAACTTTAATTTGAACTACTCACACAGTGATGCATTTTGGAAATTGAAATTATGCTCCAATCTGTTTTATTCTTTTCCAACAACATGAAAAACCCACCCTTTTTTGGCCTTTCACTGTTATGTTTGTGTTCTGTGCTACCACGTACGTATGCAAACCAGATGGGCAGAAGCTTTTTCTATCATAACATACCAATGTGCTAATGTACCTACTTATAAACAAGACAGTCAACCAGAGGACACTTCAGCTAGATCTTAGGATAAATCAATATTCCTGGGAAATCTAAATTACAATCTAAATAAAAGTTGCTTGTTCCTGGCCTAATTGAAAGATTATTTGAACGACAAAATTAAAAAAAAAAAAAACAAAACCAAAAACAAAACCACAAAAAACCTCCAAAACAGCTTTCCAGCATAAACAGAATTGTAGATGGAAGAACCCTGAAGAAATTTGAAAAAGATCAGATTTTGAGGGACAGGAACACACATAGCTGGTGAGATCAAATATTCATGTTTCCTCTCTCTGACAGTACCCAACAACAAATCCTGGGGATTTGCACCTAAGAAAAAGGTGGTATTCCCTGGAGTGCTCTCTTGCCCTTCTACTTTTTAGGCTTTAGCTTGTTGTGGAGCCACAGTTGATACTTTTGTACTAAAAATGACTACCTATTACCATCAGGAGAAAAGATACCATGGAGGAGCACATAGTTAATATTGAGGTGCTCATGTCAACCTCTGTATAGGCTAGGGCAACCGTTAATTTTAGTCTCAATCTAATCTGGCACATGAGCTCTTCAATGACTATTCCCTCACTAAAAGGGTCCTTAGTGTGCAAATAGGAATGTTGCATTTTAAGGGGACGTCTCTCCTACAAATAATATGAAGAATAGGGTTACTTTCTTTGGAAAAAAAAAAAAGCAGGGATTCATTTGACCAGATATCTAGACCTCTGCTTGTCACTCTAGGCTTTCTACTTACAGGGTTTGACGAAGTTGCCAGGGATGTCTATAGATCGGTTTAACTTTTTCTAATGTGTATCTCCGAAAGAGGTTTGGCAAATCGCACCTCTAAGCACTCGTTCTCAACCTACTCTTGGGAGACTAGCTTAGAGGTAATACTATGCAGACAAAGGAATGTTGCTGCCTTAGACAGAAAACCCCAATGTCCAAAATGTGTAATTACTAGCCTGTGTTGCAGAGGATTTGCAGACCAGAAGTAAAACATGAAGCTGCTTTATTCAAATGAAATTGTCCCTGGAGTGTCAAAACCCTTACTGTCATCATATTGTTGTGATTTGTTTCCTCTATTGCAATCAGTTCACTGAGGTACTCTTTCAAATGACACAAAAGTCCAGGGTAATGGAAATTAAATGTTTGAGTCCACTGAACATAATCTGTGTAACTGTCATACTTTCTCAACATCACAAAACAATGTTTTTCTGCATTTCAGTCATATTGTGCCAGGTTTTCCATCCTGTAAAATTTCTTTTCTTATATTCTTCTAAACCTGCACTAGTTTAGAGTGTCTTGAGCAGAGGGTGTTTTATGGTCAATCTTCAAATAAGGTTATTTTTTTTCCCGTTTAGACTTTGAGAGTACTGTTAAATATACAAAATTTTAACATATATTTGGTCATTGTTCGTGAAGATTTAGTTTTATGCATAGATTGCATATCCAGCTACACTTCAAGCAAAATTGTAATAATACTGTCTCGCTTATAGAAATAATAGAAAGATGAAAATGGGATTGAAGTAGAAACAATCAAGCAGAACAAATATCTTTCAATGTGTATATTCAGACAAAAAGTGATGAGTTCAGCTAACTGGTCTTCTTTAGGGTCAGTCCAAATTTCTTCAGGGAGAAGTGATCCCCGTGATACAATTGCAATAACTACTAAATAAAATGATACGGCAAATATGGAGCAAGTTAACATCTTTGATGCGTAAGAGGTCATTACTTTTTTTAAAAAACCCTCACATGTAATATATGCTTTTTGGCATTTTTCCACCCTTTAGGGTTTTCACTCAATATTTTTTGTTATGTCACTGATGTGCCATAAAATGTCATAATGTTATTGATCTAATGTCAGGTCAATGGCATAAGAAAGCTTTGGAATGACAACTTGAGTAGAGGGATTGTTAAATTTAAACTGATATGTTTGCCTTCCTGTCAAAACAGTGCACCGTACTTCAGCTCATCCAGCCACCTGCCTGACTGAACCAAGCTGATTTCAAAAAGGCAATGCATCAATCAATATTTTTGGAAACAAGCTATATTGTCCTTTGAGGCTTTTGATTTTGTTTTGTCCCTGTCACACTCTCTTCAAATCTAAATATCAGGTTATAAAAATACTTATTTCACCTTAACGTTGCCTTTGAGCGTAGAAAGTGCATGTTGACACTCAATCTGTAGGTCAACTCACCAGCAAATAAACTGAATAGCTAAAGCTGCTAAGAAGATTCATTTGCTTAGAGATTGCATTGCATTTCTTCCCACTGTATCAGTTTCTAAGAAATTAATCACATTTACATGATATTTGCTTGTGATCCTCTAGAAATGTTCTTCATGGCACAGGCCTCTGTTCTCTTCAAATTTCTCTATTCTGGTCACACCAAAATCTAGGAGGCTTGGACGCTTCTGGAAAGGCTATCTCCATCTCACTGGACACCATGTGAGATTCAATTAAGTATCTCAAGTGATGGTAGTTCTTAATAAATGGGCAACTGAATCAAACCTAAATAAGAGCATGATTTCCTTAACTTTCTTTAATATATTTTTCAGGATAAAAAGCTTCTAAAGTAGACACTTAAGTATGTTAGATGAATTGTTCCCTATTTTACTCCATTGATTAGAAAGGCAGTTTAAGATGGCCTTCTCAGGAAGTAGGTGTCTGTTCTATAGAGATTTATATTTGATCAAGAAGAACCTGACCCCTCTTACCAGGTGAGGGTGCTTCTCACATGAGTTTTGTACCAGTGCAGGTACAAAGCAGATGCTTTTTTTTTTCCCTTTGTTAATAAACTCTTGTGTCACCCAGTGGTATACTAGCTAAGAAAGCAGAGTTCATTTCCCAGATTTATTTTCCTTTGTCATCATAGAAAAAAAGAATAAAAAATAAAATGAGATAAATATCTTCATTTTGACATTTTTAACTGAAGCATTTTCATTAGTATCTAAAAATGATTTTGTCTGAAAATGTATTGACATTAATTTTAAAAAGATGTCCAAAGAAGAGAAAATATTTAACTTCAATTGGAAAAAAAAAGAAAAAAATATGTTCAAACTTACTTTCCATTTGCTAAGAAAACAAAGAAAAAAATGAACAGATTAACTCATATTTTGCTTAATTTTTCAAGGCAGCTGATAAAAAATTAAAATTATACTCACTTGCCATATGCCTGAACATCAAGAAAAACTCTGCTCTTTCCCAAGCTCTGCCTACACCTCTATAGCTCAGCACAATCTCCTTTGAGACAGTCTACCTCATTACCTTTGGATGTACTTTTTTCACCCAGGCATCTAAACTGTCTTTAAGAACCAGCTCACCGTGTGAAAAAGCTACACAAATAACTTTTCCAGAGAACAACCACCATATTTCAGGCTTGAGTCTATTGTACTCTTTGGAGTGCAGAAAATAGCTACAAGACTTGTGAGCAGTTGAACTGACGATTCCTTGTTTCTGTGAAACTCCACCTGGCAGATTTTCTTGTGTCTAGTCATGTAGTTGAGCTTCAGGTTTTCCCTCTAACTTTCCGTCACAGTGATCCAGAAACACAAGGGTAGAATAAGTTCCGTATTCTTAGGAAACCTGACTAAAAATCTTCATTATGTTAAGTGAAGGCATGGAAATGGCATTAAATATTTGGGACCTTGGGGTCTGTCCAGAGTGAGAATACTGAAGCATATTCTGAAATTATCTTTTTTAATTCTTTCATTTCCAAATGGGATAACAAAAAAAAAAAAAGTCTCTAGGGCTATACCGATTTTAAATGTTTTGTTAAAAACTCCAGACAAATGGGAAGAAAATGCTTTCTTCCAGGCAGCAATACTTTTGAATAGATGCAAGGTCAATGCAGGAACCAGTTCTAACAAGAGGCTTCACAGAAATAGGTTACCCTGTGCCAGCTGCTCCCTGCTAACTGTGGACATGCACAAGATATGAGAAAGCAATAAGCTACCTTGAATACTCCATAGAGTAAGACTGAATATTAATATTTACCAGGCAGCAGCTGGCACAGTAATTTGTTCTTCTGAAAAGATGCTGCTGCTATCTGCTCCCATGTGTGCTCCCACATTTGTCCTCTGCTGTAGATGATCCAACACGGTGATTTCCACTTCTGGGTGAGGAAGCGGGTAGCAGCTTGGATGATAATGGACATGTAGTAGATAATGGACATGTAATGATAATGTAGTAGTAAAGTGAGAAGCTGGCATTGTGGGGCTTGTGATAGGACTAGGCAGAAATCTGGATGAATTTTGGAAGAGAAGTAACTCTTCTGTACTTGTACTTTTTGACTTCCAAAGCTGTAAATTAAAGTTTCCAAGTCTTATTTTTGAAGAAATAGTTGTCAGAGTGCCAGAATTTAGATTTGCATCCAGCACCACCTAATCTCTCCTATATGAGAATCAGAAAGTTTATATCTTAGCAAGTTATATGTTGTATTTCTGGTTGAAAGAGATCTTGCTGTTATTTATAACATTGAACCCCCAGAACAAAAACAGACCCAATAAATCACTTATCCTAAACCAAATAGTTCGCTTATATAAAACTCTTTTGATGGATTATATAAGATATTTTCCTCAATTTCTAATTCTAAAACTGGAGCCACATGTACTTGTATTCTTTTGTTTTGTTTCTTGTCTTCCCCAGTCATTCCATATTTTCTTGACATATTTTCTAAAGGCTTATGATGACAGGCACTTATAGCAAAAGTATTGCGCATCCAAGAAAACAAAGCCTAGCTGAATTCTCCCACAAAGTCCCTCTGCATGCAGCCATAGTCCTAATGGCAGTAAAATAAAAAATGAAAGCAGACAACAGCAATCAGAGGTGTAGTGAAAAATCTCAGACTTTAGTTTTCAGACAGAACCAACTACTATAAACTTCAAATATCAGCAGAGCAAGCATAAGTCCATGAATTTGGAAAAAAAACCCCAAACCCAACAAATCAGCCCTGAAATAAAGAGGACCAGGGTCAAAATAAGAGGGAAAGAAAGGGGGAGATGTATGGTGTTTGCCAGGATAGGAAAACAGTGAGGTTTAATTAACTGTGCAGGAGGATGGTTTCACCCAAGAGATGGGACAAAATAAACCTGAGGCATAGGAGACCCTGTATTTTGTATAACTAGCAGAGCTGAATAGGAGTCTTCCTAACCCAACAATGTGAAGTGCTTTCTGTGTTAAGAGCTCTGGAAAGCAGGTCCCATGACTGTCAGGAAGGACCAGGACTGTGACGCTCAGCTGATAGAGAAGGTCTCTGAAAGAGTGATGCAGAGGGAGAGGGACTTTCTGGTCAATGCTGAGTGGGCAGACTTCTAGAGAGAGAAGGAGGATTTTCCTGACAAGTGAAGAAAGGTGGATGCAATACCAGAAAAGGGGGCAGAAGCAACAGGAAGGAGAATGGCTGGAGGAAGGTTTCAGGAGGAGTTTCAGGCTGTAGTCTCAGTTGGCAGCTTAGTCCAGTCACCTCACTACAGCCTAGTCTACAAGCCAAACCCTGCCAGTCAGATGCTTTGCTGTCTCTGCTCCTGGCATGATCTTGTTCTGAATAGTAAGTCCTTGCCTGAGACACATTTCCCAATAAACATGTTATTGCAGAGAATTAACTTGTAGAAAATTATGTGACTTGTAACAACTCAGCCTTAAAATAAGTTCCATTGCCACTTTAATAGGTAAATGGAAATGATTGCATCTAGTCAAATCAAAGATCTGCCGAGTTCACTGTCCTGCCTCCGGCAGTAGACAGTAGGGGGTGTACAGGAAAAGCAAATCCCTTCATTTGGTGAGATAAGTGCATGACAGAGCTTCATTCATTTGCCCACACATGGATATACATTGTTTTTTAAGATTTTTGCCTGGCCTTCAGCTGCCACTACAGAAAGCACAAGGACATGAGAGCATGGCTCTGGATCTTATCACCCCTGAAGATATCTAACATATTGTCATATTTTAGGCTGGCCTGGCCACTAAATGAACAACAGATGCTCTCCTGAATATCTTTCTCCCGTTCTTTATGTTTATTGGTGCCCAACATGGGGCACATGGCAACCCAAACACTGTAGTACCTATGCATGGGAACTGAACTGAGACACCAAGCTCTTTTAAGCCTGGTGACAAGATCTTCACTGCATGCAGTGAGGAGCTTGGGCCACTGGTTCAGATGTAGACCTCTACAGAGTATGAGAAACAAGTCAGATCAGATGAAGCGCATGTGTGTATGAACATTTTATTCACTACTTCTCAGTATTACCTAGGGGTTTCTGCCTCATGCCTAAGCTACAATACCATCCTTTTATGCCAGGGAACCTCACAAGTCATCATCAACTCTGACACAACTGAGTTACTGCGACTTAGTGAGCTAGGATTCACCAACTGGACTGCAGTAATTGACAGACTGCATGCTCTCAGCACAGAGAAAACAAATAAAATGCATTAGCCTGAGTTAGTGACAGAGGTTTAAGCTTATATGTCTTATTTTGCATTTGTGAAAGGAAAAAAAGGTGCAGAAAGGTGAGCTACTACCGTTCACTCGATAAGCATCCACTCATAAATCCACAGTAGCTCACTCCTACATCTGAAGCGCAGCTCACACTTTCAGGGGAGTACATTCATTTAACTCTTTACAGTAAATGAATCTTTGAAAATTTATACAAAATGAAGGTCTGGCCCTTTGCATCTTCTTGATGCATTTCCCTTGTGCACTGTACTCTCAGGAATACAGAAGTGATTTACGTGCTTGCAGGAATAAGGCTTTGGAGCACATTTTTAAAAGAATGAAGGTCAAATTGCTTGGATGGTTCATATAAACATTAAAGTTATATTTAAAAAAAACCTTAAGACCAGGATACTTCCCTCCTATTCCGTCCATGTAAATGTGATGAGATTCAGTAAACCAAACATAAAGATGAAAGGCTGAGGAATCTTTACAGAGATGAACTTGGTGCTTTTGTATTTGAAGCTTATGGCAAGGCAAAGACAAAGAGTTCTAGGTGCTGTTGTACACTAGTTTTTTTTTTTTCCTGTGTTTTTCTTGGCACCCTCCACCCCATCTTCTGCCTTAAGTTTTGGTGATTAACCAAGTCCTGCAATGCAGAATTGCATGTTTTAGGTAGCAGAAACATGTACCTGATTCTGTTATTAGATTTCACAGAAATGGATTGCAGTTACAGAGATCCTCTAAATACTTAAAGTCAAAGGAGAGGATGTTTAGAGCAAGTTCTGCCTTTCACTGATCACTACTCATTTCAAGCTTCTTACCATCACCCTCACCTTTGTAACCCTTTCAGATCAAGCTGATAGCAATAACTTCTGGAATCTCTGGTGTTCATCATTTCTAGGGGTCTGACCATTGCTTACAATAGTCTGCCACTTTCTTCTAAGCAGCTTGGAGAAGATCTGTGCTTTAGAACAAGAGGTAACGGGCACAAACTTGAACATAGGAAGTTCCATTGAAACATGAGGAGGAACTTCTTTACTTTGAGGGTGGCAGAGCACTGGAACAGGCTGCCCAGAGAGGTTGTGGAGTCTCCCACACTGGAGACATTCAAAACCCACCTGGATGCATTCCTGTGCAACCTGCTGTAGGTGACCCTGCTCTGGCAGGGGGGGTTGGACTAGATGATCTGCAGAGGTCCTTTCCAATCCTGACCATTCTGTGATTCTGTGAGAGCCTGCCAGAGGATGGAAAGACCCTCTATGGGGCTATTTGAGGGGTAAGGAGATGTGCTCTTGAAAAATGGAAAATAACACATGAAAATTACAACCTGTGCTTCTGAAACGGTATAATTAGAACTGTATCCTTGAAAGGTTTCCCAGGCTGAAGCTACAACCAGTGCTGCTGCCATCCCATCCCACCCCAGCTGCTTCCAGGCTAATTCAGCCACCCATCCACGCAAATGGGCTGCAGCCAGGCTCTTTGTTGCTTTTGCAGAACCGTCCTTAATTTATTTGTGCTCACAGCCTCCTGTTAATGCCATGGTCCCTTACGCAGCTCTTGGGGATGTGACTCTAAGAGAGTCGGTCACTGCATGGCTTGATAATGTCCACTTGCTCTACAGGACCAGTTCCCACTTGGAGTTTGTGACAGCTGAGATTTTTTGCAGCAGCAGGCTTCTTTGTGTCGCCACATGCTGTTTTGCTGTGTGCCAAAGCTGTGCAGAGAGAACTGCCAGAGGAGCAGCCTCTCCTTTTAGTGTTTGTGGCAAAAGGGTTTAGAGCACAATGAACTGGTTATAGGAAATGGCAACAGAAACAAGTGAATTCCTTCCTAAGGAGCCTTTTTCAGTTATACAGTCTTTATTGGTCTATTGGGGGTTGAACTAGATGGCCTTTAAAGGTCCCTTCCTACTCAAACTGTTCTATGATTCTATGATTTATTATTAGAGAAAGACAGGAGTGGTTCCAGAGATCTCACAAATTAGACATGACCCGCCTTTCAGAAGTTTCCAGTCTTGAGTCTCATCAGATATATGAGAATTCAAAGGACGTATTATGCTGCAAATTATTGATGATGATGATGATGATGATGATGATAATACATGGACATTTACCTGCTTATACATATGATATGATAGTTTTGTATTATGAGATCTGTAGGATATACCTTGGTAGATGGTTCTTGTGATGTGCTCTGACACTATCCTGATGACTATGGCCAATATCAGATGCCTGTGAGGAAAACATCATAAAAACTATGGAAACAAGCTGACCATGGGAAATGTCCCTCTGCCTACTTGTTAGGGAGAAGTTTGCTTGCAGCCTGCAATGTGAGAATTTACATCCCTTTTAAAATGCTTTAGACTACTTGTTACAATCACTGACATTCACCTTTTTCCAAATAGATGTTCGGTTTCTTCATCTTAGCTTGGGGGATTCTAATGTTTTCAGGTTTCTTAATACAATATTTTAAAAGTACAGGAGGAAAACAGGAGCTCAGAAGGCAATAATGAAAGGAGTATTTAAGTAATATTCTTACTCATGGACAGTTGCTTATAGTTTTCAAGATCATATGGATATTTTCTAAGACTCATGATGTATACCATCAAAAATTTGTTTATAGCACAGTTGTGTTAAAAATAATTTAAAGTCCTAGTTTATTTACGAAACATCGCCTTGCAGATATCCAGTGTGGAGCACAGAAGAATGTACATCAACAGGAGAAATCCGCTGTTATATTTGGAAAATGGCAATGCATATAGATTTAAAATGTATGCTGGGAGTACATTTATTTTGAAGAATTACCTCTAGATTTTGGGGTCTTCAGTGTGTGTGTACAATTACATACATTTTTCAGCCACTGTTTCTGACTTACTGAGCACTGAGCAATTTTTTTTTAATTTTTATAGAAATCTATATGTGTATGTATGTATATGTGTACATATTTTTTCTGTACAAAAATACAATACTGTTTTCCAGTCCTATTGGAAAATACAAGTTTTGACAAGCACTAATACAGTTAAGTTTTAGAAACTTGAGATTCTCCTGCAGTACCATGAAGTCAAAAACAAGAGAGTAATGTTCCACATGGCGTTATAAAATAAATAAATAATCAGGTTGCTCTTGATTAAGATTACAAAGGAATGAGGCAGTTGAAAACACATCAGTATAGAAACAAAGACTGAACGTACAGCCAAGAGCTGTTTCTTGGGTTGGATAGTTCAATAGACCAATACAATATGGAATGAAATAATCCAAATAGAATATCACACTCTTTTAAACATTAACTGTCAGTGCTTAATGTCCTGTAATTTCTTTTCATAAGAAATGCATGCATTTCTTATGAACTATGATGAACTATTAAATGAATGAACTATTAAAATACACCAAGTGTTGAGTGCAGTCCACCTCTGCCAGACTGACACAAGATTAGATGAGCTATTTGGATCTTATGTCAGTATGAAGCACTCAAATAAGCCACCTATCGAGAGACTGATGCTTGTGAAAACTAAATTAATTGAAAATGCCAATTAAAACTAATCATTGAAAAACTGAATCTGAACGAAGATGGGAAGAAATATTTGGAAAAGGTGAATCTTTCCCTCTATTGTAGCTGGAATGTGAAAAGGAAATAAACATAACTCAGGAAAGTCTGGACACAATCTGGGGTCCTGCATGAAGGAATATTGTAGAGCAGAAAAACCAACAGCATTTCTTTAAGGAATCAGTATTTCTTTCACTATTGGTATCTGTCCCAAATGACGCCTGTACAGCGTGCAGGTTTTGTGTGGAGACGTACATAGCAGCTGGGCTACTATGCTCAGTGATGCAAGATTCATGAGGGCGGAGAGAGAGAGCAGCTTGATTTTGTAGCCCAGTGATACAGTCACTCACATGGGGGTTTAGTCTATGTTCCTGATGTTGTTCACATGTTTTATTCAAAGACTGTTTAATTCAGCCCTGGTAACAGAGTTTGACATTGCCATCCCCAGAAAGGGAGCAGTAGCCACAAGGTTCCAGAGTTACACTGTGTTGTTTAGAAACCCTCTATCTTTTCTCCTTTAATTTTGCATTTTTGGTACTGCTGTGGTACAGGAGGGATGAAATGTGTCTTTGATCCAGCCTGGTGCCTGTGCAGGCAATTGGTGCATTCTCCTTGCTGGGAGAAGATGTGCATTTAAATGTTTTCAGCCTCAGGGAATTCCTCAACTTCGTGTCCTGGGATTTGTGATCACTGGGGTGGCAGAGAGAGGTGGTGGCACCATCCCTGCCCAGCTTTGAGAGAAAAGAGGGGGCCAGCCACTCCTCTGCCAAAGGAAGATCATTCCTCTTCCAAAAAGAGATTTAGATCCCTGAGGCTAGGATGGGGATTCAGACTGGAAATGCTCATGCCAATGCTACACGGGCGTTAACTCAAAGCAGTGATAAATCCTCGCTTAATCAGTAGGTGCTTCTAGCGATTAATATAGGTGCTTCTATCGATTAATATAGGTGCTAACTCTGCAACTGGCTGTTACAGGTTTCATCCCTCAGTCCCAAATCTGTCTAACGTTACATTGGCCCCTCTACACCATTTTCAAGAAATCCTAATCTGCCTTTATGTCCTTGTCATCAGAAGTATTGGTCTTCCTCTGGGATGAAGTATTTTCAAATGGTACACTAGAGGCCCATCCAGATAGATTGTACCCTAACAGTTCCTTGCAAAGTGTCATGCAAAGGACCAAAACAAATCAAACCAAACCAAAACTGTGGCCACTGTTGCGTTGACATCCCCACCAACATGAATCTCGTGTGCAGAAGCGTCACAGATGATACTTCACAGACCAGCTGTATCCCAGCACAATCCCACATTCCTGATTAACACAGCCCGTGAGCCTGCAATCATCCTTTTTGCTTCTCAGCTGCCGGCTCTGCTGTCAGTTGAGTGGTGCTGCACGATTCGGCAGCAGGAGCACAGGAGTGATTTAAAGCCCAGGTGCAATGCAACATGCGTAAGCACACTGCAGTAAGGCAATTTATACCCTTTGAGCTATTACAATTCTTGTCTTACCTTGTCTTCCTTTAAACAAACTTCGCGGTCTTCACCTCAACAAACTCAAAGGCTACAAATTACTATTCAGTGATCAGCATTCTGAATTCGATTAGACAATAAGAACAACAAAACCAAATCTAGTTTTGCGAGTATAAAATCCAAACACATTTTAAGCAGTAACTACATTACAGACTGTTAGCTCATTCCTTTGTGAAAGGAAAAGTCACTTTCCAAGTTGTTACAAAAATACCTCTCAATTTATTTATCCATCTGAGAAAAAGAACAACTACTGTTACTGACACTAAGTTGTAATGGAACTATTCAGCTTGTTTACCCTGTGTCCTCCAGCCCTGAAAGGCATTCAGGTTATAGGATTTTGAGTCAGAGGAAAACTCCGCTGACATAAATCTGCCTGGCTCCACTGACTTTTGGTGGTGTGGATGCATCTGAATCACACACAGTACATGAGCAGGACTCCAGATGCTGTTAAATGACATGTGCCATTAACTTCTGTAAAGGATCAAAAGACTTTTGCTTTGTTCTGGAAGGAAAGTCAAACTCCAGATTCTGGTCCAAAAACACGTGAAGAAATAGGAAAAGTCTTAAAAAAGATATTAAACAAATAAATAGAAAATCAGCTTTTTTGATTTAATGTAAGTGGAAGTTGTTACTCTCTGATGGTTAATAGGTAGACAAAAACAACACAGGAAATAACCTTAGGAAGGAGGAAGCTCCAGTTTTTTAAATCTGGGTTAAAGGGAGAGCCTGTAAAGCTACTGTCTTCACAGTGGTTTTCTAGTACCTAAAGGAGAGCTGGGGAAGGACTTTTTACTAGGGCATGTAGTGATAGGACGAGGGGGAATGGCTTCAAACTGGAAGAGGGCAGGTTTAGATTGAACATTAGGAAGAAGTTTTTCAATTTAAGGGTGGTGAGGCACTGGAACAGGTTGCCCAGAGAGGTTGTTGAGGCCCCATCCCTGGAGGTGTTCAAGGCCAGGCTGGATGTGGCCTTGGGCAGCCTGGTCTAGTGGGAGGTGTCCCTGTCTATGGCAGGGGGGGTGGAACTCGATGATCTTCAAGGTCCTTTCCAACCTAAATTATTCTATGATTCTGTGATTCTATGATTCACTGTAGCAGCTCTGCAGGCCCCATAAAGGGATTGACTGTCGGAGGATGACATTGCAGTACTTCATATTTTTTCTAAATTCATTTTCAAAACAAGTTAAAAAACAGTGGGATGATATTTTTAAGGTTTAACTACTGTGGATTTTGGGAAACTGATCTTATTGAACATATCTGTGTAATTTTCCATATTAGAATAACGATACAAATGAGTAAGTTCTTCTCCCTGAAAATGAGAGTAAATGAAAGCTGAATGAAACGCACACTTATTATAAAAACTATTTGCTAAGGCAGCATGGAGACAGGATTTACAGTTACATGCTGAATATAAGGATCCTTTCAAACTTGTTCCTTTTGCTACCAGAGTGAATTAAAGATCAAATCCCCAGCTGGGGCAAATTAACATAGCTTCAGCAGCCCATTGCTTTTTGAAATACTATACTGTATTGCACAATTGGTATTTGAGCTTTCTGCTGATCAGTTCTGCTTGCTTAACTTTTTGTCTGAAAGAATATGGCTTTTTTTTTTTTATAAGCAGCATCTGAGAATCAAGATTATGTTCACCCAGTCCTTAGTTTACTCAAGCAAAAGTCCAGCTTCTCAGGTATCTGTCTTTTCTACTGACATTATACATGTCAGTCAACTAAGACTTCTCCTGTTGCTAAATAGGAGCTTATTAATAGGCATATATGAAGAAGGGAAACTCTGAGAAGAGGCTAAAGAAAAGCCATACTCCCCACCCCAAAACCCACAGTTGGCTTAGTTGGTTCAGCTTGTTTCCCTGCAGCATTTGCAGCAATTCTTTGCAGTGAGAATAGGACCAAGTTCTTCTATTCACAACCATGTGAAAATACTACTGGAAGTCTTTAGGATTTCCTAGCTGAATTTTCTTTTAATAATGAAAAACCTTTGATTTTTATATCAGGATGTCACTGGGCATGGCTCCAAACGGTACCCTCTCTATGCTGATTCAAAGTCAAAATTTGGTTGGTGTTGCAAGGATAGGAATCGGCAGCATTCATACTTATCTTCTAGTGTGTGTAAAACCTATTAAGGCCAAAATAAATATTTATGCATTGAAGATAAACAAATTTTAAGCACTTTCATAGAGATATGTGGATGGAAGGAATCTTCACTGCTCAGCTAAGCATTCCTGCTGTTCCACTGAAAAGATATTTGTCTAAAGTCCTGAACTGATCTTTAAAAGTTAATTAACATTTTCTCCAACCTTTAAATTTTTTGCATATTTTAATCAATTCAGTTGTTTCATGGAAGTATTATTTGGACCCTTTTTAACAAATTTCCCTCAAGAGGGTGAAAAGAATGATTAAGATGTGTGCATACATCCATATGTGTATGTATCCCCCTAATAAAGTATAATTTTTTTATTCATAAATCACAAAAAGAAAAACTTCGTCTGACTGAAGAGACAGCTTTGAATGATCTTCCATACAGCTACTGATATGCAATTTTTCCCACTTTTATTAGAAGTTTCTTTCTTTTAATTGTTCAGTATTTAAAAAAAACAACATTGTATTTTAGTTTGAGTGTTGATATCTTACTTGAGTTGGATATCCATGTTCAGAAGGAATGCTTCATGGTCTGAAATCAAAACTGATTTAACATGGGTTAATGTGGGATGAAAAAGGAGCCTGTTCCCTCCCCACATCTTTACTGATGCTGCGTGCAGTGTGGGCTCTGTGTTATGTGATAGGGATGCCAAAGTGTTTCCTCCTCTCCTCCACATAGCACTTTTACTGTGATGCTTTATTTTTCCAGTGTGTTTGACCTGAATTATAACGGTCTGGATGAACTAGTGATCCTTTCTTGGAGCTGTGTTGCTGGGTCAATAGTGTCCTGTTTGCAGTATGGTAGCTTTCCTGCTTCTTCTGCATATTTTCCCTCTTTCTGAAAGAAGGACTTTTCCTCCCAGAGAAGACGGAGTCCAGGCACACAGCAAAACACATATTTAACCTTCATATATATTGGAATTTAATTCAAGTCATATGTTTGTCCCTCATTCAAATCCACTTTCTCACACTAGGAGGGTTATCAGGGTGGATATGTGTCCAACAACAGGATGTTTGTCCCTCACGGTCCTTTCCAGCCCTTGGGATTCCCTGGGTCTGTCCTTCTCTCGTCTTTCCGTCAGGTACTCTCCAACCTTCCATATCTTCCCTTAGGGTTTTGCCTCTTCGTAGACTTTTTTTTTCTTTTTTTTCCCCCCACAAATTGTTCTATGTGCTGTATTATTTAATTTTAGCTACCTATTACCAATAAGCCCAGACTATAATTGCTTTACGGCAATATTTCTGCCTATACATGGTACTTCATGGTGCTATCCTGTGTTACCAGTTATTATGATTAATAATTTAAATTATTACTAACAGCATTGCTATTATCATTGTTTCGCTCTATTTCTATATCACCACATTGCTTTTTGTTTTATTCACAGTTACAACAGCCCATCTCCTATTGTAAAACTTTCTATTTTCCTTTCTAATTCATCATGATTTAGCACTGGTTATTTTGAATATATATTCTCAAACAAACTATCTATCCAGCTGGAGTTGTCATTCCCATTTAATTTTTATTTCAGAGCAGTGTCACTGTCATCTGTACTCTGGGTCATCTCTGATACACTGAAAATGACAACTACAACAAGCAAAGCTGTCATGATCCAACAGGGAGGGACACTATCGATGATTCAATTTTAAAAAATAGAAAGAATTTGGCGGGCAGAAGGGATGTGGCAAATAGGGAGACTGTATACTTTAAAAAAATAAAGTTTGTATACACTGTAAGGAAGTAAACTAATTAAAAGAGCAAGCATGCCTGAAAAGGAACAAATCACTTTGGACAGCTCAGCTAACAGGACAGTCTTAGTCTATACACATTGTAGATGTTAAGAAGCAAATTGGTATTTTGAAGTATGGCAGCGGAGAATTAGAATTGAAAAATAGGAGAATAACATCAATATTATGCAATTACTGTGTGTCTGTGGTGGGAAGACCAGAGTCTGCAGAGAGTTAGGGGAGCCAAACTACGCAAATGTAAAAAGTTTACAGATGTAATTTAATTCCTGTGGCAAGCTGGAAGTTGAAAAGCACACATACCGGAGACACACGTACACACAGAAAAACAGAAAAGTGATGGTTCTCTATAAACTGTGAACAGAAAATAGGAAAGAATGGAAGAAGAAATGTATGGATCTATAGTTGATGGGAATATAATTTCCTCCAGATATCAGGATGTAATATTTTTCCAAAGAATTTCTGTACTGTTCAAATGGGAAGTAGAGGGAAAGGGGAAATAGAGGAATAATGGGAAATCCTTACATCCAAAAGGGGTCTGTTGCTGTTCACAACCTCTAAGGAAGAGATTGAGCAAAAGTTTTAGTTACTAGTGAATCCTGTTGCTGTTATGCTGGAATATGTTGTCAAGAATTACATAAAACTGTTTGTGTTGGTTTAGGCACAGAGTTTTCAGGTAATCTTTAGAAGTTATATTAAACAGGAGCCATGAATGTACTTGGAGACTTAAAACCAAATCCACTTCTGCCATGCATAGGAATGGAAAACTCCTCAACTACTTGCACCAGCAGCAAAATAAAAATTTTGTTTTTCCATCAGAAAAGAGAAATCTGAAGGAAAATAACTTTTTTTACACTTATTTTTAAATGAGAAAAAAAATGGGGGAAAAGAAGATGAAGGAACCAAAAGGCAAACAAACTGACATCAGAATAAGTGAGAAAAACATACAAAAAATTCAAAATCAAATATGTTGAGGCTGTAAAAGGATTTTTGCTTTTATTTTGTTAATTAAAAAAATTGCTTTTTCCCTTTACTTTTAACTAGCTATGATTCTGTACAATGATTTCCTAAACTTGGGAGTTTTATACAAGACATATGAAATTCAGGGGTGCACGTTGAATTACCCTGTGCCCCTCGGTGCCAGAGTCTGTCTACCTGCAGTTATTTGTCTTGTTCCCAGTAAGAGCTGAAGATTGAGCCAACGGGTAGGCGCTGCAGATGATTAGGGATTTTGGGCATGGGCATGAACTCAAGCTGAGCTAAAGTGACAGCATGGATATAACCTCTTTCATCTAACATTAAGATAGCCCAAATTTTCCAGCGCTACGCGTTGGCACATTTCATTGGCATATAAAAGAATGTGATGAAACGCCTTATATGAAATTCTGGCCTAGACACAAGTGACTGTGATAATAAAATATCCTGAGGCAGATTAAAATGGAAAAGTCTGGTTTTAGAATCCAGGAAATAGGAAGAAATGGGTGTAGTGTTAAACACAAGGGGTTTTTTTGCATGTAGTCGCCTAGGGATGCACAAAAAATCCAAATCAGAATTATTTAAGAGTTAACACTCTGCGTAAAAATAAAGATAACTAAATAAAGTTATGAAGCCAACCCTCCACAGCCACTGTTTGAAAAAAAGTGCTATGTGGTAGGAATTTTTCCCTTAAATAAAAGCCCTTATAGAAAAATAATATAGGTTGATCCTTATACGAAACTGAGAAAGAGGGAAGAAAAATAAAAGATGAAGCCTTGACATGGGCAATGGAAAACCAGGTACAAGGCAAAACTTACCAGAAGAGCAACAATAGTTATCCCCAAAAGACTGAAATCTAGTAAGTGAACAAAATATCTTATTCTAAAGAAGATAGGAGGGAAAGCCTGAAGAACTCTAAGATCATATCATGTTGTGGCAGCAACACAAACATTCTGATTTTATTCATTTTTTTTTTAACCCTTTAAGGATCTCTGTTTTTTCCTCTTTTAGAGGATACTCTCCCCAGGCTTTATAACATATCTTTATGTTTTCCGATTCTGCTTTATTAATGAAATGAATGTTAGTCTATATTTTATTTTCCAGCAACAATTTTTGTGTATTTGAGAAAATATATTTCCAATCCATAATAGCCAGGACAGTCTCAAAATTATAAAGCATAAGTGGGCTAAGGCTAAAAGCAAAGCAACATGGAAAAATCACACCTTTCGGTCTAGGCCCTGAGTTTATAAAAATCAGGAGAGCTTCATTCATGTCCACTGGGGCACTGGGATATCTGACTCTGGGAAATGTCTCCTACGTTCTGTGGGTAAGCTTCAAAAGTTATGTCAATGCTGACTTTCATACCGGCAGCCAGCTGTTACTTTATCCTTAATTCTAATTTATATTGCTTCAAAATGGAAAGGAGTATGGTAACAAAATCAATGAGGGCTTAAAAGAGACTAGAGGGTATTTCCTCTTGCTTACCCTTGTTCCTGTTTGCATGCCCTTTCTGGCAGAGAAATAGCTTCTTCATGTTTATATCTTTTATAAGTTTATCTTGTGAGTCTTGATCCACCGGCCAGTTACCTTAATATAAAGTCTAAAAGGATTAATACAGTTCTACAGAGACATTTCATAAAAATAAATATGTTAAATAATATCTTTTTTAAATAGACGCATACAAATCCTTCCCTGGTGGAGCTATAAAACGTCCCAGTAAATGTCAACACCAGTGCTGGCCAGGTGTGCTCAGAAGCTGAAAGCCAGGACTCCAGAAACACCTTTATTGGAAACTCTCCCAAAGGAAGCATTTACCAGGGAAATGCCTTTTCTTAATAGGAAAAAAAAAAACCTCTTCAGAAGCATTACTGCATTCCTCTACTGATGAAATAGATTCTTCCTTCGGTGGCACACTAAAATTCAAGGCTGACTGATAAAGTTAATGCAATAAATATGGATGTGGGGAGCAAGGAGGAGAGACAGGGAGGTTGGAGGGAGAACAGATAAACAAAATTCAATTTCATGAATGCATATATATATTGGCATATACATATATACCAAATAAAAATAGAAAATGAAATGAGTCTTGCATTTTGTGGAGACTATTGGGGAAAAGTCTTAACTGCATTAAGCATCAAAATAGAAAAAAAAGAGGAGTGGATTTTTAATAGTGCTGAGTCTGAGGGAGCTACAGGTCACACAATACCACCTGCTGAAAACATCATTACCATAGAGTTTTTGTGCCTCAGGTACTAATCCAGTCAGTATTTATAATTATAAAATCTAAATGGGACAAAACTGCAACTGAGAGTGCTCTCATTACTGTGAAGTTGAAAGGACTGGACAGAGTAGATAAATCATGAAGGAAGGCTTGGTCAAAACAAGGAGCAAGGTGCTCCATTTAAATACCCCTCTGAACATTTTGGCCTGAGCCGTTCTGACTTGGATAATGTAGATGAATGGTAGATGACAATAAACCAATGGCCCCTTTCTCATGCATAAGTAATAAAGTTATCTCCTGCCATAGCTGTAATTACCACCATAATCAGTGTAATCCATCCATTTAAGATCCCTGATCTGTATTTCAGACACAGCCAGAGAAAATACAATTGTATTGGTTTTAAGCAGTTTTGAGACAGCAGCAGCTTTAAAAACTAAACACCAAAGCTGTGAATCTCCATGTGCATTAGCAATTCTTTTTCATGTATAGTAGAAAAGGTTTAGGTTTGATTGATTTAGTTTACCTTAGGTGCTGATTTGCCTTGTTTGATCCTACGTACAAGCAGAACACCTGTCTACGACATTGCTTTTTCAGTCTTTGTGGTTGTAAGAGATGAACAAGATCTATAAGTTCTGCTCCAGAAAATAATTGCAATTGTAAAACCAAACAAAAATATTCATGAGGCTACATGTATACATCCAAGCAAATGAATGTAATGGCAGAAATATATTAATATTCTTCAAATAGACAAATATTTGCTTAGTTGTTAATGAATATAAAAGTAAATAAAAGAGATACTAGAAGTGAGCTTATAACTGGAATAGGGATTTTATAAACTGTTCAGCCATTACCTCATTCTCTGTTTCTGTTTTGCACTTCTCAAAGTAGGTATCTCCCAAACAAACGATTTTCGAGCTTACAGAGGAATACAGATGTGAGCCAGTCAATGCTACATTCTCTTGAAACTGTTCTCTGTTCCCCTTTTGTTTATTAGCATAGACATAACAACAACAACAAATTAGGAATATCCTTAATGGGACAGATATTTTTTTCTTCAGTTACAAGAGTACGAGCAATGTCACAAAGTATCTCTTTTTCTGTCCCTGATATAGTTAACATCCCTATGAAATTCCCGCAGCAACACCATTACAAAATATTTGTATCTTCTTTTATAGTTTTGATGTAATAAAACTAAATAAAATTTACTAAAAAAATTTCAGAGAGAGATAAAGTGCTTCTGGCTTCTCAGGGGGATGAAAGAATGTTTTTATTGAGCTTGAAAGGAAACAATATAAGGAAAAGCACTGAACAGAGGTAATCATGGCCTTTTTAAAGTTTGGTAAACACAGTTTTTACTGAGCATACTGTACATTTTAAATTGTCCTCCTCCTTCTGTCTGCGTCTCCCCTATAGATTCTGCTACCTCATTTTCTTTTAGCTAGGTCTTTTATTGATCATAATAGAGAAGAATCAATTTAAAACATAGTTATATGGCAAAAGCTTAAAAATCTTACTTTGTGCATCTCTTCCAAGTTTATTCACTGAGATTTTAGAAGCTTTTTGACATGCATTGTGTGAGTTTCGATGTAGTGTTCTTCAAGAAAAATAAATAAATTACTTAAGCAGGTGTTTCTTGTCTTTGCAACATGCTAGCTGGTCTTTCCAAAAAGAAAAGAAAACAAAATTAAATGAACAAAATTTATTGAAGTGATTCTTTTCCCTCTGGCAAAGGCAAGATTTTTAGAATTTTTATGAAACATTTGAAATGCATCGACTTCTATAGGCCAAAACAGATCTTTGTGTTCAGTGCTGTGCAAAAATATAGAGTTGACATCTGAATTAATATTTTTACTCTCTAAATACACTGCTAATTAACAAAGAGTTAAGTTCTAGTTGGGATTTTCCTTCAGTTCAGCATGAAAACTGAATTGTGCTTCATAGTGTAATGACGTGGTGATTGCCAGTTTCTGCCTTACTGTTATCTAACTTTATGGGAACTTGCAGGTGATCTTACCGATACAGATGGAACACCCCAATTACAGAAAAATCATGTTTGCTTCACACATTATTCTAGAAGTGAACAGTGAGCAGAACCTCAATCAGTGCGTGTGGGACAGGCAGCTGAGTGTTCATTGCAATTCTTTCCCTGTGCTGACGGGCAAAGCGCCTTTTGCTACGGTCACCAAGAATATAGTTGTGGCTCAACTGCCCCAGTTAAAGTCTTCTCCATGGGGCAGCTGTTGCTTATCTCTGAGAATGAGTGTATAAGCATGTGTAATTTCACCCATTACAAAGAAGAAGTAAGACCCAGACATCCCAGGGGGAATTAGGGGGGTTACACCTATTGGTAGCACTGGCACATCTACGTACCCGTTGGGAGTGCAGACTGGCACGCTCAAGTAATGTCCTGACCTGGGGGAGCGAGTTGCCTGTCTGGGGAGATACAAATGTCTGGAGAAATTCTGCGATAAAAGTCACAATGTAGGTTTTGGAATACTGGGTAGGAAATCTGAAACAAATCACAGCTGACAGATTTCCAATACCCATTGCTCTGGTCAGGCCCAAAATAGCATCATTGTGAAGTCCAAGTCCATCATTTGTCAAACACAGTATTTCTATAGTGGCTATTGCGATGTGGTTCAGATTACAAAATCACTAGTGCAAATTTGAGCCAGAAGTTTGGTGCAGAACAGAAAATATGATGCGGGAGAACTGCTTGTGGTTCAACACCGTCCAACAAAAATTCTCCAGCTAGCTCTAAAAGAGCAGTTGAAGTGAGACTGTGGCTTCATTTTAGCAAAGCGATTGTAACCAAAGACTCACACACCTGCTTAACTACTGGCAACCATTAAATAGTAAAGAAAAATCAGTTCATTTCTATCATACTGCTTGCTAGAACCTCTTTTCCAAATACATTTTTTTTCTCCCATTTACATAAACCAGCCCTTGATTTTTGATAACTCAAGGATATGATTCTTCTTCAACATGCTGACATGCTTTTTTATTTAGAAATCTGTATCAGTGTCTTTCTATGAATGTCCCAGAACATCATCCACACAAATGCTAGAATATATATCAATAAAACAGTGAGGAAAATGAAAAAAAAAAAGCAGGTTATTAGTCTAAGAAGGAAAAATTGAGGGATACTCATGAAATTTTTCAGTTGCCTGCATTTAAAAATAAAAAAAAAGAAGCCTTGTTAAGAAGAGGAGGAGAATGCATTATTGTTCTAGTCCCTACAATCAGAGAGAACAAGTGATGGGCTTCCCTTCTATTAATGTGTCACAAGTCAGAATGAAGTATGAACATATTTATCTACCAGTAGAAGACGAACAACTCAACCTTGGCAGTCATGGGGTCCAAATTCCTAATTTCTATCTTGGAGCATCAACAACTTTTTCTATGAGACAAAATATGCATCCACACAAAGGCCAGTGCTTCCAGCCTGTCCTGTGGATCCAGCCACAAGCAGGTGCTCCCCTTCTGTGCTGCGTGGGCATTCAGCTACTGGGACAGCAGTATTGCCCAGAGGCTTTTCTAAATCTTCATGACATGAGAAGAAATGGGTCTGACAGAAGCTTCCAGGCTATGGTATCTGCCAGTAAATCACCGGTTGACCTGTGACAAACAAAACATCTGTAAATATCTGTCAAAAAGAGAGGGTAAAGGTGATTCAGCTATGGTGCAGATGAAAGAGTAGATGACCTGTCAAGCTGTCTTCTAGTCTCTTATAAATTGAAATAAAAGTGAACTATACTGTGGGTATGTAGTGAAGGGTTTGCTCTACACTTCTCTTTGTTATGAGCATGGACATTCTCCCTTATGTGAACTGGTTATCACAGTCTTCAGGGAGTTCTTTGATTAGAAAAAAAAAAAGAATAAAAATAATCCATTTGTATTTTTCTTTATTATAATGCAAAGAACCAGGCATTGTTTCAAAAAGCACTGAGCATAAAGCCAAATGTGAAACATACTGGGACTCCTTTCATAAATTTCATGAGAAAGAAAAAGACATTTATTTCTGTAATCCACGGATTTCTCCAAACCCAGTGACAGAAAATGCATGTAACATTTTTTATTGTGATGCATCTGACTGTTGCAGAGTTTGCTGTGAAAAGGTACACCTGTGTTTTAGAGAAGGGAAAATGTTAATGAGGTTTCAAATACTGATGCGTTAATTCCTTCATTCATGTTCTTTTGCCAGTCACCTACTTAGCATTCAGTAGAAAACTATTGTTTTCCACATCTCAAGGAATAAAGGTAAACAAAATTGCTTCTTAAAGAGACCTGAAGAAAATGTTTACATATCATTTCTTTGTAGGAAACAACAGCAACAACCTAACACCAATGAAAAGACTGTCAGTTTTCTAAGGAGAGCCCTTTCCATCTATAACGCTTCTCATAATGGTGAGTCATATAATCGCAATTCAGAGCTGACCTACATAGCTTATTAAAAATTTATTTCAGTCTAGCTAAGACTGTAAAGGTGCATATAAATCATGTATTCCATGTTATTTAAATTGATAAAAACATTTTGTTAGTTATTTGTTCTCTAAATTTGTAATACTAGCACCACGGGTATAGAAGTGGAGGCTAGTGCCGTCTGAAAATCCACATTCTGGCTGACATTATTTAAATAATGATGTACTATATTCATGCAAATGTTATCTGGGGACATTAAATCTCTTAGCCAGTGTTGCTTATGGTTTGCATGTCAATAGTTTTCTGAAACACAAAATTAGGGGGGTGGCGTGGGGTGGACATGACGTATTTGCTAGGAAGTATGTTCAGATCAGACAATTACTTTTGGAACAAAATTGCATGTCTCTCATTTCATTGAGACCAAGTCGGTGAACATAATCGCTGTTTTTCTATTGTCACAGTTGAATTATGTTCAAATTGCCCTCTGGAGAATGCAAGGAATTATGTTTTTTAAAAGTTTAGATTTTTATTAGATAGACAAACTGAGTCATATAGGAAGTAGGTGAGTAAGAAAAATTCTAACAGCAATTGAACTGTAAAGTCAGGAATTTCACCTGCTTCATTCTCTGGCCTCTGTTAATTATACAGACCTTTGGAGATAAGATGGAAAACGGTAGACAGACAAATATAAGGACAGGTATACCACAGGGAAAGAATCTGGCGCTACCTGCTTTTTATGGCACTTACCAACCATCAAGGATCCATGAAGGCATATTTTCTGGACAAAAGGAATATAAAAAGTGTAGTATAGACTGGCTGCCCAGAAATATGGACTCTGGGTCAAAACCTGAAAGAAATCAAACCAAAAGTCATCCAGACTTAATTCTATCTCAGTCCTTGGGACTAATGTTCCTCACTAATTAAGTCCATCTGGAATCCTGGAGCTAGTTGATAAGAAACACTAAGCACAGGGATTTAGGCCAGATAAATTTGGGCATCAGAAGGAGTGCTGGCTGACTGTGGGCCAGCAGTCTGGGAATCTGGCCTGACCTGGACTTCACGGTTTTCTTTTTTGGCCACCTAACACAGTCAAACTTCAAGAAAAGGAGTGAACTGCAATTGTCTTCAAGTTTTTACACTGATGAGAAAAAGCTACAGGGTCATGCGGTGTAGCATAGGAAATAGTGTTTTGGCATGATTTTTATTTGTTTGTTTGTTTGTTTTTAATAAAAATGTAAGAAAACTGCATAAACCCTGGTAAGGCAGGTGCCTGCGTTAACATTCATAGAAGGTTTCGTAGAACTAAAAACAATGCAAACCATTTTAATTACAGCTAGTGCATTCTGGTGGAACATTTGTTTTACATTGTGAAACTCGCCATTGCATTCAAAGCTGTGAGGTTACTAAAACATTATTTTTCTGTTCAATTGTCATTGCCAAGTATGATGTGAATTTCCCCTACTAATGTAATTTCGTGCACCTTTAGGGCAGCATCTATATGAAAATTGACCTATAATTTGTGTGAAATATTATTGTAATATCCATGTTGGAAATGGAGCATAAAATTATACTAGTATGTACACACAGGCCACATTTGCTTATTTTTGGGGCCTTGTTTCAAGATTGTTATTTTATCTAGCAGGTTGTTTTCAACATGAATCTTTTTGAATCATTTAATAAAGATCTGGAGTGTTAATTTTGATCTGTCAAAATTCAAATCACTATCACTCCATTGCCTTTCTTGTATCAAAGCAAATGTCATAAGAGTCAGGCTGAAGTTATTAACTCTAGAGATGCAATTTAAAGTCACAACTGGATTCTTCCATTTTAGCTGTGACATCTGCAAGCACCAGGTTTTAAATGTGTTACATACTGTCCCTTTGAGGATGTCTTCTCTTTCACTTATGAGACTGAAACACTTTGTTAAATATTGAACAATGGGATTCTAGGACAAACCCTTTGTGCTTTTATTTGCATTTTGTTTTTTACTTACATCCCAGTTGTAACTGCAGCCTAAAACCAGAAAGTTAGAAATCTCAAATGTCTCAGTAATCAGTGAAGAGAGACAGTTGCTCCTGTAGGAATCCTCATCTCTCTGCCCCCAAGCTGCATGGGAAAAATATTCTCTAGCTTCTGAGCAAGCTCTGAATAAGTAACTTTTATTCCTAATGTTTAGCGAGCTAAAGTTGTGTGAGATGAAGCCAACCACTGGTGTTCAGACCCACAAAAGTGTATAGATGCTTCACTCTAGCTGAATCTGAAGGATTTGTGATCATAAATTTCAGAGACTTTGGGATTTATTTTATTCCCACGTAACTTTTTGGGAGAAGCCTCCTAGTGATTCCTAGCATGCCAGAATTATAGAGTACAAATGAAAGAACCGAGCAACAGAGAAGAAAGTTTTGTGCCCAAACCATAAGCCTTAACATTGAACAACTTCTTGTAAAAAAAAAAACTGGTGGGAAAATTCAATTCAGTCTGAGCAATATTTGCAAATATTAGAGATGATATTAATTTGTACATGCTTGTATTACCTAAAGCTTGTAGTTGCTTATATTCCTAAATATTCAACAAAAATAGAGACCCAGTGATTTCTTGAATGGCTACAATTTCCAGGGCCTTTTTCTGCCTTCTGAGAAAGTTTCTACATATCATAGTAGGGCTGCAATTACTCCATCACTGCAGAAATGTACTCTTGCTAAAGAAAGAACTTAATTATCCTCCTATTTCCAGCTTGTCTTTCTTGGTACGACATTTGAAAGGTTTGTGTCAGAGCATTGCCTGTAATCATACATGATCAATTTGGGTCTATCTTTAGGTCTTGGCATAGCACCTGTATTGTGTGACTGAATGAATTTGATGGGATGTTTTATGGTTCAGATATGTGCAGCAGCGCATGTTGGACTTAAAAGAATCAAGAGAGAGAATGAAAGACCTCCACATTCAGTCAAACTGGGCAGAAAGTAAATAATTACAAGAAGATGGAAATAGTTGGATTAAGAAGAAATACTGTGAATTATAACAGGAAAAGAAATTCTATCAAATCTATAGGTTTAAAACAAGCTGTGATTTGAAGAACATTATACCACCTCTTACTCTGTTTTTATGTGCATGTGTGTGGATGTGGATGGGTGGGTGGATGGAAATGGGGAAGTAAGCAGATGGGAATAATCTTTGCTAGTTAGGAAAAAAAACACAAAAGATACAAAAAAAATTAAAATTCTGACTTGCATCACGGTAGATTCAAAGCCCTAGGCATTTTTTTTTTTCAAGGGAAAGAAAAGCTCTTCTGTATTTTGGTGCTTGAGATGTGTAGCTTGATCAGGTCTACTGGACTTCCTACGTGCATCTGACCCCAGATGAATGCCATGGACTGTACAGGTCAGTGCAACCTTCACAATTTTGACCAAAAATGTAACTAAACATGAGCAAAACTTTTTAATTGGAACTTTGCTCCAGTCAAGACTTGTCTGCAAAATATTTCACTCAGTAAGCTGATACCTTTCAGTAAAACCTTCCAAATGATATGTAAAAGGTCAGATTTACAAGCAAATCTGTAGTGGAAAAACCTACTTTGGGAGGAGACAAAGTTTTTAAGGCAGAACTGTGGATGAATAAATTACACTAGGAATAGTGCTGGGAAGTGGTATAGAAATAATCCTCATTTTTTCCAGAGGGCTAATAAACAGAGCTTTTTCAGAAAGTTTTTGACTGTGTACTGAACATTACCAGCTCCACTAATAACTTTTCTCATGGAAAATTCTTACTTAATATAACCTACTCCTGAAATCTGCACAAAGTAATTCAATAAGTACAGTTATTCATTCTTTTGTACTTTGAAAGAAAATAAAAAGGAATTAAATGGTAATCCTCAATTCTTTTAATTCAAAACATTTTTGCAATTCAAAGGCAAGAATAGGATCTTAGTAAGATGACACTGTGGTATCTTATCTTTATTCTCTGCCAGATATATCTGTTTGAAATTTAGTCAACTTGCTGTAACTGATACTGCTTCAAACTTACTCTACAATCTGAAAATCAGGCTGTTTTGTTCTGCATTTTATATCATCTCCAGTAGCAGAGAATATGAAATAAGAGTTCTGCAGGCAGTTTTACTGATGAATGATGCACAAGACAATGCATTTCACTCTTCAGTCTGTGTCCCAGGAAATTATACACAGGGGAAAAAATATGCAAGGCAAAAAGGGAAAATTACTTTTAACAAATCAAATACCAAATGATACTATTAATTTAGCTAGTTAAGAAATATGTGTTTGGTAGTTTTCGTAAATGTTGCATTTATAGAGCATATTTTCTCACAAAATTTATAAAAATGCTTATCAGCTATCAAGAGAAGCTTAAATGATATAATGTGTGCAAAACTAAGCATTGCTGTTAAATAATAATAATGTTAAATATAATGGCTTTTTGTAGTAAATTTTTACCAAAAACATACTTCATCAAAGGCAGAGGTAGAAAAATAAAAAGAATATTAAATAAAGTGATATATAAGTGTGTCTCCTATGCGCATATACACCTAGCTCTTAAATAATGGTGTAGATAACCCATACTGATTCTTACTGTTTGTTTAAAGTGTCTAATTTAGGTAGCAAATCTTAGACTTTGAAATCCCTATGTAGTCAAAGGAAGAAAAAAAATTGTCCCTTTCAAGGACATTTATAATCGCTAAAAATACCAAATAGCCTTCTTTTCTCTGCTGCGTGTCTGATGTGGCAAGACTGTTTTCTAAAAATCTAAACTGTATGCCTAAACTAAATGCACTAAGTGGCATAATACTGTCTTTTAAATCAGATATGAAAACATAGGTAGAATAACTTAAAACAAATAATTGCAAAGTTAAAAAAAAAAAAAGGGAAAACCATAACACCACGTGCTTCTAAATCCCAGGACTACCCTAAATGAACATGAAATCATTCAGCATGCCTTTTGCAAGCAAATCCTTTTAGCTGACCCAAACATGATGATTCACTGTATTTATGTGCTCAGCTTTTGAAGACCATGAGAGATCTTTGGCTGTACTCCCTGGTGGTAGCGCACTCGGGGGGGCATTGGGTAGCTCCTTGTCAATGAAAAAGACAAACTCCTCTGTCCAATTGTCCCTGTGATCTGAGATTGTAGTCTAATACTCCTTAAGGTGAAAATCCTGAAGGTTTGGACATTACTGTCTGTATAAGAAGATTATCTACGCTCAGTGTCACCAAAATATTTGAGCAATGTGGTACTCAGCACATTTGTTCCTGTTTCAACAAGATCTAATGTTGACTTGAGCTGATTTTTGAGACACTTCAAACAAAGGAACTTTCTTCTCTGTTCAAAGCAAAACTGTCACTGTAAGATTGGAGAGTGGCTCAAACACTGACCCAAAGACATGAAGTGATGCTCTGAGAGAGAATTAATACCAGTGTATTCTTTTTCTCATACTTACTTCCACATAAGATTTTAGGATTATCTCTGAATTTGCTTGTTACCAAATGGCTTGTGACTAACTAACATAAAAACAAAGCAAAACCCTCTGACTGCTTTTACACTCAGACTGACCAACTACTGCACACTTTCAATCTTGGACCATAATTGGCAAGTATTATAAGAAATGGAAGGAGTTATTTTGTGCAATTTAGAAAGTGGTCTTCCTATATACTTAATCTCTAGCATGAAGATCATTTCACCTGCTCCAGTTTTTAATTGTTGTCATCCTTCCCCACCTCAGCATTGTTACTAAATATACAAAGCATATTTACAGAAACAAACAAAAAATACCGAAATCAGAAGTCATTTATAAGTTTCATCACCTACCAAAATGGTCTTTATGGAAATACCCGCTAGGGTAGATCTGAGAGGCTTGAACCTCATCCACATAAATGTCCACCATACAAGAATTCAGCGGACCTTTCTGAGGAGCAATATGATTTAAAATTTTACTACTAACAAACAAATTGATCTTATCTAAAGATCAATTATCTAGAGCCACGAGGATGATCCGAGGGCTGGAGCACCTCTCCTATGAGGAGAGGCTGAAAGAGTTGGGGCTGTTCAGCCTGGAGAAGAGAAGGCTCCGGGGAGATCTTATTGCGGCCTTCCAGTACCTAAAGGGGGACTACAGGAGAGCTGGGGAAGGACTTTTTACTAGGGCATGTAGTGACAGGACGAGGGGGAATGGAAGACAGGTTTAGATTGAACATTAGGAAGAAGTTTTTCACTTCAAGGGTGGTAAGGCACTGGAACAGGTTGCCCCGAGAGGTTGTTGAGTCCCCATCCCTGGAGGTGTTCAAGGCCAGGCTGGACGTGGCGTTGGGCAGCCTGGTCTAGTGGGTGGTGTCCCTGCCGATGGCAGGGGGGTTGGAACTCGATGATCTCAAGTGCTTTAAATTCTTCACTACTAAATGTCATGTGCCTGTTAAATAGCAAGTGGGATCTTTACCAGGAGTCAGTTAATCTTTGTGATGAATGGTTGTTTATATAACGCTCAGAAACTGTTAGCCTCTACGTAGACAAGTATGGTGAGGACAAGTACTTGCCTCACAGAGTTCAGACTGAGAATCTGATTCTGCAAAAACACTCTCACATGAATTTATTGAATCAAGCAGCCTCACTGAGCTCAGTGATAAAATTCTTCTACACATTTAAGCACGTACACAATTTTTGTAGGATAGGTATTGAAAAATATCAGTTGAATCGATTTTTTATTCCATGACTCTGTGTTTAAAATGCCCAAACAAGATTTTGGAACACAACCAACAAAGTTGTACCTTGTGAGCCTGATAATATAATCAATTTCTTTATTATTGAAAAGACAAAATGGGAAGAAGCTTCATATGTTCAAGAGAAATAACAATCATTGGTGTGCTATCACTTCACGTTGAGGGTGTTTGCACTTTAAAGAATAAAAGACATTTCTTTGACATTCAAATAACAAAGGTGGATCCAACAAATGTTACTAAATGACTGAAATCCTTGATTCTTCCCCTTCCTGCTTCTGTCCTACCCTATATTTCTGCCTGTCATTAAAAGAATACATTTCTAGTTTGATGGCTGAAAACAAATCCCTTGAAATCAATATAATCCTTGACATTGAATTTAAGAGGAATAGGCTTTGGCCTTGAAACTTTCAAGATAGGAATATATCACCATTTAAAGTCATCTCTGCAAAGAAGGTGGTTCAGGTGTTTTGACGTGCCTGTGGCTGAACTGCCAGACAGCAGACATTGAACCTCAGTACTCTGGATCTTAATGCATGAGCTCTCCTGCTTTAGGTAAGGAAAGCCTCCTCTATTTGCTCATTGACCTTTATATCTGGGCCAGCCAATATTAGCATGGGAAAAAAAGGCACCAGAGCAGATAGGTTACAAAGGCCACTACCGGATCGGAGATTCTGAGTGAGACGTGTTATATCAACCAGAAGAATTTCATTTCGAGAGGCAGAGGAAAAATGAGCACCCTGAGAACAAGCAGTGCCAAAGCCACTGCAGATGAAGGGGAGAAAGAAGGGGCAGAAAGAATTGCTGTGGGCTGCATTCCCATTCACTGCAGCACTTGTCTGCATATCTGTTTCCTAGTGGGATAGGAGCGGTCATGCTGCCCTGCTCCCCTACATATACAGCAGCTTCAGGGTTCCCCAGTTTATGAGGTCCTTCCTGCAGGTCTTACTGGTTGGCTGGAAACTGTTAACTCAAAGAAGTAACCATGGTTTCCGAGGGCACAGCATAAATGGGGGTGGTCTTGGAGGAATGGGTATCTCCAAAACTACCACTACTCAAATCTGTGCCCAGAGTAACAATCCAGCCTTCTCTACCTATTTCAGCTAAGTTAATATTTTTTTCTTTACCAGTATTAAGAGAAATACATTTATATGATAAAGAATTTATATGATAAAGAATCAATCGTATGGTCTTTATCATATGAAGCCATCCAAGCTTCATTCATATCCATGACATGAAGCCATCCAAGACACTTTGGAGGCATCAAGTCCACTTTGAGAATATTTTATGTAAATTATCTGAAGAGAAATGTCATGGGTATTAGCTAGATAATGTATACATATATGCTAGAGTATGTGAGTTTATATATGTTCATATACATCCACACACACTTATACGAACACACATACAGTTCTGGACCTTTTTATCAGGCTTTCATATGCAACAGATTCAAAAGAGTTATTCCCAGAGAATCTCATTAAAAAATAATTTAAATTATAGTACTTAATGGCCATTTTAAATTTTTGGTTGACAGCCTGCTTTCAGTAGACGTTATTAATATAATTAAGTGTAAAGAAAGCAGAAGAAGAGAACACTGGAGAAATTAGAAAAGAGCAATTTTTGTGCCATCACTGCAAGGGAAATAAAAATAACATTTCCTTTTCATTTATGAACAAAGAAAAGCATATCTTCCCCCACTTCTAGCATGTCTGAAACTTATTTTATTCTTCAGTCTACCTCTTCTGTTTGTTTCCTTCTTTCTTTACTATTTTGGCTTTGTGTTTTCAGCTGGGAGCCATCGCACCCAGTAGACCACTCACATATTTATAGCCTGGCAAATTGATTCATTCAGGAATCTGAAGTGTTGCCTGAGAGGCAGTATGACTGAGCACTGATGAAAGACACCCAGACTAAGCTACTGCGCATAAAACAGCCTGCTGCTAAGGTGGACTTGACAAGCCCAAAAGGCAAAGTACTACTTGTGTGTGTGTGTGTTATGATGAGAGAGAATATTAGTTCATAGGCTACCTTCATCTTTTTGTGCATTTATTTTCTTTCTTTCATCAGCTGTTTATTCTTTATTATTAAAACTCTGGCGTCTTTGATTTGCTCATGTTAGACTCCGTACATCTTCTGTTTACATGTATCATGAAATGTTCTGCTGGTCTCTGGCATTTAATGAAAAAAAACCCAAAACAATCAAAGAGAAACCAAAAAACTTGCTTCTCATTCTGATTGCTGGCTGTAATTTACTGCAATTCATAGGGCAAAGGTAAGGATAGTCTTTTAAGAAATGTTCACTAATTGAAATAAATCAGGAGCACTGGAATTGTTAAAAAATTGGCATTCGGGGTTTATACTGGTTGCTTTGTTACCTAACTGGGATTGATACTCCAGGAGGAAAGGTCAAGGCTATGGTGAGAGTCTTAGTCAAAGAGCTGAAATTACAAGGGCTTTATATGAATGTGAATAGCTTATCTTTTTTCCCCCAGTACTAATGGTTTCCATTTCCAGCTGTCTGCCCTGCAGAGATGAGCCAGCTATTTGTGAAGCCATTGCTTGAAATTACTGCCCCAAATATAAAGATAAACCAGCACTTAGGTTATGTTAAAAGTCTGAACTCTAGTGGGTTCAGCAGTTGCCATACAAGTAAATTAGTTTTCTCAGCAGCAGAAATGGGGTCAGTGAAGGCTAAGGGGGAGAGCCGAAAAGGAGGCCACGACAGATGTTTCACAGTGTGTTGTCATTAACGTGGGTGATATATGCAGAATAGAGATGAGACAGATGAATGAGATGAAACATTATGAATATTAAAGAAAGAGATAAGGACACATTTATATATATTATAGAACAGTCAGTATCACCAATTTCTAAAGGGTGTCAAAGGCTGTAATCGAGTAGTTAAAAGTTGCTGCTTTCCTTCCTTCTTGGTGAGACATATTTGCATACTTATTTTGCAAATTTTCATGCAAAATAATTTAGCTCTACCAGACAACACAGAGAAAATAATGAAGTTTGATAACACTGGGTGAAATGAAACAATGAAATGTAACACAGACACACACTCGCATAAGTATATTTATATAAAACATATTGCAATGATTCTTTAGCTACCTTATCCACTTAGACAAATTCGAAACGAGGTTTGATAGCTAATGAGTGTGCATGTAAGCATGTCTACTGGAGTGCAAAACTGGTTTTATAAAGGACTGTGTTCCCTCCTTTCACCAAGAACTGTACAAATTTGGTTAATAAAAAAGTCTTCAACAATCTTGAGAAATTATGAAGGTCCTCTCCCCTAACTTTGTCCATTCATAGTTAACATTTACTCTAAACTAGAGTAGCCAAACCATTTAACTAGTCAAATAAGTTTCAGTTAGAGTCAATGGTGATCAATAAGTACTTCCAAACGATGAGTCATCTCCTTATGAGACAGGTGCTCATAGGGCTGTCTGGAGATTTGGTTTGTATATTTATTGATATAAAATCTTAGCTAAAGGATTAGCCAAAGTGTATCCCGTAGAAGCCTTATGGACAGATGAACTGTCCAAGCAAGAGCATGATAATGAATTCTGGCAGCTGGTACAAGATACTTTTTGATTCAGAGAGGGAATAAAAGGGATCTGTTTATGAAGTGTAAAGTGGACTTGCACTTCTGTGGCTTCTGTGATGGTGATGGAATGTGTCCATCCAGATTATGTGAAATTAATCATTGTTTTGTATCGTTGTTTTGACTGCTCTATAAAGAAGGAGTCAAAAATATATGTTTGGCATTATCCTCGTGGTTGTACCTTTGTGGCAACGTCTTGCTACACAGTGCTCACACATTTTTGGAACAAATGTTAAGGCTGTGTCTTGTGGGCAATAAATATCACCGAGTCTTTAGCGCTAGGCTAAACCTTTGCTTATTTTCTGTGAAACAAGATTAGCATCGACATCAGTGAACGGCCAGCACAACAGCGGTGAAGCTTCTGTTGTTGCAATCCTGACAGTTCCCACGTACTGCAGACAGCAGCAGTCTCTGTGAGAACAGCGCTAAACATAAATAAAGTGAATCAATGTATGGAAGCCCCTGTATTAAGGGCGGTGTATTTTCTGTGTTCTGCCATTTTACACAAAGAGAGTATGGTGTATATAAGGAATATATGTAGAGAGTACTGGGAAATGTAATGTGACTGAACAAAAGGGTTGAACTGAGGAACGCTGAAAGGGAGAAAGAATCTGACTGGGGAATGGTCATGATGTTCCCCTACATGTGGGTAAGAGATCAGACCAGGGCAGGAACAGGCTGCTTGAGACAAGGCAAACAGGGACTCCCTCACAAAGTCCGTCCCTGCTTTGCTACAGTCTCCAAAATGGAAACCACATGTCCCCTTTTGTTTAGGCAGCCTATACTAATCTTTACAACCTATTATTGGCACCAAAAAATTGAAACAGAGTGCCCTGGGTGACACCTCTAAATGATTCAACCTTTCCAGTGCCACATGATGGAATTAAAAAAAAAAAAACCCAAACACAAAATAACCAAGAGCTTGTTGCTTTGTAATTAGACCCTTTTCCTGCCCCATTTATATATAGAAATATATATGTACATAAGTTCAAAAGATAGAGTAATGTAAAGGATATAAATTTAGTTTTGTGAATGTCCTCCTGATTTTAAAGTGTTACTATGATATACTCTGTAATTTTGAAATTCTATTGTGAAAGTATATTTATTGTTCCATTGGTTTTGTCATTCATACTTTGTCTTGTATATTATCAGACATGATAGAAAAAAAAAAGTCACACGAAAAGTTTAACTTTGAAAAAGTGAAAATGGGATGAAATATATTTCCCTCCCCCCTCCAACCCAAAAATGTCAGGAAAATCAACACTTCTTTGTGATCATTTCCATTTTGATGGAATTGTGGTTTCAAAAAGCGAATGGTTCTGTCAACGAATTTCACACTGGCTCTATTGCTAAATCAATCATTTGAAATTAGAAACTGCATTATGAAGCAGCCTTTCAATATGATCACACAATAATTCTGTTTAGGTTTCTGGGTTGGTTTGTTGTTTTTTTCCCCCCAGAATCCCTGCCTTTTTGAAGGTGCAAAGTGGAAAGTGGCTATTTCAGATGCCTTCTCTTTCTTCATTGTTTAAGTGCATTTTCTGCCTGCCTGGCTTTGAAGGCAGAACTATTAATTACTCACTAGCCTTTCATTTTTTTCATCCATCTCACATCTGTGTTTCCCAAACATGAAAGAAAGTACCTTCATGACTTCCCCAAGAAATGAACAATGGACTGTTTTCCCATCATAAAGCTAAAGAACTGAGAGACAGATGAAAATAAAACTATCTGATCATTTCAGATGTCTAATTTAAGGAACAGAGTTTTAAAGTTATTAGCACTTTGGAGACTTAAAGCAGAGCACTTATTTTCTCTCAAGTCATGACTTAGAGTGCACAATTCTTCTGAAAATCAGATACTGAGTTATCAAATTAGGCACCAGAAAATGAGTCTCAGAGTACTGTGAAATTTTAGTTTAAGTGTTTTGATAAGCTGCACAACTGGTTTCAGGAGAGAGCTCAGCATCAAAAGAAACTCCCTGCCCAAACTTCCTCTCTCTCTGCTTCTCAGCATAGGTGATCAGTCCTCAGGACAATCAGGAAAGAGCAGAGCAAAAGCACACCCTTGCACCACTGACATGTTACTGGTTTGCAGCATTTTATGAATGGCCTCAATCATTTTGTGCAGTAACCTGCCTTCATATCAAAGTACTCTGAAGTGAACTTAAACTTTATCTTCTCACATCTTTTCTCCAGGGATATTTGGTAAAGAAATCTGTGTTTAATAACAATAGTCAAGCTACTAATTCCAGTATCAATTTGCATCTCATCTTCATTCCATGTTTTCTTGAATTTATGTACGACTTTGGAAGAAGGTTGGCAGACTGTTGTGTCAGTGATATGTGTCATCTTACAGCCTCCGAGGACAGAACACGCTGGCATGCTGTCAGCTGTGACTGGTGCCTTTCTGAACATCATATTTTTGATACATAAGAATAAAACCCACAGCTCCTGCTATGTTCATTAGGAATGAAGGGAACTTCAAAAGTGGATAGGCATTTAGTGTACAAGCAAGACGTCACACTCCTGGACAGTGTGAAGGCAAATGGGCTTTCAGTAAAATCAGTAGGATATTGATTCTAGGACTTCTTTATTCAGCAGGTAGTGAACTTCCAAAAATTTTTTGCCCCAGGAAGTTGTGAAGACAGTCTTTTCAGATTAAGGGAAAGATTACATAGCAGTGTGTGGGAACTAGATGATCTTTAAGGTCCCTTCCAACCTAAACCATTCTATGATCCTATGAACAACAGGTCTGTAAACAGAGGCTGAAAGGAACAGACTTGGGTGTAGTTTCTAACATCACTAACCAGTTGGAGAAGGAAGTGTCAGAAGTGGCCAGACCATATTGTCCTTAAGCAGTCTATCATTGCATAGTCCTGGACCAGATGGACTGTCCCAACAGGTAGACTATCTGGTCTTATCCAGAAACACATTTCTCATATTCTCAAAGATAAACTGTTGTACTTATCTTCTGGGTTATCTAACGCACTGTGTCTGCATGGACTTTTATGTCAACAAAAAAGGCAAAGTCCCATGATTTAGTCCAACCATCTTTCATTACAGAGTTATCTAAATTATATTACCTCACCTCTTCTGAGGGTTTAAGAGGGCAGACAGAAAATTACCACCACTCAGAGGACAACAATACCTTATTGTATCGAGGTAAATTGATTGGAGGTGAATTCTAGCAGGAAAGATGCCATTTGTGGTCTCCAGGTGCATTCACACTGGTGAATAATAGCTCCTTCATGTTCTGGGGCATCATGTTGCTGTGCATTTTGTACATCTCAGCAATGATAAATTCTTACTGTAGCACAGCATTGAGAGATTCTTAGATTTTTTCCCAAGATTAAGTAATGAGTACTAGTTTTTTTGCAGTGCCCCTTTTCACTGCACTGAAATTTGTCCATCTACTCTTGAAATAGAATAAGTCTTTTAGGAAGACATTCAAGGACTCCAAAGGAGGGAGCTGTTATCCTAGCCTTAGTCATCTATCCTAGTTAGTCATAAATGCAGTTAAAATGCTGTAGATTTTTTATGATTTTATAGCAAATCTTTTCTGTAATGACTCAAAAATTTTCTATATCTTTTCTGTTACAAGCTAAATACTCTAAATTTATCTGAATTAACCTCATTCTGTTTTGATTTGATTTATCTACTTCTCTCATTTATTTATATACAGTTGCAATTCAACCTTGTTTTCTGGAGTTGCTATCGCTGTATTCGTTCAAGAAGTCAACCAAAGTACTTTTTTATTCTTTCTTGTAGATGACATAAATAAAGATGTGTAGTTATATATGCAGATGATCTCAGTTCTCATACCAAAGATTTATATGGAGGAGTCGAATGTGTCTGTGAAAAAAAATAGATGTTTCCCGGAGGAGTTTATAGCGTATGGAAGATAGTAATCAAAAATTTTATGAAAAGGAAATGGAATTCTTTCTCCCCCTAAGTAAATATTTCCATGGGAAATGTTTGAAATAGGTTCTTTCTCTTTTTTTCAATTCCTCCTCCACCTCCCCAAACCTAGGTTTTGAAGTAGTACTTTAGCGTTTGTTGTTCTATTACTTTATGCAATGATTGAGAAACAATCCATGGCAATTCCTTGCCTTGCCTTTTGATATAACTCTGTATTACCAGTTTTTAAGAAATGAATATACAAAGAGTTTTCTGGACAGCTCCTGTGGTTAGTAGTCTTCAAATCCAATGGAACAGGCAGAAACAAGAGCATTGTAGTGGTGAGCACTATAACAAAACTTTCAGCGTCTAATTTCTCTAACTCCACCTCTCTGTTACTCTTTTTTTCTTTTTTTTGAAGGTTTCCTGAGCAAATGTGTTGTGTCAGCCACCTGCAATCTAAATTCAATAACTGTCCCATTAAAATAAAACCTGGTGCTAAGGTTTTTTGGACAATCTAGAAGAATGGGCTTTTTGTGTGAGAGAGAGGATAAGGACACGAGTGAGGAGGAAGGTGTCTTAGCTTTTGCTCAGCAGGGTAATTGTTTTCAGTTTTCTGAACATCCGTTGAATACCATGCAAAAGAGCCCTGGGAGACATAAATCTGGCTTCCCACCTCAGCTGTTCTGTGATTCTGTGATATGTGTTGATACAAAAGGGAACTCTCTTCCCTAGAGGGTCATGGGTCTGCTTTCCCCTGAGCTAATAGAAATGCCTAACAGATAAACATCTTTTTGTGCTGGTTTCTCCACCTTTTTTCACAGATTACCTTATTTATTGGTTCATTACTCACTGATTCTGCTCTTTCCATGGTTAATAAAAATTGATCTCTTCTTGGAGAACACTCGTTGCTGGAATGTCCTCTTGGCTGTTTAAAGCCATTACTGCGTCTTTTCTCGTTGTGATGTTGAGTCCTGATCTTCAGGTTCCTAAATACAGTTCTAGTCAACAAGCCAGCTATACCATTCACATTATCACACTGATCTGGTAGTTCTGGAAATACCATCTTTTTTAGAATTAGAGTATATGCCACCAAGAATTAATTCTTTCTTCCAAAACTTGGGATTTTGCCCTCTTTTCATTTGACTAGAGCTACTTTTATTCTCTTTTGTTATCCAGCGTCTGTTACCAGACAATTGATTACAGTAAACCGGTTATTCTAAGCAGACATCATGATATGAGAAAGATGATATAATTTTGTTTCTCCCTCCACTGAAAACTCAATGAATTGTAATGAAAATAACCAAATTGCTTTCAGTGATGTAGGGGTTCTCACCCATGCAAACAAAATAAGCTTCAGTCTGTCTCATGCAAGGGCTCATCAGCAGAGTGTGGTGGAGACTGCTTTGAAGACTGCAGGGAGGGAATTGTCTGAGTGCAAGCGAGGAGGAGTGCATGGCGTGCTTCTACCCCTAGGCTTCACCCTCCATGAGTTAAATTCACTGCTGATCATGAAGCAAAGGGATTTGAGGGGATGTTGGATGATACTTGTCATGCAGTGCAGTCTACTTAGCTCTCCAAGAGCTAACTTTATGGATGCTTGCTATAACTACTCCCATGCCACAGTAATGGGGTGGGGGAAAAGATGACAGTGGAAGTCCTCTATTGATTAAAAAATGACCTACAGAATTTCTTTCCTAGGGATCAAGACGCATGAGAGGTAAAAGGTACATACTGTATGCAGGTTCAAGTGCTGCCCAGGGTGTATTTAAAGTATTCTCTATTTTCATTCCACTACCAACAGCCCTAATTGGCCCTGAGAAGTCAAGGACCAGCCATCAGCTTTGTCACAGCTCTGTCCATACTACTGTACTGCTTACTCTCTCTTCCTCTAGCTCATCCTACCTATTCCTGGAGCGGACTCTACCAGACATCTGTAATGTTAGCTCTTGTAAAGCAGTATGGGCACCCTGCATGGAAACTCTTCTCTGATACACCTTCATATTCCTTGATTTGAGTGGGATCCTGGGACACTGATGAAAGGAGTCTGGCAAGTACAATATGATGAAGCCTCCTCCTTCATACACCTTTCATTTCAGTTTCAGAAGAACAGAAGTGAGGAATTATAAAGACATAACACAAATCCCTCTTTACTTTAGCCTCAATAAATTCACATGACAACCTGACTGCATTTGATCTCCAGCCTTCTATAGAAGCAGCTGGGCTTTGAAACTACACTGCAACTTCCAACTCGATTTTCCTCACGAGTAAGCAACTGTCACCAAATTCACCAATGAAAGCAAATTCCCTGTGTGGCAGTTCTTAGGGCCTTGAGTAAGTGAATGCTCCTGGACAATTTTCAGGCATGTCCTCATGAAGGCGTTACTGAGTGTCTGTAGCTGCAAAACACTTGAATGGTCATAACATCAGTTATGTATTGCAAATTCTGAAATAAAATCAAGTTATAACAAATAAACCAAAAGAAGTTAAAGGATTTAACTACACAACTCTCACTGAATGTAAACTCTTGATGCTTTTATAATCTTATTTCTCATCTCTGGTTGAGTACAGACAACACGTCCATGTGCAGGTGTTGTCTTTGCAACAAATCAAAACTTTTTCAGAGATTTCGCCATCCTGTATCCTCTTCTAGTTCAGTGTCAGACCACATCTCAAGAAAGCTAAAGCTTGAGTTGTCAGCTGGTTTCAGTTGCGCCATGCTGATTTGTGGCTGTTGAAGATGCAGTCCTCAGTTTCTGGCATCAGAAGAGTCAAGATAGTTCAGCAATTTTGGGGAGATGAGTTCTCTGTGTGGGTGTAAGGCCCTCAGCTGAATTGTAGCATACCAAATTTAAACTGCCTGGGACTGTGAATTTCATGATGCAAAAAAGGCATGGAGACTGTTTGAACAGCTTTAAATCTACCACAGCTTGAGTAAGCAAAGGGGAGTTACAGAAAGAGCTACTACAAAATATACTTTTTTCTAATAGCCTGAAATTGTTTTAAAAAACCTACAAAGCTCAAATACATTAGTTTATTCTGTTTAAATTACATCTCAATAGAAATGTTAACTGCAACTTTAGAAAGAAGTATTTAACAGCACAATTGCCAGTCCTTCTCATGCAATGAGTTGTAAGCTCTAATAAATACATCAGGAAATCAACAGAGCAGATGGTTCAAGTTTAAGGAAGTAATCCATGCAGACAGACTCATATTTCCCTTCATCTTTTCCATTTCCTTCTACCTTCTGACTATATCCCTTCTGACTTCAAGGTCTGATATTTTTGGTAGTAAAATCTTCAATGCTCACCTTTTATACCTCTGGTATATGAACTGCAAAACACATCTGTCAGGATATTATAATAGAAGAGGAAGTAGATTTAGGGCTGCTATAAATCACCCTAGCTCTATCAAAACAGTTAAAACTACTACGGAAATGTTAAGTTTGTGACAATATAGCCCTTCAATTTTGATATTCAGCTTTCCTTCATCTAAAATAAAATAATGAAACAGGCTGTTCATAACAATATTGAAAGACTGTCTATCTGTGACCTATAGAAAATAATTGATCTAAATTATTGTGGATTAAAGTTTCTGCAGTGGGTCTACCTGACACAGAAGGAATTTGAATGGCTGAATATATTCAACCTTCACCAGTCCAAGGCTCAGAATGCAAGAGGTTCTTAACTGAGCTGGTTCAAATTGCCTGCAATGCAGTACAGTTTGCTGCTACTGCACCATTTAGGTGGTTATAACCTTCTTCTCCCCCACTCCCCCCCTCGCTTGCCCTCTCACTTCCCTCCCTTCCCCTCATTTCATTTTGAAAGTATTAATAGGAAAGAGAGAATACGTATAAAACTTCGCCTGTGAGCAACTCAGGAGGAAAATGTCCAAAGTCCATTTTCCAAACCAGTTTAAGATCTAATCTGAGATTCTAGTTTACTGTCGGAGTGACAGTTTTATCTGTCTGCTATTCAGTCAGCATTTTACATCACTGCACTTGATTTACACAGCTATATAAGTCAATTAAATGAAGTAGGTAAACTTTCTTCCTCCTCCTGCCCCCCAAACAACTCTTTAAGGCAGGATTTTGATTTTGTTGTGTTTCAGTTATCTTCATCTGACACACGCAGAGTACCAGGGCATGATGACTTTGTAGGAGGTCAAACGGTAGCAAAGCAGGAAAGAAAAGGGAAAAGGAAAGGAAAGAAAAAAAATATGCTGAGGAATAAATTGCATTAGTGCGTGTACTGTAATTATTCTTGGCACATGAGAATTTACACTGAGGAAATGCTTGATATAATGCATCTTTTCATGTAGTAAGCAGCAAGTGAAGGATGAAGGCAGGGATAGATCTTGTTAATAAATAGCTTTCAAATGCTGCTGCCCATGAAGCTGCTGCATTGACAAAGTGTATTAGTTAGGACAATTGTTAAGTGAAGCAGTTCACGTTTATTCTCCAAAGCTCATCCCCTCACAAGAGCCTTGATGGATATAGAGATTAGGAGTGCATTTTAGAAAATACGGAAAAGTACAGAATTAGGTGTAGGATATCTAATGAAGGGATTTGGAATAAATGTAAAAGGACAGCGAAAAATGAAGGGGATAATTGTCTCTCTGAGCTGAAGTTTTAAGAGAACCTATAGCAAGGTCAACACAGGACAAAGATGGAATATGTCTGGGCAATGTGAGTACTTCTCTGGCATTTGTGAAATTTGGGTTCTTCTCCTGGATTTGCTACTGAATATAGACTTGCACAAATTACTTCCTTTCCATAAGTATTTTTCTTTATCTGTGTAGATTATAAATGGCAATTCCCCCTTTATGCATTCGTATAGCATCTTGCTCAATGTGGCCAGTGTGATTCTAATAACAATATCCTCACAACACGGGTCTGGTCCACTCAATAACAGTAGCCAAGCAAATCATTATTTCAAGTGATTTCCATGCTTAGTTTGTTTCTTTAGCATATTTGCCTTTTTTAAATCACATTTTTTTAGATTTCCTTCATAGTTTCAGGGTTTTTTTTATTGTTATGCTGATAGACTGCTTCTGTGGCTGGAGTTCAATATTATATACATCTAATTAAAGGAAAAGTAGCAATGTGAAAAACGTGAAGTACATTTTGAAATCGTATACTTTTTTTTCCTCCTTCCTTTGCCATTTTAAAGTTTTGTAATAAAAACCTCAGCAGAGAAGGCTGTCAGTTTTTCCCTACTTTAATTTTAAATTTTTGTTATTTTGAGCTCAGACTCTTTCCCCACATTTCCTTTAGCCCTCTCTTTTCACAATGATGCAGTCAGTGCCAAAGTCATTGTACTGGGAGTCTTTATATCAGCAAAATAATAATCCCACCATTTGCCCTAATTAAATGTCTGTCTTCTGTGAATTTGTTTCCACTCCATTCACAGATGCGATGGCCATCTGTACTGAGCTCCTCATGTTGGCTTTGACATAGCTGTCACAGTGTAAACATGAAAAAAAAAAAGTATTTAGTACAAACTGTTTAAGACCTCAGGGTTCTGAGGAAATCTCTGAGAAGACAGGCTTTAAATCCTTACCAACGTGACTTCAACTCACTTGTGTTTGCAGTTGGGTATGTCCTACTTGTACCAAATCCACATCCTCGTGTCTGTGTAGTCAGGCAAGTCTAGAAGATGTAGAAAAAAATGCAGTGTTGTATAACAGAGGAGCAAGGCCTGGGCTTTAGCATTCAAGAACATACACAAGTTCACTAGTGGGATACCTCAAGAACTTTAGCTTGTGTTTTGGCACTAACCAGAGCCCCCTGAGCCAGCCGAGAGGGGAGCAGTGGTGTGTCTGGTGCCCACTGCACCCACCTCATCCACCCGTGCGGTCCCCCAGAGCTGCCCAGTAGCCCCGCACAGGTGAGCACCACAAAAATGAGTTGAGGACAGAAATACTGATGGTTTGGGTATTTTCTGCTCTGCACATGTGTTAGGGATGAGTACTTTTACCTTGGGTGTTCAGGGAGTAGAAATAAATGTCACAGCTTTGTAACAGATGGGCCATTTGAAAACTGCTGGAGGCAGCAGCACCAGGTCGGAGCTTATTATTTCTTTTAACTTGTTCAAAATTGCAATGATATCAAATAGACTAATTGCAATTATTTTTTTTTTTCCCTCAAAAAGGGAATTTTTCCTTTGGATGTTTCTCTCATGAAGGAAATGGGAAGGAGATAGGATCCAAAAAACCTGACTGTTGTTCCCATTAAACTACTTGCAGCCAATATGGTCCTTATTTAGTTCCTCCTTCAAGCAGAATGCAGGGGACAGGATTGATCCCATCCTTGATCTTGATGTATGGAAACTTTTCTACTACAACCAACAAATAACTAGCAATCAATCTGTGGCAATAATACTTTACGAGGTATCCAGAAAATGTCATTAAAAACCTCTTCAAGGAGTTACAGTAAAACAACTGTCAAATCTGTAATCCAAACCACTCTGAATGTCTCCACATGCCCATTGAGCCCAATGCATTCACAGAAGGCTCTGTGGCGTTTGAAGTCAGACTTCAGGTGAAGTGTGCCTTTGTGCTATTGAAACAACTCATTTTAAGCCTACTTCAAATATAGAAATGCTCCTCTTTCTGATTAGTAAGTCTTAAAATGAAATGGGGCAGTTGGAGAAGGTTTCAAGAATAGCAGAAGGCTGAGAAAAAACTTCCTTCTCCTGCCTTTGGTTACAAAGCACTAAAAATCATTTGACATTGTACCTCAGAGTCAAGCCCTGCTATGTACATAAAAGGAGGAGGAGGAGGAGATAAAGATGAAGAAATGTAACACTTGAAAGTGCTTTATCTCTTAGGAACTCACTAAGGAGCTGTGGATGACAGTTTAAAAAAAATCTAAAAATTTTCTCTTTCCTTCCTACACTTACTGAATTCAGTCCTTTTAGTTGCTTACTTTACACCCTCTATAGAGCTGCAGATGACTCGGATAGTTTTGTGAGGGAGGTTAGGACACTCCATATGCAGCCACACTCAGAAACTCTCTGACTTCCCCTTGAACAAGGATCCCATATTTTAGTTAGCCTTGGCTGCCCAGATTATTCTACTCCACTATCCTTGAAATGGGGAAAGGATAATTTGCCGCATGCGGGTAAGATTATTGCTCCACTGAAGACATAAGAGCTCCATCAGTTTATGCCTGCAGAAGATTTGGATCTATATCTCTGTAGTAGTAACTTTACAAATAATTTAGCTGCAGATTTTTGTTTTCAATTTCATGCCTTGTATGTCATAATTCTTTTGTGTCTGAAGATTTCTTAGAGTGTAAGGCATAGTAGAGAGCTGGAGCACTCAGCGTAAATTGTGCTCTCTCCTGCACCATGAGGCTATTAAACACATATACACAGAGTAGTTGTAAAGGACTTTGTGATCTTAGAACATAGGGGTACTTCAGACACGTATATTGCATTTTCTGCACACAGGAAGCAAGGTAGATGTCCTGGTTTGAGGTAAAACAGAACCAGGACAGTAGATAAAGCCATTCCCTTCTGCCCCTCCATACCACTTCTTTCAAATGGTCATGCTGCAAATGTTTCATGTACTTCTAAAGCCTAATTGAAACATTCCAATTAAATCTAAACATAAAGTGAAGCCAATAATGGAAGATTCTCATAGTAAGGTACCAAATATGGAGACGGAGATGGACCTTCAGAAGATTTGCAGCTTAAGACTTTCTGTTCCACACTTCACCACTCATAGAAGAAAATTCCTTTAGATAAAAGACAGTAGGAGTCATTAAGCTTATGGTTGAACAGACACAAGGACAATGGTATATTTTATTTATTTAGAGAAATCTGTTCAAACGTCCGCTGGAATTCAAGTCCCCCGTGTTTGTCATTTGGTAAAAAGAATAAAGACTCAAACACTGTCAGGAATCCTAAATTCTCTTGAGTTCTGCCTTGTAGATGTAGATTACTTGTGAAAGAGCAGTATAAACAATCCCTATTCAAAAAGCCATTAATTATCTTCAGACAATTATAATATTGCTTAGGCATCAATCCTTCCTTTTCCATACCTGTGCATTTGATCAACTCAGCCTATGCAGCATCTATATGTTTGTCTTCGTTGCTATGGATTTGATTGATTTTGACACATTTTCTTAATTATTCATATAGAGCAGCCCATACTCAGTTATATGGGACTCTATACTCAGTAGAATAACTCACTTGCCCTCCCAGCCCTAAACTGACCATGAATTTCACTAGGGCCACTCTTTATTACATCATCCCATGCTACTGGACCTTGTATTAGAAAAACTATTGAAAGACCTTGTTGTGACACTTTCTTCTGAGCTTAGCCTTGAAGTTTTAGTAATTACTGCCCACATTTTTGGGTTTTAGTAAATTGCATATCCTTTCTGAAGCAGTTTTATCTAATCTATAATGAAGAAAATCACTGGGAAATTAATCCAGTGGTAGAATCAAGAGCAAACTCTTCTAATAAGCCTCTAAAAACTGGGACAGGGTTTTGTCAGAGATCTATAGTTTCTATTTAGTGATTGCTGTAGAAGGAGAGCTTCCCCATCTTGCTAGGGATCTTAGGTACTTTCATGTCTAGCATTACTATAAGATCAGAGCATCTTACAATTCTTCATTAATTTTTAATGTAAATCAAGAAAATTGACTTGATGCTCTATTGAGCTCCCTTCTAGTGTTATTCTCCCTATAGCCTTGTAAAGCAGGAAAAAAATATTTTATAGATTGAGAACTGAAAATTATGATGAGACTACCTCCACTATGTGCCTACTGTGGCTATCATATGATTTTGACACCTTTAATCAAGACATCAATGGATAGTTGAGACCAAGTGTAATCAAGGGCTACTAAATTTTAGATTTCAATAAACTCCTGGAAGACAAGTAATCCTGATGATCCATATTATGGATCTATATTTGGTGGTATGGAAAGGGTCTATACAGGTCTACGACTAATGCTGTGAGTATACTTCTAAAATAACATGATGCAACACCTGTTTAGCACTATCCAATCTATAGCCTTGGAAGTACACCCTGTTCTTGATTAGGGAATGAGCTATAGTCTTCTCATGCTTTTGAGTCACATTGCTGTTTTCTAAATATGAGTTCAGTGAGGAGTTTGCCAAAACTGTCCATCAAAGGGCAGTATATTTTTTTAGCTATGTGTAGCGTAGTCCATGGAATAATGAAATGATGTTTTGACAAGACTATGCTTCCAGGCAGGGTATGGCTGAACTAGTTCTTTGCTCAAAAGTACAGATGTAGCTTGCAGACACCACAAATGCTACTTTCCTTACTTCGCCATACCTACTTCCAAGCATGAGGTGATATAAATAGGGTCCATGGTTTGTGTCTTCTTTGAAGTGTATGAATTATCTTAGTCTTACCCATGGTTTTCTGTTTTATCTTTGAACAATTTTCAAATATGTACAGGCATGATAAAGGTGCTGTGATGTTCCTGTGGAAAAACCCAGAATTGTATCTTCATGGATAACACATGGTGGTGTGGTCAAATGGGCCTGGGACAGACATGAGCCCTACTGTTCCAAAAACAGTCTTCAGATATATTATTTGGGAAGTGTCATAACACTCTTTTCATCAGAGAATCAGTCTTTGTCTTCCTCTAGGAAGTCACTTCCCTGGCAAGCGACGCATTTGTAGACTGATGGCAGGCAAGTGGTGAGATGGAACCCCAGGCTTATGCCAAGTCATGCAAATTATTATAGAGGGATCGTCTTTTCCCCAGTCCCTCACATCACTCATGTAATTCAGTTCAAGTAGCACAGCCTCTGCTTTTCATATTCTTTTTATCTGGTAGCCATGCTGGAAATCAGAAATTTCAAGATTTCTAAACTTGGTTTTCATCGTATCCTGTTAGAGACTGTTCCTGAGCAATCGTTTCACTTTAGAGAGTGCAAGTCTCCTACGTGCTTAAGCCAGTCCATCAATTAAGCCTTGCTATCACTCTAAATAGCCTCACCACTGATATTCAGTATCACAGTACTTTGGCAAACACCTGACGATTGGGACTCACTGTGCCAGGAGTCTAATATCATGTCTGGCACTGAAAATGGTGGAAGAGAAGTGCTGCACAGCAAGTAATAAATTATTATGTTTCAGAATAAAAGGGCAGTGGGAAGATAAGTCTACCACTAAGAAAACTAGCAGTGTGGTGGCAAGTGCAGAGTTTTATATGTGGTCCTCATTCAAGAGCATAATCAAAATCCCTACTGAGTCTCATGCCTCCAGCTAAGTAAAGTGCAGGAATAGTGTAATAAAAGAGGTGGTAAATTGGGGTTCTGGAAAGAAATCATGCTCCAGACCTGACCCCCACCTCCTGGCCTCATTCCGGGTTAGTCTGTCTTAGAAGGCATAGACTCCCATACTTTCTTGTTACCGGAGTGTGAAAGGGTCTGGAAATCAGATTCAGTTCAGGTAAACACCTCTTCTAAAAACAATAAAAGAGAGGCAGAATGCTGCTTGCTTCCATGACTTAAATCTAAAATCTTACGAGTGCAAAATCCCTCTGTTATGGGATTTCTGCTCCTTCTGATTTAGACTGCTGAAAAGAAAAATACTGAGCAGAGAAGACAGATGCACTGCAGTGTTAATGTGACACAACCTCCAGCAGATGTACTGCACCAGCACGTTGTTCCTGGATCAGAGCTGGCTCTGTCTGCGTGCCTCAAAACACAGTCAGGACACGTAGACACCCGGTTTCTTGTCATTGTCCCCACTGGCACCTGAAATTCCAAAGAGAGGTAGAAAAGAAACCCCTTGTCCCAGCAGTGCTGTCAACACCGCATTAAGGTGATGCTGAAATCCTGGCCTTTTCCTAGGCTAGCATCATACTGCTGTGGATGTGTCGGTCTGTTGAGATCTGCCTGGGGGTCTCCAGCCCACGCTCCTTTGCTCTGCACTTTTCTTTCCCTCCGGTGTTTTTAAAAACAACCACTTTTTTTTTGTTGCCGTCTGTCAGTTGTTGAAACGGAGCCAGACGGAAGCCTCCGGCTCATTTGTGATTTATGGTCCAGTGTTCAGACGTGACTTCTTGTGCTCTGGATCTCCTAAGACTTTTAACAGTCACTGCACTCACACTGATGAAATAATCAGGGCCAGGGAGCAGCCTTCAAAACCACCCCGTGATGGCTCATACTGCTTAACTGCTTACATGCTACCTGGCAGGATTTTGGCCTGTGTCAGTGAGAATTCTTAATCCAGTACCCAAACAAGGTTTTCAGGATAGCACGGGCTGGAGATGTTTATTAGTATTCAGTACATACGAAGCAACTCAGTTTTCAAAGGAGGGAAGAAAGTTTAGGCATCGTGACATACCACTGGGTTTCAAGGACAGAGAACAGGCTCTTTTATTTAATAGCATAGGCATATCTTCAGACAAGTACTGCGGTGGTCTGGAAATACAATACTGTCATGTTTACAACCTCCCGGGTTGAATATTTCTTTCATAATCTGCTTTGAGCAGCAATGTGGTTACATGCTGAGTAGGTAAGATGCAGTAAAGAGTATGCCAGGGTCACCATATCTCAAGATTGAGAGGGGCCCCTGGAGCAAATTTCCCCTCGTACAACAGGCTACCGTCCTTTACTGGCAGGTAGGATCTTGGTTTCTCATTCTCTTTCTCTTTATTTCTAACCTTTCCTTGCCCTTGGTAGTCTGCTTCAGCAATGCATCATCACCCCTGTGTCAGTGACCTTCCCTTTTCCAGCGGCAGCTTGAACACACATTTTTGTATATAAAAGCAACGTATTTCAATAACCCACTGATTAGCTGAATAGCTGTTTTCAAGATCAGCACTTTTACAGGAAGAGGAATAGTCCAAAGGGGTAGAAAAAATGTTTTATTCAGACCAAGATATAAAAGGCATTTGAAGACAATTACTGTAATGTTATTAAAATCTACCTGGTAATTTTTTTTTTTTTTTTCTCAAACATGGAAAAACACGTTTTTCCAAACATGGGAGGGGATGCAGATTAATGGGGTACTGGTGTGGGAGACAGGTCTTCAATTTTAATCTCCGCTTCTGATCTATATTGTTACACTGAACTGGTCCATCACCCCTTTCTCTACCTCATCTACATCTTTGGGAAGGGTCTATCACTCACTAGTTGTGTGTTCATTATTCAGCACAATAAGGTCCTGATTTAAACAAAACACAATTTTAATGCAGAAAATGAACAGTTCAAATTAGACAAATTAGTCCACAGCTAAAATGTCCTACACGGGTTCAAGTATCAGATGATGTAAAAAGATCTATTGGAAAGGCAGAAAAGAATACCATAAAGAAATGAGTGTCATTAATTAGGGAGGAAGTCGGCTTAACAGAGAGTGGTGGAAAAACTTTCCTGTTCCTTGTGAGGAATACACATGGTGTTATTCTGCATTGCACTTAGCACAAAACTGTCAAGTACTTAAATAATGTGGGGAATAATTGTACAGCCTTGAGAGTGCAAGATGACACCCATTTCATGTCATGACACAATGCAGTGTAGTCATCTACACAGTATAGAGATGAAAGGTTACTGTTTTATTTATAAAATCAGTAATGAGCTCAAAAAATAATGGTGTCATAATTGATGTAAAATTGCTCTATTAGAATGATTTATGCTTATTATACTAGCTCAGATTGTTTTTAAATGAGGCATTTGGGGTTCATATTCATTGTCTTTTGTCTAATTCTAAAAGACATTTAAAATACCTTAAAGCAGAAAATTAATTGATTAGGTCCAGAATACGAAAGCAGTCTTGAAATGGAAGTAAAGTTTGTTTTAGTGATTTAAACATATACTTCAAAAGAGATATGGGAGAAAAAAACCTAAGTTTATCTAAGTTTATTGAGGTTTATCGAAGTTTATTGAGGTTTATCTATGGTTTATTAAGGCCAGGTTGGATGGGGCTTTGAGCAACCTGGTCTAGGGGAAGGTGTCCCTGCCCATGGAAGGGGGGTTGGAACTAGGTGATCTTTAAGGTCCCTTCCAACCTAAACCATTCTATGATTTTATGATTCCATGATGTACAATTTATAGGTTTATATGCTGAATGAAAATGGAAAAAAATCTTTCCTCTCTTTGAAACAGAAGTAATATTTCGTTGTGATGGGGGAAAAAAAGGACTAATTTCTCAAGTAAAGGTGGCATTTTTGTTAAAAGAAGAGCATGTTTCATTTCAAAATAACACAGTGGCTGCAGCACTCAGATGAGATGTGTCTGGATGCTGGACTTCAGTGAGATGCTCCGACGCACTGTGGCAGTTAGCTATCCCAAGGAAGCCTTTCTCCAAAAGTCTCCTTTCTGTTTCATAGCATGGGATTTTACAACTGCTGAACTGTTCATGAAATTAAATTATTTTTCTTATCTTTCCTGAAGCAATACCCTAAGAGGATTTGTAAAAGTAAATCCAGCCTTCATTACATCCTGTTCTTTACTAGACAATCTGGCCATAATTCTGCTCTTGATTTCACCAGTGGAAATGAAATTACTCTGAATAGGAATTGGTTTAGTGCAGCCTAACATTCAGACTGCAGCCTTTTCAACTACTGGAAAACTTGCTAGTCTCCAATCGCCCCAAATTTCCTTTGAATGGGAGTCATGCTGCAGTTGTCTGTCAGCTAGAGATTGAACAGCCTAGAGAAAATAGAACAACACTGCGAATACCAATACACTCTGCTGTGCTCTGTGGGATGCTTTTCTTTAGGAGGTCCAAACTCAGGTCAGCAGAAATCCATACAACAGCAAGTAGCGAGAATTGTAAGACAGTCATGCACATATATATTGTGAGACTAATGCCAATGAATCATTGAGTTAGATACTCAATGCAAATTTGTGATTTGTGAATACGAAAAACCACCTCTAACATAAAACACAGTCAATGACTAAGCATGGCAATAACTGTCCTTATATGAAAGTTAGATGCAATTATAGTGAAAACAGAGAGGCCTAGAAGCCCAACACTGGCCTTCTATGGAACTAAAAGACAATATTGTTACTAGAAATATAAATCTAAGGGGTGGAGTGGCTCACCAAATTGCATAATACATGTAAGCATCATATGATTAGGAGCTGCTACTTTAGAAAAAAGGATATATAAGAAGAATAACTTCTAGTGAAGTATGCAAACTGTGGTGAAAGAAAATTTTATCAATTACTCCATTTCTTGAAACGTGTTGGGTAATTCACTATTAAGCAAAGCATATGTTACAACACTTTCCAGATGTTCACTGTGAGGAAAGTGTCGTTGGATAGATTAAAATAGCCTTGTGAGATATTTTGTCAATTTTCCAAACAAGTTTCCATCAGGAGGTATTTTTAGCTGCTAAACACACATCCATTAAACAGGGGGAAAGACCTTCAAATCCAAAACAGACATAAATCTTATTCTGGTTCTGTTGTATGCTAGACCACTTAATGATTCATAAAAGAACAGGTAAAGAGCAGTTATTCCTACAATAGGTGCTAATTCCAAGGTAGGCCCTAAATTTTCAGGGGAAAAAGACCAATTTTTTAGTTCTTTAATGTTGAATTTAATCAGTACCTTTTTTTTTTATTATTTAAATTTGCATATTTTCCCAAATTGTGATGGTTTTAATGTGCATGGCTCAATCAGATGTAATAAAAGGCATACTCTCAAAAAGTTTATTTTAAAAGTATCAACAAATTGTCAAATGTAATTGACCTTGTTTTATAAAATAAGGCCTAACAAGAAAACAACTTTGCTTGCCTTTTATGTGGGAAGGAGAATGGTTGTGAATGAATCTAACCAGCTAAGGTGTGTACCCTATAGCATGGTATTGGTGTTTTGCAACATGAAATGAAAACCAAAGCCTTCTCATCTGGAAAATGGAGGTGTCTTCCAAGTGCCACGTGCAGAAGCTGCATAATAGCATTTGAATGTTAACGCAAGAGCTCTCGAACTTCAGGGTGTTGCTGTTGTACCAACCTCCTCCCATACAGTCAAGTGTGGGGCCGTTTAAATTGTGCTGAAAAGAGTCCTGTAGCCTAACAGGAAGGGTCTGGCAACTCTAATATTCAAGCACATAAGTAAATACTCTTATGCATCCAAAGACGCTTGGAGGATTTGATTTCACTTGTAATTTTTGGAGGTTTGAATTTAATCTCAAAAACCTCTGTTTGCTGTTTGTCCATCATTCCTACAGCTAGACCCCCTGGAGAAAAGCTTATACTGACATCCATTGTTAAGTCACATTTATTTTGCTGATGTCATAAACTCTGAACCAAAAATAGAATATATGAAAATACCTTTCAATTCTACCAAAGGATTATCTATTCTGGACTTTTAAGTGCTTTATATCACTCACTCAGGGTCACATTTCTGTGCCTTTTCTGATGTTGAACGGAACCATGCTCTTCAACCCTGAGAACTCAGGGTTGCTAAGTGTGAGCATATGTGTCAAATCTTTCTACTTATATAGGGTACCATGACTGACTTCTTTCAAGACTAATTTTGCATCTCTCACATTGAAAATAGATGTACATTTTTAACATTACTATTAATTTCCATGGACCTACTTGCAAAATACCATAGTCCTGTAGTAGAAGTACAAGACTTTGAATTTTCCATGGCACTAAATGTGGCGTTGAAACACTTAAATAAATCATCATAAGGTTGAACATCCAGTGTCACACATAAAATGTTTCTTTTCCTTCCTTCATGTTATAGAATCATTTAATACCTAGCTAATACTTTATCTCTGGGTACAAAGGAGGAAACTTCAGCTCACCTGCAGGTATTGTTTCATTTCATTGGTAGTGAGGGATGAACAGGGCTTTAATCTGTATAGAACAAGCTCTCCCTTTTTCTGCACATAAATGCCATTGAAAAATTATGACAAGTTTTGTGCTTGAAATGTTAGTTGAATAAAAATAAGTTGGAAAACTCTGCCTCCCTGTGTATTATAGTTTGAGGGAATGTAGTGGGGATCTTGTTGGCTCATTACTGGCGATTATAAAGCAAGAGCTATTGACAGGAGAACTAACAGCTGTTTAAGAATGTTATTTTAGAAATTGGAGCAAAAATGCAGGTAAAACAGGGCATTTTAGAAACAACTGCAGCTATAGAAAAGAAGTGCTATTTAAACATTGTTTCAAAATACTCACTCAACTACTTAACACCCAGAACTTGTAATTCATTTAAGAGCTAAGTAATATGCGTGGTTTAGACCTTCTTCATTAACACGGGCTGCTAATATGAAGTTATGGTTTTGCTTCGGTAGTTTTCAGTTATTAGCACTGAAAAGTAGGGAGGCAGATGATTGTGAGTGATCATAGATTACCTATGTTACCTTGCAAGTCAGCAGTTTATTAAAAACTAGAGATAGGGGGGGAAGTACAAGATTTTTTACATGCATAAGCATGTAACATAAGTAACAAGGTATAAATTTGTGCTATATAAGTACATCCTTACTTAAGGTAAATAAAACAAATATTTCCATCATTAGCAATTTTAATTATTAGCTCTTAAAGTTATTCTAGTACTTTTAATTCCTGAAGACAACTTTTAAATTGGTTATCTGCAAATTTATACACAGCATCCAAAAATAACATCTTCCTAGGACAGGAAGATATTCTATTCTTAACAATCCTGAATTATTATGTTAACAGGATTAGATTAGATTAGATTCTTGTTAAGCACAAACTATTCAGCCTTTAAAACCACCTTCCAACACAGTCTTGGAAATCCTGCGCATTGAAACTTTCCATTCTTGATTGGCAAATTCTGATGCTCTCTGGTCAGGAAATCTGCATTCTCCCTGCCTGCTTCCCAGCTTCACCTGTGTTTTGCAGTGTCAGGTTTGAAAAGAAAGCACACAGATTATGAATAAATTAAGTCAATTAACAGAAAGCCCCAAATTTATTGCTCCTGTCTTTTGGCCTTTCTGAACTCCATTTGCCAAAAGGGAAAAGCAAATCCATATTCTGATTCCCAGGGGGTCTCTCTGTGCATTGCACAAAGGAGGATGGCAGGCATCAAATTTGTATTGAAATAAAGGGCTTTGGTACAGACTATTATAAATGATTTGCATAATGAAGGATGCACTGCATATTCTGGATAAGTGTGGGACGACCTGCAGGTAATCCTCAAATATCAGAGCGAGCACACGTTTAGCAACATAGACCTCAATGTACCCCAAAATCATAAAGCGTGCCAAGTTTTGTGAGGCTTTATGTAGAGCAACACAAAGAGGATCTTCACGTCCTCTCTTCCCTGGGGTATTGGCATCTCTCCTGTGACTCTCTTTCTCCACCTTCTTTAACTCTCATCACTCACAGAAAACAGATGTTTGAGACTCGTAAATCCTTAGAGGATAAAGGCCTTCCTAAGTAGGTTTGTTTCTCGTGGGACATTTCAGGCAGTACAAAAATGTTGTCATTGTTGTCAAAAACATTTTTCAAATTCTGGAAAGTAAGAGAGAGAAAAACAGATCAATATTTTCCTTTGTTTTTTTTTTTCTTCTGGTCAACTCAAATGAAAAAGAATACAGTGACTGTAACAGTGAAATATGAGTGTAGGATGTTGATGTGAGCAGCCATAAAGGTTGCCTGGTTAGAAGGGAAAATTACTGAACAGAGAAAGGCCTGCCAGCCTAGAAGCTGTGAGCCTTGACACCCAGCTCTGGAACCAGAAACATCCTTGAAAAATGCAGCTGGCCTCTTTGAAGTACAGCTGGGGGATCTAGAAACTGGAGACATCCTGAAATACCACCAAGAAACACAAAACCAAGAAACTGTAATGGCCACTTGTCATCTGAAAAAGTGGAAACAGTCTGGGAAAATAGAAATGGGTCTGAAAGAACAGAAAACATCATCTGTTGGGTGTTACAGGTGAAAAATTGAATTTAACAGCATCTATTGGTTGCTTGAAGTGATAGTGTCCTACACCCTCTTATGTCTCCATGATATAAAAAGGGCTTAATTTTTATCCAAAATGAAGCCTCTCTCTCTCAGAACTTCCTCTGCTGTATGTACTTTTCCTTTCCTGAACAGGTTGATTTCTCCATATGAACTTTCTACAAGATCTTGGACTTTCACAGAGGATGCCTGGCTGACTCCAGACTCTGTGACACGCATCACCTTTTAAGTGAGACCCTGTCTCTTCTCTTATTGGTCCCCCTCTGGGCCCACTCTTGGAGTCAGTTCAGTTTGTCCTCCCACTTCTGGGATGGTTAGTTCCCCCTTTCAGATTGGTTGGTCCTCCCTCTGGGATGGTTTGGCCTCTTCTGAAGTCTAATTCACTTGGTACAGGTATTATATATTCATATAAGTAATCTGTCATAAGGATATTGGATATCTGCTATTAAATTGTTGGTAAGTTGCTTCACTAATGATAGGTTTGTAGCAATCCGTAGTAGTCCATACCTACTGGGTTCTTGCTGTTATTGGTTTTTGCTATACAATTGGTTGCTATTATTATTAACCGCTGCCCTACTGTTGACTGACACTGTATTATTAATTCCTGATGTAATTTCTAATAATTTGATATATATATATTCACATTATAATCATAGATATCCTTGCTAGTGGTGATTATTTTTTTTTTAATATATATTTGTGGTAATCTCTCCTAAAGTACAGAAAATTAGAGGATAGAAGCCTCTGTGTCCTGGTGTGTTATGGATCCTGTGTACTCATGGTCACGATTTCTACACACCTGCAAGTTGGGCAATCCTTTAAGTCATGACAGATGTTGGTTGTTACTATTTTGGGGGAAGGAGAGGAGGAAAAATAAAGCTTTCTATTTAAACAAAAGTGTGAAAAATACAGCCAAGAATGGATATTTGTGTAGAATTTTTCATCTGACAAAAAGGCCCTTTTCTGTTAAAAAAAAAAAAAAAAAAAGTTTAGCATTTTCTTTAGGCAGAAATAGGACAGTCTGTGTCCCCAAAAGTCCTGGAGAACTTTTCATCACATACCCCTTAATCAGATGGGAATCTTTGGTAAGCTTCAAGCACAGAGGTGGGTTTACAGGAAATATGGAAAGAGAGCAGCTCTGCTGAGCATTACACACAGAATCCCATGAGCCACAGCAGAGAGGGAGCACACCAGTGCTTAAAGGACAACTTGGCAGTCTACCATTAACGGTTGAGCAAACTCAGGCAGCTGCAAGCTCACTATGATGGAAAGAGCAGCAGCTCAAGACCAAATTCACTGAAAGTAATAGTAGTTTGGGAAATGTAAACGTTTTTTTTTTGGTGGTGGTGTTTTAGGGTTTAGGTTTTTATGTTTGGATGAAGAAGCAGAGGAAGAAGAAGCAAAGAGAGCGGGAATTGGCAGTGGGCTTTTTGAAATACCCATTATATGATCATAGAGCTACTTTGTATTGCTGCTGATTAAATTATTCTAATTAGCCTGCATACTCTATAAAAAGAACTGGGAGGATATTTTAAAGACTGCAGTCCAGAAAAACTAAAGCATTTTCTAAATACTTTATATGTGATCATAGACGTTATTACAGTAGATACATACTCTGTGAATAAATTTCCAGCTATAGGATTATTGTGTCACTCCCTGGAAATGAAAACAGTCCAATATTTCACTTTGTAATTGCAAGCCTATTTTATGGCATGTTTCCTTCAGAACAAGTGCTTTCTCTGCTACACATGGGGTTTGGTAGTGGAGTTAATTCACATTTCAGCAAGCGTGACCGGGCCTGAACTGGGGGCACACTAAGTTAACATAAAAGGACTTCGCGACATTCTGCAAGACAGCTTGGCACAGCCCGGGGACCTCCGTGCAGGACGCTCTTCCCATGCCCCTGGTGCCTGCAGGACAGAGCCTGCCACGCACAAGCCCACAGGCTCTTGCTGGCTGCCTCATATAGTCTTGCAAAGCCATTGCCATCCCAAAGCACTTGCCCCTGAAACCCCAAAGGCTTCCAGATGTTTTTTTTGTCCCAAAGGTCAGACACAGACAGACGCCCTAAGTCACTTGTCTTGCTCTCAGGTCAATGTGCTAGCTGGCACTGACCCAAGAACAGATTGCTGAGCAGCCTTGGTGAAAATCAGTTCGTGTGTTAGAAATGTGCAGAGGGCTGAACTGTAGCTTAATACATGGTGGTGTTTTGCTCTTCTTAGGCCTTATTCCAGAATCACTGAATTCGTCATGACTCTACTAAATTCAAAAGACTTTGGATCAGGCCTTATATTCATATTTTTAACCTAGAGCTCTTTGGCATTTTAAACGGCATCTTTATGTTTCTCATTTTATTCCTTGATAGCGGTGGCATTATTTCTGCTGAGCCTTGTCAAAAATGTATTAGATCCCCCAGTTAATATACCTTTATATCAAGGCTGCCTGGTTTAAGAGAAGGGCACATATAAACAGTGAGGGTGGAAGAGCCAGTGGCAAATTCTTTCTTTGGAAAAAATGCAAAGTCTGGTAATGGAGTTCTTTCCATTGAAAGGCTTCAGAACTGAGTAACTGAGATTGTCTTGAGATTATGGACTGCAAAACATTTTGTTTTCCACCATGTTTGCAGAGATTGTCTGCTTGACCTATGCAGGGAGCTCGGCAGGTTGCTATATGCAGATTTCACAAATGGACTGCTTAATGAGTACTTCTATTAAGGAGCCAGGGTATACTCATGGAAGCACCTGTTCGTAGCTTTTCTCTCTTGGGGATGATGATGATGCAATCGGTGGCCAAATATCACACTTGTTTTCTCCACCAACATCTGCCATGTGTTGTAGCTTCTGTCATTGGCTTGGGATTTAAAAATGAAGGTTAACAGCAAAATCTGCAATTTAGTCCAAAAATTCCTGCCAAGGGTTGGTTTACTAGGGGTATGAGGGGAAGAGGAAAGATGTTAGAGGTCTGCAGGTCTCTCATTTAGCCCTACAGAGACTATGATAATAAATCCAGGCTAAGAAATACAATTGGTCAAGGCTATTGTGGGTCCCTGAGGACAAATGTCACACAAAAGCTCATACCTACATGGGCTGAAGCCTCTTTTGCACTTGCCCCCAAAATACCTGGCATGAGCCAAAACCACACAAGGAAGGGCACCTGCTTTTAGAAAGTCTGGCCCAAGCCACTGCTAAAGTCTATTTGTTTCTGGTTAATTTACTGGTATAGTTATAGCTATAGTATTGTAGGTGATTTGAGTCACGTATTACTTCTCACTATCATGGTTCTCCCATGGTATTGAGGACCATGTATTCAAAAGTATTTAGGTATTTACAGGTGAATATGGAGACTTTTGGAAATAATTTAGGAGCTAAGGGTCAAATAGTTCAGTGGAAGATGGACTCCGGTCTGCTTTAGGAAATACCATCTGACTCTTATTTCCATGGGTTGGCTTTTTCAAAGATATGGCCCAGAGCAGTAAGTCCCATTTGACATTTTCTTGCATACCATGAGCCTTCAAGGTCATGCTATAAAAAGATCCATGCAGCAAGTGAAAGCTGCCTTTGGTAAACCATCTCTCCCTTCTGCAGGTTCTTCCTCTGAGGTCAGCACAGGGAGCTCTGCAGCAAAGGGCAAGCTTTGCTGGGCTGTTTGCAGTGGCTTTGTTGCAAACCCCACTGAAGAAATGACATGCTTTGACATCTCAAATGTCTCAGCACCCAAGCAATAATTCAGGTCTAATACAGTGCCACTTTTCTCACTTAAAAATGGGAAATTACATAAAATGTGAAAGCGATCTGCTCCCATCAGGATGCTAAATACTGTTTTGTAGCTGGATTAAATAAATCTTAATTAAGACTCTGAGTGTATATTTTCATTTATTTCCTTCCTCCCTCCCTTTTCCTCCCCTCCCCACACCCAAGGATCTGATGAATATAGTGAAAAATAGTAAAAATTAAAAACATGGGAAAAAATACACAAAACCTAAACATGTGCATCTTTCCAGCAAGTGAAGAAGTATGAGTCTTTTTTTCCTTATACTTGTAGCACACTTATCTGTGTGTGTGCTTGCGCATATGCATGCATATATAATTATATGCATATAAACATATAAAGAAGGGATGAAGACATTCAAACATATTCTTTGCAGCTTATGGGGCAGAAAAATCTATAGAGCTTCAAATGTCTGTCTTCTGTAATTCAATTTCCTTTGTAATGAAATCTAAACCCAAACAAGTATGCAAATTGTTCAATTTAATATGGTCATTGAAAATTTATATCCTTCCCTTATTTTATTCTGAATTATATTATTGCATCAAATGATCGGAGTACACGTGATTCAAAGGGAAAATAATCAGATTTCATTCTCATATTGGCTTTGAATGAGCAAGCTTAAGAGTGAAATTTCTTTAGCAGAGCAATATTTTTTACAGAGGATTTTTGGAGACCTGAGCCACTTAAAATAATTCCAGTGGTGTGTTGAGGGCTAATTTCCAAGTCAGAGGTATATCTCCTTATTTACACTCATGTAAGAAGTGCCATTGTTCCCAATAGTGAATATGACATTTCAGCTACAGCAGCCTAAACCGTAAGAAGAGGGCTGCATTCCTTGAATCCAAGTAGACTCAGGTTTTGCATAAGTTGAAACGAAAAAGTGGATTTTCATACATGGCAACCTTTTTTCCCCCCTAGCCCCTACAAACAAAACAAAGCAGACACACTGCAACCCACAGATCTGTCTTCTTTTAACAGGGGAAATAGTGAAATCTGTTGAGCTGACCACTGGGAAACGTGCTCAGCAGAGCCTGGTGGTGGCGGGGCTGGAAGTAATCACGGGCAAATGATCTTACTCTATTTCATGGCCATTTTTTTAGCTATAGAATGGGGGTGATGACACTAAATTTCCCAATGGAGAGAGGATTTGAGAACAAAGAAGGAAAAAAGGCAAAATTACTTTTGTAATAGTTTTATATCCAGAAATTCATGTCTAGGTAAAATATTGGTAATGTCTGCCAGCGGAAGAGATGTGCACACCCTGTGTGCACATGTCTGCACTCATATACGCATATATACTTCCTCTGGATGAGATTCACACCCGAACTGCTGTTGCAAGTGAGATAAGGTTGCCTCTAACTCGTAACTCCAAACCTGAAGAATTTGTCACAGCAATGCACTGTTTGGCATCTCCTACAGATCCCATGTAATATGTGTGAGTCCTCTGTGGATGCATTGGATACCCTAGGGAATGTCAAATGTGATTAGATGCCTAATTGTAAGAAACTGAATCCCAACAAAATCTTCGTTACATTTTATATCTTAGTGAGGGACATTACAGGTGATTACCTCTGCACAGCTAAATTTATACATCTTCAACCTGTGCAATGAATCCAACCAAACTCACTAAAAGACTTGAGAACAAATTTATATGAATTAAGTGCAATATGTGATCTTCCCCCAGCCATATGCTTATCTGCAACCCGTATATATGAATTAATCATGAACTGTCTCAAATAAGGGAAAATCTTGCTATGAAATGGTAGCAAATGAGCCAAAATTATACAGATATCAGGATTCTTTCTGTTTGATTCTCTGCTATTCTCTGCTGTGAATAAATTTATAAATTTCAACAACCTTTCATTTAACTATTTAGCAAGCTGCTTTTTCGGTATTTGCAGCATTTTGCCATCTCTTTGTCTTTTTCTGTCAAAAGTAGGTACAGTCAGCCTTAGCCTGAGGTTAACCTGGGAATGGATATGATATATTTGGGATAATAAGCCCAAACCAAAAAGTTAAATTTTGTTGCTATATCAGCCCGAGTATCATTAAACTCAGGCATTTCTGTGCCGTGATCCATTATGTAATGTAAACAGACAAAAATATGTTTTCATTGAGTGCTTTGAAGTCCTTGATGAAAGGAACGATCTGAACGAAGGCATTGTTTCTTCTATGCTGAAAAAATTGGGCCACTTCATGTAAAATAGTTTACAAGAGTGTTGAAGTGCTAATTGAAGTTGTAGTGAGGATTTTTTTTTATAACTAAACCAAGGAAGCAGAAATTTATTTCCCCAATTACACCACTTAATGGTGCCTGGTGATACTTTTTATTCCCCAAAACGTTCCACTTGCCCCCAGTGCTCTCCAGAAGGGTGTGGGTCTCCTATATCCTCTGTATCAGGTCTGCCAGCCTGGGGAAGGTGTTTCAGAAACTCTAGTCAATGCAGCGAATAGAGACCAGAAGGTTATTCAGGCCCCCTAAAGAAGAGAACTGTATTTCATCAATTGACCAGACTCTCTAGACCCTACTGCCTGTAAATTAGATTTCCACGCTTAGGGCATATTTTAGTTGCCCACACACAACTTGCGTAGTGCCACTTTTTTATGCTCTGGATGTCGTTTCAAACTTTCAGCTGCCCGAAAGGGCATCCTTCCTCTTTCGGTCCTGAGGGCAACTCATAGAGCATTAAACATCCGGCTTTAGGCAACTGAATCCCACACTGGGTGACTGAGCTATAAACACCTTAGCTGTGGATGCTAAGGTGTTACCTCCCCTGTGTTCCAGTAGCACATGGAAGATAGAGCTCTGGTGGTCCCCAGTGTCAGAAGACAGGCAAACAACTGCGTAGCTAAACCCCTTGCACCTATGTAAATAGAAGCATAGCATGGGAATTTACATTGACAAGTATAGAAAACTAGCTACATTTACAGTAAGTCCCACAGGTTTACTGCCAAAGAACGGTCTGGTTCCCTAAACGTTCATTAAACACAATGAATCCAATGAAAGAAATTGCAAATAAATTTTGTAATTCAAGTCAAACATACATTTAACATCTCAGTGGTGAAAATCATCCATCTACAATGCCAGAATAAAGTTATAAAGCATATGGAAGTACAATGGCAATAATAGGGTTTAGTGGGGTTGTTTTATTCTTACTGTGAAAGAATATGTGCAGTGACTCATCTCTGATTTTATTTCTAATACATTTCTTAAATTTTGAGTGAAGCAGAGTGCCATCCAGTTCTCCACTTGATCACATTGTCTTTGACCCAAACTGGAGTTTTATTTGTACATGACCGTTAGGCCCAGGCTGCAAAAGTTTTCACGTTACGGCCATTTAAACCCTCTCTGTAGAGGACTCTTAAATCCTTTTAAAATCACCTCTGCCATAATGCCTGCAGAAAATTGTCATCTGAAACCCACAAGGCAGGAGAGGAGCTATTGTTATTGCTGCTGGATGGCTTATGAATTGCCTACACGCCCAGGCTGTGTTAAAATAGCTCAGCATCTTTGTCAGATGCATCTGTTTTATTCCTTTTTTTTTTTTTTTGACTGTGAGTTCATGGGTAGAGCTGCTATCGTGCTTTATCTGTTTGTAGAGCTTTTAACAGAACAAATCTCTAACCTGTCCGTGGCCCTTGCCTACCACGGGCTGCTAACACAACTGAATTAGAAATGTCTTCCTTAAAAGGTCAGTAGAAAATAGGAAAAAATGAGTGTCATCTCTTGCAGAGAGGGCAGGTAGGGCTTGACTAACACAACCCATGCTTCGCTACTCATTTCTTGAAAGACTCTGATACAGTTTTTTTTACCCCAGAAGGAATCAGTTTAGTTAAGAAACTACTAATCTCAAAAGAAAACCCTTATAATGTTGCCGAGGATCCAACAGAGAAGAGTACCTTAGAAGGAAATTAAATGCAACATAAAAGCTCCTGAAATTTGATAGCGTGTTTTAGGCTCATCAGAAATTAGTAAATAAATAAAAAAATGCAGAGGCGAAAAACAGATTAGAGAGGTGTTTGTTTTCCCCAAGGAGAACTTGAACATCCACTGAAGACCAGGGAAGAGTGTTAATGAAGTAAGTAGCATCAGGGGAGCTACTTGACTTAATACAGTCTTTTATTTTATTTATGGGGAACTGATTTTTCAATCAAAGTGTCTGATGTGGGCTTTCAAAAAGCATCCATGAGGGGAAGAGAAAAAACCTACAGGGACTCCTACCTTATTACAGGCTTTTAACTGATCAGTTAGTGATTTTATTAGAAATGTACTTTGGAAGCCCTGTCAGAATTTGGCTCAGATGTGGGTTACAGCTTTGAATTCAATGCTGAAAATTACACAGATCAACCTGTCTGCACTGCTTATAGCATCACGGGTAGCACCGCCATAGGAATTTCTGTTTGGGACAATAGTTACCGAAACAAAAATCAAAAGGGGGAAAGAAAGCTATGGCTGCAGAAACGCAGACTGTATCTGCATTTGTCAATAAAATGGGCCAGGACTTATCTTTCCTAAAGACAAGTGTCACAGCACATCTCCTGCTCACTCCCCTCCTCCCAGGAGGAGTTAGCTTACTACCTGTTACTACCTCCTACTACCCGTAAGAGATAATCTTTGGCTCCTTTTTCACCTCGCCTTATCAGGCATTTCCTAAGAGAACTAATGGGTTGGAATTAAACCCATGTCTTTGGCCCTGTGGCGGTGAAAAGTTTTGATGTAGCCACACAGACTCAGGACTACAGAAGAGAAATTATCAAAAAGGCTTAATGGCCGGTGGGGTACTGGTATGTGACTTGATGTTTCCTTGCTCAGAGCTTCTGTGGCACAAGAGGACAGCCGAGCACTCTGAAAACTGAACAAAGGGAAGCGTATTGCCAAAGAAACTTTGCAAAAGAACAGATGGTCTGGAGCAAGTGGTTAGCTGTAGAGATTTGATATAGCTTCCCTCATAATAGACAATAAAACTCTATTTTACCTTTGGGGAATAAATTCTTGAAAGAAAATACCCGATTTGAACTTCTAGCAGAAAAGAAAATAGTTCCTTTATCTATCTAGATAGTGCTACCTGGTTGTGTCAGTATAAATAAGCTGTGGCATCCCCAAGAGCCTCATGTGTACTGGGAACTTGAAAAAGGCCATTTCCCAAATCTCAAAACAATTGCCAGCCTGGCAGGTTAGAAGGGAATGTGTTACAAGCCAGCAGACACTTCAGCCAGGTGGATTCTCAGAAGAAATCCCCCCCAAAACATCCGGGCAAAATCCCATATTAGTAAATAAGAGATAGGAAGGAACTAATAAAAATATGTGAGCACATGTGCACGCCAACACCTAGAACTCATTGCATACATTTATATGTGGAGTTTAATGCAAAAGTAAAAGAGAAAGTTAATAAAAGTGAATATAAATTGCAACCTTACCCATGTAGGTGATCACTGAGGAAGGTTAAAAGAATCATTTGATCATGTATGACTAAAGAAATGGGCTGTGTTACAGGCCCTAACACCCAGCTTTATAGAGAACAAACCCAGAAGGAATGGTAAAGGAAAAGCAAAACACTGAAAGCACTTTTCTGTTCAGTATTTAGAACAAAATCAGAAGAAAACAGCTGTAGAAAATAGCTGGCTCAATTTAACCACTCATTTAAAAAATACATTATCCCGAAAACCCTGTGTGTGGGGAATAAGGGAGTTCAGGGTACTAGGAAGGTCAGTCTGGAGGAAAAAGAATGGAGTTCACAGTCAGAAAACAGGACATATGTAATGCTTGTCAGTGCGCAGTCATGAAAAATAAGTATTGCCAAATAGGTTTTCATTGTTTGTTTAATAATGGACACTTTTAACCACTCAGTTAATAAAAGCCCCTATTCTTTCCAATATCAGGCTGTAATTTATGTTCTGCAGAAGTGTAGGGAAGCCCTAGAGTACGCAACCACTGATGGAATATGCTGCCAGATTGCTAGCAAAAAATCCTGTTTTCCCTATTTGTATTTCTTAAGTGCTGCATTGCAAATTAGTCCTCTTGCCTTCCTTTCCAAACCCTGTATGCTTCTAACATCTTAGTGCACATATCAGGAACTGTATGAGAAAGTGTGTCTAGGTGACAGTTCCTTTTAAAACTATTAGCATACTAGGTCTTCCTTCTTTCACCTCACCTGGCTGGAAATGACATTTACTCAGGCTGCTCCCCAAGAGAACCTAGGCATCTTTCCAAGCTTAAAGGCCATAAGCTGACACATGTGATCTGTCTTTTCTGATATTTCTAACCAAAATGAGTGTTCAGAAGACATTTCAATTTCCCTTCCAGTATTCGTCTTCAAATTAAGCACACTTTTCCCCTTCATTTTCACTCCTTTTCTTCATTTTCTCTTCTTTCCCTTTTCTGCTTCCTTGCATTTCCATTCACATGTTCTCCAAGTATATGCTTATAACTTCACAGTGACCTCAAAAGACATGAGGAAAAACAGGCTTCAGAGTGCTCAAGGGGTAAAAATACCCCTAATATCACACTATTGCAGAATTGCTTTCTGACTGTACACCATTGCTTGCCTCTGTGCTGGAGGCTGGTGAGCAGGATAGAAAGACATCCACAAGGGTTTGGTGGTACCTATGACCTTTTTGACGATTTTTTCTCCACGACAGGGAATTCCTGTCTCAGTATCTCTAACTGGTATGCCTTACGGCTGTGCGCCACTTAGGAAGCTTGGTCAAGTTCTACCTGTGATTTTGATTCCCATACAGGTATTGGTGAAGCTATCTGCTTCCTATTTGCTAACACCTGGACCAAAATAATGCTTCCTTTTATTTCTTTTTCTCCTTTTCCCATAGGCAGTCAGTAAAAGAGAGCAAAAATATTATATGTTAAAAATTATATGGCTGAACATTTAAAAAAGTGTCTGAGGTGCCTAGATGCTCACATTCTACTAATTTCAATTCCCTCCCAAACTAGACATCAATATATGTGAAAGTCAGAATGAATAGGCATCGCTAACTTGGACTTCTTAAAGCTACAGAATATGAACTTACCAAAAACTGACAGAAAAATATTTCTGGTTTCTTTTTATTTTTTTTTTCTTTTCTTTGGTGGTTTTTTGTGGGGTCTTTTTTACTTTTTTTTTCCTTTTTCTTCTTTTTTTCTTGGTGGCCTAGTTTTCTGCCTGGCTAGTGAACTGAAAAGGCTCACCAAAGGTCAGATGAGTACCAGAGTTGCTACAAAGAAAGTTGCAGGAGGATGTAATCAAAAGGAAGGAACAGGAAAAGGGCAGGGAAATGGGAACGCAGCAGGGATTTGTTAGATCACCTCAGCCATCTTACTGAACACCACTGGCAGTCACTTGGTCAGGGTTACACATCGACACTCCAAATTTATAGCAGCATAGAGTATTTTATATCCCAGGAAATTATTTTAATCTCAGACACTTGTCTTCTATGAAACAATTGAATTATTCATCCTGTAGAAGATACTTAAGAAAGTAATTTTAGTGGTGACCATAAGAACAAGCTCTCTTTTGTCTTATATCAGTGTATTCTCTCCCTTCTACCTCAACATTAAGTATCACTGAGACTTCTCATATTTTTGTAGTGCCCCTCCATCTCTATTCCTAGCCTGCTAGGTGTGCATGAAAATAAATCCAAGTGTACACTAGTGGTGGGCACTGAAATAAATTAATTAATTTTCTTCTGGTTCATAGTGTTAAACAGATGTATCAAACTCCTTTTGTAAATCTTTATACAACTTAAAATTAGCGAATTTAGCATATCAGTTCTTAGCAAGAGATACAATAGTTTAAGCTGTATACAACTTCTGATGAACTGTTGTATTCCTGATCATTTTTTATTTGACTCTATGTCTTCAGTATTACTTCTGTCCCAATATGTTCTAACAAGCATTGTGTTCAATTAAATTAAAACCAAGAATGTGTAGATTTGTGAAGATAATTCATATCTTTTCATACAAGGGGAAAAAAGAAAAGCTTTGGAGCGCATGAGCCTTTTTTCTGCTCTGGGACAGAAGCAAATATCAAGCTAAGTACAGGCTGGAAACAATTGTTCGCGGTTTACCTTAATTAACATATGTTGGTAACTTGAGAAAATTTCCCTGCTGTGGAGCACGGAAAACATTAACAGTGTGAGAGATGCTTATGCTGTTAGGTCCCATGGGACAGAGTTTATTTAAAACCCATGTTACCGAGGAGCGGAACAAACCTGAGCAGATAGAAACATCTACTCAGATGACAGTGTGAGAAAAAAAGCGATTCCAATCAATATACAATAAAATCAGAGTTTGCAGAGGTTGTTCAGTGAAAATTATTTTGCCATCATCAATACCACTTTTAATGAAAACTGAAGAAGAATGTCTTCTGTCATTCTTGGACCAGACCCACATTATTTCCTTCCCGTAACTCTTAAAGATGAACATTTATGTTTACATGTACATTTGGAGAACCAACAGAAAACATTGTTGGAAAATTCTCAAAATGGAAAACTCTGATCTTGAAGTCAGTATAAGACTTCTTAGGAAAAGTCTTCAGAAAAAGTGAAGATGTGTAGAAGTTGAATCTTGCAGTCTCAACGCAGTACTATCAAATACCATGTAAAGTTGATACTAAAACTGGATGTCTGCCACTTATAGGGTAATAAAATCCTGCCTAATAAGCTTCATAACCATTCCTACACTTTTCTAGAAAAGACAGGATCTGCAAATAGGTACCAGTAATACAGTGAGGGAGCTGCTGCTGCTTTGTTTTTCAGAGACCTTGGGTAAAATGAGACTAAAGCATAAAAGTCTACTTGCTATTGTTTGTCCTGCCCTAACATCTCACATGCCATCAAATATGAAATCTCATGTAATGGCCGCTTAAGTCTTATTACTGGCTTAAATGAATCTTGCATCGCTTCCATTTTTATTAACTGCATCCACTGCTCACCTATACCAAACAACATTTTTACCATTAAACTAATGGCTGTTAACGTAGCCAGACAGACTAATTAACGCAGAACTGATGAAGATCCAAATCTGATATAGTACAATTGAACATGGCTTAATTGAGTATTTAATTTGTAGTTTTACTAAATGACAACTTCATTGTCTTTGGTAATGTGGAAATAAGAGGTAGAACTGGAAGACAATTTGTCATGGACAACAATGGTGTTGAAGTATGCTGAACACCAGCATGGATTTTTCGTTGTATATCACCAGCTTCTTATTTTTCTTCTGATGATCTATGTGGCCAACATGCAGTTGTGTTTGTAGTAGTTTTGCTTACTTAATATTAATATTTTACTTACAAAAGAGTAAATTACTGATTAAATCACCCATTTAGCTTGGATCCAGATCTTTTTTTTTTTTTTCTTTCCAAGAGACAAAAAAAAAGGGTAAAACCTTACTGGAAAGAAAAGCAGGATGATACAAATGGTTTTCAAAAAACCTATCCCAAGGAAAACTTGCTGTCCACTGTGTTCTCCTTTCTCTCAGTTCATTTACAGCAAAAAACTTCTCCCCTGGCACTCTGTTGATGTAGCACAGGAACTTAAAATTAGCAAATACGCAGACATCAGTAACATCGATAAGGCCTGTTAGACTCCCAGAAGCTGTATTGATTAGCTAGTGGGATACTTTATCAAGTTGTCAGAATTAAGTGTTGTTTTAATAGTCCCCTTTACCCATTTAATTGTTTCTTTTCTTCATTAACAATGTATGAGGTCTAATGCTAAAAATGTGTCATTCCTTTCGAAAGGATTAGCAGTTTTGGCAGAGAATTGCCTATTTTGTACACCCTACCACTGTGTATTTTATCAGTTAAAGTCTGCTTTTGATTTGTGCATTCATCGAGTTCCAGCCCATGGAAACTGGCAGGATTCATAACAGTTCTCAAATGTGAAGTGTGAGCTCGTTTGGTCTTAGGCTGGTTCCTACAAACACTCGACTCCTGCCCGAATAAGTTGGAGGCTGTGGTGACAGTAGACTCACTGTGGCAACTCTCAGTTATACTTTCTGTGATCTTTGTTTTAGATTGGCTGCAAGAAGTACTAATTTTGATTAAGATTAACCTTTTTACTATTAGAAAAAATACATTTTTGTAAAAAAATGTTTCATTAAAACCTGAAAATTTTTAATATCTCCAATTCAAAGAAATATCTCATAGATATAATAGCAGTCATATTTTAGCAGGAGGAATGTTTATCAACTTCAGTAAAAAGAGAAGCATTTGCCATCACATATTGAAAGGGTGCAACAGCCAAAAAATACTTTATGCCCTTTATGGTTTGGATGGGTTGTGCTCTGACACATTGCTCACATTTCCTACCAGTTTTACAACATCTATCAATGTTTTCACACGATCAGTCTTCTGGATATATAGAACCTAAATCCCTTCCCTAACAGCCTTTTTTCAGTGTACAGGGAAGTTATTGACACATGAAAAATGTCATATCTCTTATTCAAAGGACAACAAGGATAATTTATGACCTCTTACTCTCTTAGGGGATGATGACACTTCACTCTTGCCTTTTTTTTTTGTTATTTTCATGCAGGACTAGGTAAATTAAATCACTTAAAGATAAACTTTCTATTGCAAAGTGTCATATAGTGCTTTTTCCCCTTTTAAAACCGTAGAGGAAATCCATTTAAGCAGCTGTAAATCATTAAATCTGAATATCAGAAAATGTTTCAAGAAAACACGGTTGAACAGAAAAATAACCACATTAAACATATGAATGCTTTGACTTTCCAAGGGTAGGTAAGTCCTTAAGTAACAAGACAGCACACAAATTTGTTAATCCAGCTCTTACTCTGGCAAAATCTTCCATTTAATCAGGACCATTCAGTGACGATGGTTTGGTAAGCAACTGTGTATCATATGCCTGTAGCATTATCAGAGCTTAATCATGAGGATTAGAAGGGATCCATGGAAGCAGGTATAGAAGCTGTGAACAGCAAGGAGTCCATGAACCCTCACCCCTTGGATTTGGTCTCCCTTGGAGATGGAGCCATCAGCAGCCATCGATGGGATCTGACATGAAGACTGGGAATGAAGCAAGGAGTATTTCAAATACTGCTGGGAGGTGGAAGCGTTTTCCTTTCAAAAGGCCGTTATTAGAATTCATTGCTGGATAATGATCCTTGAGCCAGCATCTGCGTGTTCTCCTCTATGGGCTGGAAAGGGTGGAAGTATTTCTGTATAGAATCTGCCTATCTATGTGTAATCCTTGCAAGTTACGTGGCATTGATTTAACATCATAGCATGCTCCTAACTATCTTCCAAAGTGAGTCTGCACAGGCCTAGCAGCTGCTTGTCCAGGATCTTTGGACACCTGCAAGTCAGTCAACCTCGGCAAAAATCTTGGTAGCCCTTTGCTGCACTCAATCCCATATGCCAATGCCTTTCTTTGTACCGTATGCACAAAACTGTACTCTTCCAGCCCAAAACTCCATGTGTGGTCTCATAAATGCCACACAGAAGGGAAGAATCAGTTCCCTGGAGTGATTCAGTGCCGTGATCCTAACAGCCAAGGATGCAGTTGGTCTTTGTTGCTGCAGGCGAACACTGCTGACTCTTGTTCAACTTGTCCTCCACCAGGAGCCCCAGGTCTTTTCTGACCCCTAATCTGGATCATTTCAAGGAGATAGTCTGTCCCACATGCGGGTCTTAATATTTACCTTTTTGAAATTCATGAGGTCCTGGTGAGCTCATTTCTCCAGCTTTCTGAAGTCTGCCTGAATAGCAGCCCCACCCTCCAGGATACTGACTGCTCTCTCAGTTTGGTGTTGTGTGAGCAATACATCAGGAACATGGCACGTGAATAATTTTATGCCACGACCACCAAAGGGTAACTTGCTTGATTTTGACAGGGTGCATTTCCTCTCCTTACTGTTAAGGGCTGTTGCTGGATTTGGCATGCAACAGTATCCAGATTTGTCTCAGTAGTTGCCAAACAGACCCTGAGGGCAGAAGTCCTATGCAGGTTGAGAAGACAGCTATATCCTCAGTATGCTACCATGTTTGACATGTTCCCTGTTGGCTCTGTTGCATGTACCTCTAAGCAGTACAATGAAAGCCTTTAAAGAGTTTAACTGGGTAAGCTCTGGGAAGCAAATCATTGCAGAGGTGGAAGAACATTGTTGGAAAGCATCACCAGATGCTTACCCTACTTTAAAATTATTCTGCAGGCATCTGCTGTTGGCTACTTCTACAAACAGCCCCCTGGGTTAGACTGATCCTTTCTCTGATGCAGCACTGCTGTTCTTGTTGCCTTTTGAAGGGTCTCTTTGTTTCCGTGATGCGAAAGAGACCCCATGTCACAAAACAGTTGTTCCAAAAGGACTCAGCATTTGCCTAGTTACTCTACTATTGGTGCTGAATTGACTTGATTCAGAACAGAATTAGCCCAGCACAGAGCATTTCTGAACACCCCGTCCGGGCCTCTGAATCAGACGGCTTCAGAGGCTCTCCTGCTTTGCAGAGAAACACTTTTCCTTTTAGTCTAACAAAAGCACAGATCTGTCTCTGTACCAAGAAAAACTTCTGAAGTTGTGAATTTAAAAGGAAAAAAAAAAAAGCAGAAAAGTTTAGCTTACCTACACACATATGTCTCTGCTCTTGGCATTGTACATATATTAATGTATTCACAGTTAATAATTGAGATATATGCAAGCCATTCAGCAAGATGAAGTGGACATCTATTATTAATTGTTAAATTAATAAACTGTAATCAGGCACAGACCCTGGGGCACATACCACTTTGCCTGTGAAAACCACTTAACATACTTCCCAGTACAATTCCAGCAGCTTTTATGCTCTATTTAGGATGTATTTATGGCTTATTTTGCCATTAGGTTTGGGCAATATGCTGTATTACCAAACTGTAAGATGATTTCTCCTCTGCATATGCTGCTGCTAACACAGACATGAACAAGGACTTCTGTCCTAGTTTTGATAATTTGAAAAATCCATACATGTGTAGAAAAAATAGAATAAAACTGATTTAAAACTAAGAAATAACTCTTAAATTAGAAGTCTTAGAGTTCAATTTGTTTAGCTAAACAAAAGGTAAACATAAAGCTAAACAAATTGGAATCTAAGACTTCTAATTTAAGATCAAGAAGTGAGTTGATTATGGTGTGTAATTAAATACCATAATAAAGGGGAAATAAAATCTGAAAGTTTCCCCTACCTTTTTTCATTTCTTAATTTCGAATATAGCAGAGATGTAACAGGAAAAAGCAGCTACAAGTTAGAGCTCATATATTGTAATTATAAAAAATAAGGAACAATTTTGTGAATATGATGATGACTGAAAATGCAAGTTAGCCACCAATGTTTTTTAGCCACAAAGATGGAGTGAATTTCTCAACTATTTGTTTCAGATAAACACAAAGCATTGTGAAAAAAACCCTATGACTGTATGGACTGTGAGATATATGAAGTCAGACAAAAAATCAAACTAAATAATATAAAAATTTTCTCATATTTTTAATTCATCAGTCTTAAAATGACTGTAGCAAAGCTAGCTTTTGGGGAGGTAATTTTTTAACAATTAATGGTCATTTGGTGAAAAAATAAACCATTTTTTAAACACATGTTTGCTTTTTAACTGGGAAAAAATAGGAGGATTTAACGTTGGTTAAGTAATTTTAGGAAATTTAAAAAAAAATCAGAAGATTGATTGTATTCCAATATATTCTTCTACTATTTTTCATTTTCAGAGAAAATAGTTCCAGAAAACCCTGATGAAAGAAATGGCTTGGTTTTATACCCTTTCATCACAGTCAAAGAAGGGATTGTTTTCTAATTGAGGTGCTGGTCTGATCCGCAGGACATCTAATACTGCTCAAGACTCTGCAGGCAAACTGTACGTACTTAGTTTCTTTTTCCTAGACCCCCATCTAAGATGGAGGTAATGATATTTCTTTTCTCTCCCTCATTACCTTTCTTGGCTGATTAAATACTGATTCAAGAGCTCTTAAACAGATGCCTTCTCGTGTTACACCCGTGCACAAATCTTTGAAGACAAATTATTGTTATGTTATGTGGCAGTATTGTAATTGGCAGAATGGAGCCCTGATCTCTTTTGGGGACTTCCAGACTGTGAGAACACAAAATAAAGGTTACTTGTTTAGGCAATAAAGGATACTTGTTTAGGCAGCAGCATACCTAAACATTTTTTCAGTAATTGCAAACAGTTGTAATGATCATAAAATAATATTAGGAAACCCGTATAATTATTTTTCAAACCTTCTTCTCAATTCTCTGAAACCAAGTAATTTACTAATCCTCAGCTTCTAAAACCATATTTGAAATGCTACTTTGTGCACACAGTTTTTTTGTGAATCACAGATTAAAGTTAAGTACAGAAGGAGAATACTGAAGTCTGTTATGGGACTGTTGATAAAAGGAAGAGACTGCTATTGAACTGCTTGCCTACTTAGATACCTGGTATGGTGGCTTGTCAAAACACACAGCATACACTTTGAACATGGGTAAGTAGAATATGATAAATACAGAAAGCAGAAGGAAATGCTAAAAGAAAGATGTGAGAGAGAGGAAAGAGAAGCAGATGAGCTGCCTTATATTTTGTCCTGATTAAGGAAGTAAAGATAAGTAATACATTTTATATTCCACTTTGTGTTTGCTTTGGGCTGGACCCAGAAATCTTTACTTAGTTTTGATTGAGGCGTGATAAAAGTTTTGAACTTTTTCCCCAGTTGTGTAGTTGTAGAGGAAGTTACCACATTTAGAAACTTTTAGGTGTGGATTGAGGCCCATAGAGAAATTCCACTATCAAAAGATGTTTACAATGAAATACTGCACTTTTTTAAAAAGAGAAACCCTTTGACACATGCCTTTTCGTTCTATGTGAATGTTTGTCGAACTGGAACAGCATGTCCATGGTAGCCTTTTGGTTCCTAAACTGAACGTGCTCATTTGCTACTCTGAAGTGAAACAAGTTTTTTTAGTTTGTTTTGTTTAGAAAAGTTTTAAATAAAAATAAAGAATTATAATGAAGATATAAGTGTGCAGCTTAAGTCAGAGCAAGGAGCCCATTTTCCACAAACCATATAACCACTCGGGTTTTCCAACCACAGAAGAGGTTAAGGGAAAAAAAACCCAAAAACTAAAGAAAGGGAAAATCATTAAAGAATCTATGAACTCTGTCTCTGGCTTTATAGATGTAACGGAGGTGTGGATGACTGATTTTCCTGTACTCTATTTCATGGTTTATATTTAGACATACAGCAGGAAAAAACAGGCATAAAATGACTACCGTAACCAGTTAGCATGCTAAGAAACAAAGTTTTGTATCCATTTTATCCTTTTTGCAAAGGCATTGATGATGAATTCCTGATGCTAATCCTTGCAGCAGGAATGTAGAAGGAGCCGACACCATGGAGATCAGAGGCCATTGTGATGGGATGCCCACACTGTAACTGCAGCTCCGCAAATTACATTTCTTAAGGACAGCTGTGCCATCCCTCCCACTTCTCATTGCAGTAACATCCAGGCATCCAAATTCCACCATGAATGTGCAATTTTCCTTGGTGATGGCAGATCAAATTTGAGCTATGTTTGAAAGATTTTCACAAGAGCAGAAAAGAGTGACACTCCTCTCAATAACTTAATCTAATTGCTGGTCCACATCACACATGCACATTTTACAGCTACGCCAAAGAAAATGGAAGTCCTTTCTTGCCCATTTTCTCTGCCATTTTTCAGAAAGTCAAGAACGTGGCTTCGAAGTAATCATTAGCATGGGTTGTTAAGTTTGGTAGATGGCAGCTTTGAAACTGAGAGTCTCCTGTAATTTAGGATTGAAAACTGTTATAACTATTTATGTAAAAATAAAATAATATGCATTCTGGAAAACTTTTAAAGGCAGTTCAGAGCATTTCCATCAGAAGCATTGTGTGTGTTTGATAGTTGTGGCAATAGAAATAAAAAGCAAACTTAATGGATTAAGTTTGAAACCAGCTTCCAAAACACGTACTTAAGGTTCTTCACCTTCTTGTACATTTTTCAGTATAACAGTTGTAAGAAAAGGTTTTCCATATTAATTGTTAAAAATGGCTTTACTGTTTCAATAGGAACATAAGACTTAAGGCCATAAAGACAGACACAGAAATCAAGTTATGCCTTTATTTAAATTACAGACTTGGTCACACCCCTTCACTAAATACTTTGTTTAATCACTTTCCCCCACCCTCCATCTGTATTTTTGTAGTTTTATAAGGGCAGGAACTCTCTGATAGAGTAACTTGGCTGAGAATGATACCATCTTTCCAGTAATAGTGATGTTTTGCAGTCTGGTGGTCTAAGGTATAAATAAAAACAGATTTGTAGGCTGTAGCAGTATATCACGTATTAGGTGCACTGATACATGTGCAAAACAAAACAAACTTCCCCACACACATCCGAAGAAGGGTTTGCCTGTCTGAACATTTGCCTGTTTTTTTCCAGTCATGAGCATATATAATAAGAGATATTTATTACCTTTCCTTACATATCCTGCCTGGCTGATTCGAGATTAACCTCCACTCTCCATGCTCCGAGTACAGCTCATTGCCTCCAGCTGCAGCTGTGCATACTGAGCACTTCCACAATTCAGACAGAAAAGGACATAAGATTAACTTAAATGTGCTGTCTTGGGCTGTCATGGTCATTAGACCCTCCCTGAGGGGACTTTCCCTAAGTTCTCTCATCTCAGAGAGGGACACATTCATATATTGATTCAATCCATTTGAAACAAATCGTATGATTCAGCCTGTGAGAGTCTCTCTTGCTGTTCCTGTGGCTCCACCAGCTATGGATGGAGGCCAGAAAACTTGTCTTCCAAAGGCACTAGCGGGATAAATGAATCCCCTTCCTAGAAGGACAAAAGTTGATTTAAGTAAATTACCTGTGTGAAAACTGTTTAGTAGAGAGAGGAAGGAGTATCTAATAGCATAAGAAAACACATTTATAAGCAGTCCTGCACGCGCTTTCTACAGACACGTTTCATCGTTAGGAGTTTGGGGTCAGTTTTCTGCAGACAGAACAACTGTGATTGGTAATATTCACACCCACCCTAGGTAGAGATAAAGAAATTCAAATGTCTTTCACTGATGTATATAATCCTTAACTGACTGCCTAAAGTAAAGAAAACACAGTGCATAGCAATAATTCAAATGTGGGGAAGTTAACCAGGTGGGAAAATTGTTAATGGTCTTTATGGTCTTGTTTATTTGACTATATGTAATTAAGGTCTGGGTGTGATGTTTATCATCAGATCTAATATAGTGGTGTCAAATCTTGAGCAAATGTTCTGCAAATCCTTTAAAGCTATGCAACTTTTCCTCATAGGATAGGCTAAAAAAGTCAGCCCTGCAGTGAGGCAGGAAAGTCTTAAGCAAAACAAGAGAAATGAAAAGACATTCTTGGAAGATTTACATGTGGATGTTGCTTTACAGTTCAGGTCTATTAAACTGTCTGTGTCATCAGGGCCATCGTTGTAGTGCATTAAACGGGGAGATTATAGGAAAGTGTATCTTTGAAGGCAGATCTACAGGACGCTACCTGGTTTAATTGGTTGTTGAAGATTACTACAGAATCCACAATCACCTTCCCATTTAAGGTGACTTTATATTTACATAAAAAGTAGAATTGTGTTTCCCTTATTCACGTTACCAACATTAAACGTCTGGCTTAACTTTCTGTACATTCTATTCATTTTCCAGAAAAAATCCATTCATTTAAAAGAGAATCCAGAAAAGAAAAAAGCCAGAAGGATTATATTGCTTCAACTACTTCTAAGTTAAAATGAGACTGTGGAAGATAAAAATTACATAATTATACAAATGTGAAAAAAAATTAAATTTGTATACTAGAAACACACATCAATAGTAGTCTTTCTCTAACATTCTCAGTTATCGACTCTATGAAGTGTAATGAATTTTACCCTCAGTGTACATATTGATTTAACAAAACTCCCCCCACACGCACCAAAACAGGCACTGGATTTAAGAAACTAGAGGTCTGGGATTTTGTAATTACTTTCTGTGCAATGAAAAGGGTTGGATCCATGCTGATCCACTCTGTACATCTCTAAAGCAATTTATCAATTTTCTGTCCCTTAATAAACTACAGTGGGAGCCAGGCAGTCAGAGCTCATATTATTCTGCTAACGTCAAGGGCTATGTTTCATGAGATCTCACTCTTTCCCTCACATTTCTTGCTGCCACTGTTTCTAGAGCAGTTCCCCCCACAGTGACCAGTATGACCAGCTGGTCTCCAGCCTCAGTACTGCTGGCTGAGAGCAGGTCTAGAAGACACCCTGAGCGCATCGGCAGCTTTTTGGAGCTGAACAGACATTTTGTTCTTTGATTTTATTTTGTATGCTTATCAATTCAGTCAAGAAACATCCAGAAGAGGAAAAAAAAAAAAGAAAGAAGATTCAGAAAGGAAATAGTTTACATTTTCATCTCCCTGACCATGAATCTCTTCAGCCGAAACAGGTCAATATGATGAACCTAGCTTTTGACTTTTTGATGATTCTAGAAACACTTTTTTTTTTTTTTTGTTATGTCAAACAAACTCTCACTCTGTGTGTGGAACAGAACAGTAGATACATACAGTAAAAAAGCTGGCTTGGATGTCAGTGTGCATGCAACAAGCTAGATGAGCAAAGCTTGCTGTAATTCAGAGCTTTACCAGCAAGGTACCTACTTGCCACTGAAATAATTTAAAGGTACTTCTACTGTTCATGTAAGAGAGAACAATGTCTGGAAACGGAGCACACTGGACATCAGCAAGCCAGAGTGAAGTCCCTCAGTGGACATAAGCTGGGTTTCACCAGATGCATTTCCATAAGCACAGCTGTAAATGTGTAAGCCTGCAATTTTTCAAGTTAGTTGGTACCTTCCTGCCCAATGTTGTCCCAGAATTGAGGCTGGAAGGGTCCTCTGGAGATTGTCTAGTCCAAATATCCTGGTCTAAGCAGGGTCACCTAGAGCAGGCTGCCCAAGACCATGTCCTGTTGTGTCTGAAATATCTCCAAGCTTGGAACCTCCACAATATCTCTGATGAACCCGTTCCAGTGTTCAGTTAGCATCACGGTAAAAAAATCTTTTTCTTATGTTTAAACAGAATTTCCTGTATTTCAATTTGTGCCCATTACCTCTTGTCCTATCACTGAGCATCACTGAGGACAGTCTATTCTGTCTTCTTTATTCCTTCCGTCAGGTAATTATATACATTGAAAAGATCCCTCTGAGCCTTCTCTTCTCCAGGTTGAGCAGTCACAGCTCTCTTAGCTTCTCAACAACAGATGCCCTAATCCCTTTGCTGGACTCCAGTGTGTTTATGGCTTTCTTGTACTAGGATGTTCTTGGTGCACTAAGAAGTCAAGGTCAAGTTTTCTATGACCACAGAGAAAGAATAATGGGTTTTCCAGCTCTGGTTATATACTTGAAGTACCCAAATCTTACTAAGGATTAAGAGGACAGAAACTTTGGAAGTCCTCTACTGAAATGAAAGCCTATTAGAATATCCTAGCTTATTGAAGTTCTGCAGATAATTCATCATTGGTTCCAGTACCAAACGCAGAGCTGACAAATAAGATAAATCTGTATTCTTCTCTAAATTAGCAGATCCTCAGCAGTCAGCTTCAATACCTCACTTATTTTTATTTTTTTTTATCACTGACCTTTACATCCTCAACAGTGAAAAATAAAAGAAAGCTGAGCCTACACCTTCTGTTGCATGTTTGTGTAAAAATATATAGCAGAGATTCATTCCCCTCTGCTTTTCATTACTTCCCTGACTCATTTCACTGCTTGGCCTCTCCCCTCCCACATTAGATTTTATTACTACACCCTTAAACAACAAAACTTATTTAACATCAGTTGATCAAACATTATCTTTTCTAGCAGATGTTCCTACTTGGCTGCTTGGCCACACCTGAAAGAGGCAATTAAGTTTCTCACCAACCTAATCTGCTGCATGGAGAATGTATAGGTCTCATTAGTGCAATGGTACCTGCTGCTCTGTGTCTAGCCTCTGGTTCTGTTATTCATATTGTTTTCACACTTTCTGTTTCACTTTCTTTAAAGCAGAGAGGCTGATACTGACATTCGCTACAAATGGTTGAAGGCATTTTTACATTGCAGTCGTGAAAATATAGTGTAGTGAAATGAGGAGCTGACTGGTTTGAAGTAATGCTAGTAATGTCCATGTTGCTGGTATTTGTGCC
>VUYV01000662.1:158212-236146 GCA_008711295.1 Anarhynchus alexandrinus | reverse complement strand
CTTGGCAGAGCGTGACTCCGTGTTTCGGTACAGGCTCCCAAGCCAGGGCTTACCATGAGCAGTTCATACTCCCTCCATCCCTGGTCACCCACCCAGGCTTGCCCAGACAGCCAAGGAAGACTACATCATTTACCTGATAATTAGTAACCTTTGCTGAACTCTTTCACTCCTGCACGATGACGCTGCACCCAGATGAAAAATTGCTGTTGGTTTTCATTCAGAGGATCACTTGGCTCCTGTGAGACAAACAACAACCATTTTTAATGAAATAGGGCAGAACTGGTTTTCCCTACAGTTTGGTATCAGTCCTGATAGATCTCCCTGTAAATACCCCCCCGTACATGCCCTGCTGTCTCACTCAGTATTATTCTTGTACCCTGAGGGTCGATATCCTGCCAAGTGATATTTGTTTAAAATTCTCGAATGCACAAATTTGGCACAAAATCTGGGGCAAAGGGCATCCCCCTGGTTACTGCAGCTGGGTGGAATCTTCCCACCTCAAAGTCCAAGATCCATTTACATCAGTTCATTTAAGCTGCAAAACAAAACGAATTCTTCCTGCTAGGCTTGCTCAGACAGACTAATAAATGCAATGGGGAGCGCTAAGCAGAAGTGCCGTACAATGTAATCAACTGTTGAAGGCACAAGCAGTTTTTCAGCTTGTATTAAGACTGATTCACTTGTAGCTGACGTCAATCCTCCCTCCCTACTATCTTAGCCTTGGGATTGGAGTATGATAAATATTACCTGTAATGCCATCTGCTGTACAGAGACAGCCCAGGCTTCTCACTATTTATTTAAGGGCTAATGTTGTGCTAGACCAGAATGCAGTTTATTTCAGCCTTATTTGACTTTGTTTTGACTCTAATTAAAAATGCCTGTCCACTTGAATTTTTAAAGTGATCTGTCATAGAGCAAAACCAATGTTTGCCTTGAAACAAAACAAAGTTCAGACAGCGTAGTTAGCATCAAACAGAAAACTAAAGTGAAAAGGACGATACCAGACTTCTCCACATGGAAGAGTCAAGAGAAGATGCAGAGTCAGAAGATCACCATCTCAGGGTGGGGAACTAGGACCACCCAAATTCTAGCTGTCTGAAATCCCAGAGAGCTGATTTATTTTGTCTATCAGTTTTGCTGTCAATTCCTTTAGAACCTCACCCAAGTCATCCAGCTTCTCCATAAAATACAAACTATTGTAGTTTAATGGTGACTCTGACTTTTGGTCAGTGGTAAAATTGTTTTCAATGGCATCAAGCTGAAAATACATATTTAGATCAAGTAATGCATATACATAACTGTTCCCTCTTAGAATTTTCTCCTAATTTTAAAAGTTTAAAGTAACAGGAATTATACCACTCCCTAGAGAAGGTCTTTCATGATAGTTACTCTGGTGAGCATTTTTTTATTACTAAAAACTTCCTAAAGCTAAAACCTGAGTCAGTTAAAAGCCTCGTATATGGCGTGTTCAGAAAAAGCAGCACACATTCAGCCAACAAATAGCTTGAACATCCCGTCCATCATAATTTATGAAGACCATGGTTATTAAGCTAATTCTACTTTGAGTTAGTTTAAATGTCCAAAAATAAAATTAACTTTTTAATCAAAAGTATATGTGTCCATGGGCAGAATTTCTGACATTGTCTTGCTGCAGAGAAACATGTTGACTTTACCAGTTGACTCACTTAGGTTTGCGTGTTTGGGACAGATACGGGTGCACTATGCTGAAAACTCTAGTGTCTTTTGTTCTGAGGAACAGCAATAATTTTGTACGTGTAAAAGCAATTAAGTTATTTAAATTTCAAGTAATTTTAAAAGGGAAGGGCTGTGGTGAAAGTTATATAGTTAAAAATTTAAATTTAACTGAATTATTAAAATAAGCTTGGATGAGAGAAACAGAAATGTAAGTAGTGCTTTTGCTTAGCCTTAGCATTTCATAAAAGACATCTGCATTAGTTTTATTTGTGTTTATAATCAGTTACTTCCCCTGGTTTCGCTGTACTTGATGGGACTTAATCCTGCAATGTTTGGATTGCAAATGCCATGCTATAATGCTTAAATGCACATAAAAATCTTGCTGCTTAAAACGTAATTAAAATAGTAATACACTAAATCCCTTAACATGTTTTTTAATAGACAGCAATCTACTGTATCTTGAACTGCTTGAATTTTCATTTTATAGGACCTCCCACATGAGGATCACGGTGCCCTTTTTAATTATTAATTAACTCATGTTGATAGGATAAATTAAAATCTCTGTGATGGAGAACATGCATTATTTATTTATGTCCTGATCTTGTCCTACACTCTGGAGTTTTCTCTTTGGAACCTGCTTCAGAAGCCTAATACAAGGGTGTGTTTTGTGGTGGTGGGATTTTTCAAATGGTTTCTCTTACACTAGGCTTTGGTCTTGCCTTTCTTCTCTGTATAACAGAGTGTGTTGGGTCTTTCTTTCCTTTTTTATTTTTCTTTACCTTTCTTTCTGCAGGGACTTACTGCATTCTGTTTGTGTGTACATATTGCTGGAGAGGCATCAAGACTTTATTGAACTACCACAGCCTACAGTTAAGGAATTCAGAGTTAGTCACTTAAGCATTAATAAAGGGGAAGCTGAAGTGACACACCATCTATGGTCATCCTATTCTTCTTTTACAGCCAGTATTGGGGATGGATTTAGGTGAACTGTTGGTCTAAGTAAAGCCCTAATTCACTTCTGGGAAAAAAAAAAAGGTCATGAGAAGATCAGATTAATTACATTATACTTTGCTATTGAACAGTTGCCCGGTTCTATTCTATTTCAATGGTAGATGCAGTAAGACATACTACCTTCTTATTCATCCAGCTCCTGCCCACATGCATTCAGGGCACAATCTGTGCTTGGGAATAGCTTGCAGATTTCAGCAAGGCTTGGTTTTCATCTAGGAGCCTAGTCCCCTGTGCACCATCAGCTTTGCAAAGTAATTCAGGATGCAAAAAGAATGTATTAAATTATATTTTCCCTTGTGCATTGTCACCAGCCCTTTTTACTGATTTTAAATCCATCAGAAATGTGTAAACTAACAAGTAGGGGTGCTTTAAGATTAATTATCTCATCTCATGACACTGCAGTTGAACAAGTGATACAGAAGACAGAATATGACCAATGATGATGAACAATAAACTAAGCACCACTCTCCCTCCAAGCCTGCAACCTAAATTCCAAGTTTCAAAATTTGCAGGACTTCTAGGTAGGAGAAACAACTTCATTCTTGTTAACTGACCATATGTAGTATATGAGAGGTTAGTCAAGGAATTTCAAGGGACTGTAAGCCCCTAAGTCAGCTTCACCCAGACAGATGTCTGATCTCAAACACATGGCCGCGAAGGAGAGAGCAGCCATGTGCTCAAACTGTTCCTTCCTGCAGGCTTGCCTCTCCCAGCTGGGACAAGCACCACAGCAATTAGAAGTAAAACTCCAAAATCTGTTTTACTTTCCCTCAAGCAAAAGGATGTGGAAACTTCTCTCACTTAATAGTGACAAAAGTAAAAAGCTTCACTTACCTTTCAACAGGCAGGAAAACAAGCCTCCTTTACTTCAGAGACTGTTTCCTGCCTAAGGCCTCCTTCTTCTTGAAGCTGCAAGACTTCTAAATCTGCTAGCTGCGAACAGGTCCTTCACTGACTTCTACAATCTGTGCCTATCTGCTTTATTAAGTAGGGCCAAAGTGCACCAATATCTGTCCTAAACATAGCTACAAATATGCAAATCTAAGTGAGTAAACTGGCAAAGTCAACATGTGCCTCTGCTGCGGGACAATTAAAGATACTGCTTGTTAAAGATCCCATAACTTCCTCCAAATATAGGCACATATACGCCTCCAGGGCTGCAGCCAGTCCTGCCACACCCTTAGTGAGAAGCGAAAAGGAAGAGTCCTATGATGCCATTTTTACAGTCACTTTTCAAAATGGAAATGTACTTGAAGTTACTGTTACTCTTCAAGCCTGAAAAAAACCCCAACATTAGTAACATGATTTAGCAGACCTTACTGAAAGGAAATGCATGAATGTTTCCAGTTGAATCAAAATCATCTCAGAAACAGCAAAGAAACAAAGAGACTAAATGCATTGGTTCTTCCCCAAGGAAGCAGGCAAATACAGTAACTTTGGGTTATAGTTGTTTCAACAGAAGGAGTGCAGAATGGAGACCCAGGTGAGACTATTATTTCATGTAAGGACACAGAGGTCTGAGGTACAATGGAGCACACTGGATTCTCACCTTCATGTCACCACGTCCTTAGAAAATGAGGCCTTTCCAAGGGGAAGGATGACTCCAGGATTTTGCGAGATGATGTGGAGCTATTTCAAATCCATCCTAAGTTACCAGCTCTTTGATAATATCAAATGACCTTGGTAGCCTCATAGTGCGTGAGGCAGACAATTGTCTGTCTTGCATAACTCATCGACACCTTTGTTGATAATTGGCTCTTATGCAGCAGAGGACAGCATGAAGAAGTGACAAAGATGGTGTATGCACTGTGGAATTATTTCAGTTTTTAATAGAAGAAGCTGGAACATCTTTTCATGTACTAAATTTGCATGCCGGCGTGAAGTTGTGCAGTTCAGATGTTGTGGCTGGCACAGGGAGCAATCCAGTTTATTAAACGTAAAAGTGAACATGCCCTCTTGTGGTCTTAAAGCTTTTGTTGGCTTCCCTTCAAGACAACAGGAACGAACCTGGTCAGAAAAATAAGAAACACCGTGTGAGGTACTTGTCAGTTTGATGCACGCAAATGTTGTAAAGTTGCTTTTCAGCAGATCATGCAGAAGACAAACTTCAGTGAGTTTAATTTTAAGAAGTCATCTCTTGGTTGGAACTGAAGCCTGAACGTTAACATTTGTAAGGTAACCTTAAGGAACCCAGATCATTTAGTCACTCTAGCTCAGATTTTCCAAATCAGTATAAAAATACCTCTATATATTTCAAGATTACTAAGAAATTAATTAATGAATATGCACACTGAGCATTAAAGACCCATGGCATTTTCAAAAAGAGAAATTGGTAAGACTTTAAAAATTAAGATTACTAAACCCAAAAATGTTAGCAAAAATATGCTTAACAGAGGATTTTATGGCTCACAAGGGGCCACTCTCCATTATTTTTTTTTTTGTGTATGGCCTTCCAATAGCATTTTTGCCCAAACCACATACATGGCTTATAGTTATGTTGCCACACCTTAAACCTTTTCCTTCGGCTTGGTACTGCAGGGCCACTGACACCCGGATTACCGCCGCACTGGGCTCCTTCTGTAAGGGGCTGGGTGGCTCAATCAGACGCCTGAGACCACCATGATGGCAGCAGCGAGGATGAGACCAAGTGGGATGGCCTCACAGGAGGCTGAATCTAGCCAAAGGCCCAGTGTACAGCCTCGCCCAGGGCCTCCCTGCGCCGAGGGAGGCAGAAGGAGACGGGAGATGGCATCGAGACATGGCCGCAGCACCCCTTCGCCGGGGCCCGGCCTCCCCTCGCCGCCCACCATGGCGCCCAAGGCGCGCGACCCCCTTCCCATCACGCCCCGCGGCCGCAGACCCCTTGATTTCCCGTGATGCCCCGGGGCGGGGCGGAACACGCCCTTCCCGTGATGCTCCGCGCTCCCTGGTAACCGCGCCGTTGCTAGGGGCGGTGTGAGTGGCCGTCATGGCGGCGGCGCTGAGGTTCGGGGCTCTGTTCCTCCTCCTGCCGCCGCTCCAGGCAGCAGAGCCGAGCGTGGAGCCCGCTCCTGAGCCCGCGGCCAGCGCGGCGGGCCCCGCAGTGTTACCGGAGACCCACGCTCCCGCCCGGGCGCGGACCCGCAGCGGGCCGGCCCCGGTCACGGACGGTGGGTGCCCGGTGGGGTGGGGTCTGCGGGGCATCGGCGGCTCTTCTTGGGCCAAGGGAAGCTCCACTCACGGCCTTTCTCAGGCTTCCTGTTGTCGCTAGACTCTTGGACCGCCTCCGGCTCCTATTGCAGCCTCCCGGGGCTGGGACAGGCCTGCGCGGCAGCAGCCCTGCTTCTCCCTGGTGCCCCTGGGGATTGACCGGGGCTGTGCTGCAGCGCTGCTCTGAGCACCCCACTCCAGCCAAGGCTCGGGGCCTCCTCAGAAAGGCAGGCTCAGCAAGCCTCTGCACAGCCTTCGGGTACTGAGCAAGCTGATCCTAGCATGCATGCGGCTGTGAGTTGGTGCTGATGGGGGCCAAGGTCTCCTGGCCTCCCAGCACCCTGCTCAGCCCCCAGGGCAGAGCCTGGCCTCGCAGGGGAGACCCAGACTGACCCTGCATGTGCTTGGAGAGCTCCACGTACACACCGAGCTGGTTGCACACACAGTTTGCTCCAAAACTCCTAATTCAGCCTCAGCTCCGTGAATAGATAGTGATGCTATGGCAATATAGATCACACATTTTTGTTATTGTGGTGTCAGAAGGTGTGTTCCACTGTCTTCTAATTGGCAGGTATACTTTTTATTTAACTTTTGATTTCCCAGTGTTGTTGCCATCGCTTCAGCTTCCCTACATTACTTGCCAAATTAAACATGTTGTCCCAGCGCATGCTTCCTTGGGGAAAAGAGACTTAAATTCCTGATCTCAGAGACATAACTGCGCAATCTAATCATCCATGTTTAAACTTCTGTTGTTTACAAGGTGAGCTAAGGATTCCAGTGCTAAACTCAGCTGACAGAACAGTCAGAACTTCAGAGATTCCAGGAAATACCTGGATACTGTTCAGACGGTCAGAGAGCATCCAGGAGGCCATAGAGAAACAGACAACAGTCAAGTTGAAATAAAAGAAGCAGTAGTTACGCAAATGAGCGTGCTTTGAATGTCTTGCCTATGGAGCACTGGTCTTAATTTTCTTCGTTCTGTGCTATTCTTAAGTCTAGATTTATTGTAGAACAGCAGCTCTCAAAAACAGTTCAGTAGAGTAATATCTGTTCTTTGAATTTATAAACTTGAAAACCTAAGAATGTTTTAAGAAGTTGCTAAATGTATTTTATCGAGACAGTTTACAGTGTTGCTAGCAATTACTTTCTGTATTATTGCAATATTTCACAGTATCTAAAGACAGAGAGAAAAAACAATTTCAAAGAAGTCAACTATGGTAATGTTGGCACATCAGGAAAATATATTACTGGACCCTGGGACATGCTCAATACTTGTAAACATCTCACTGCTCTATCAAAATGTTTCTCTTTTTTTTTTTTTTCCGCTAATAAGCTGAAACAAGCAGATAAGCATACCTTGTTTGTATTTCTTTTTTTTGGATTTCTTTTTTCCCCTCTGCAGGGATGAGTATATTTTCATACCTTCTAAATTCCCATTAACTCAAGTTGCTTTTTTGATTTCACAGGGAGCACACCATCAGATTTTAGTATGCCTTTGGTTTTGTTATTGTGTTCCAGATAGACTTGCTAAGTAGCAGAAAAGATGGCTTTTAAAAATGACTTTAAAAAAAAAACAACCAACACGTGAATTTGGATATAGACTTTTGACCATTGTCAAAAATAAGGCGAGGTGAAAAATGAAAGTGTTAGGGAACATGCTGTAATGTGTAAAGTCCCAATTCTAATTCTAATTTAAATCTCTCCTCCAGTTGCCAAGCTGTGTGTTTGTGATCTGTTGGTGGCACAGTGTGATGTAAATTGCTGCTGTGACCCTGATTGCAGTGCAGCCGATTTCAGTCTCTTTACTACATGTTCAGTTCCTATTGTCACGTAAGTGGATAAATAGCTATATAAAATAAAAAATCTTGTTTTATTTGCTGCATGCATTTGTAAGGGCTCTATCCCCTCCTCTTATCAATTCCTTACCCTCCTTCCCCCTGCCACCCTAACTCCTGCCTGCCCTTGCACCAGCTCCTGCTGTGCTAAGCCTGTAAACATTTGGCCCCAACCAGGCAAAACGGCAAACTGCCCTCCCACTCGTTTCTCTTTCACTTATTCCCTCTTTTCTAAACTTGCACTCCTTGCTTTTCTCCTGTTTCGTTGTGCTACTGTCTATGGGTGCTTAGGTGATGATGCCTTCTGTTGGGGGAAGAATAATGCATCTTTAGACTTTCATCGATATAATGCAGTGTCTGGAAGTCAAGAAAGCTGATACCATGGGACCATCTGGCCACCTCCGTAGGTCATCAGCAATTTATCAGTAACCTCTTTCATTACGGTTTATGATATCAACTGGAAACTTGATCAATTCAGGGCTTAATGAAGTAGTGTGAGCATTGTTCTGATCCTAGTTTTACAAGTCAGCATCCCAACCTGCTGCCTCACTGCCAGTCTGTCACTTTACAAACAGTAAAATGTAACATTATATCAATAAAGTAATGCCAATAGTTGTTTCTTTGCTATTTACAGTTTATCTGAAAACACCTTCACCCAATTTCATCTTTTCAAAAAGGAGTTAAGAAGCTCACTTCAAAATCGTAATGTAAAAAATCTCTTGGTGACTTCTCAGAACACTAAGTACAACCTTTCAACCCACCTTCTGCATAAATTATGCCAATCTGAACACTGGGGTTTATTCTTGGTGCTTTGAAATTTGAATTACCAGTCATCCCAGACTGTGGTTTCTTATTGTTCTTGCACACAATGACTACTGCTATCCATTTATAGATATTTATATATATCAGAAAGGTCTAATCAACGCCTTCCTGAATGACAGTTTAATTGTCTTGGGTGACTATTCTGTCTTTGTCAACTAGAAATGCATAAAATGAACTTGTGTTCCGTTCCCCAAATTCTTCTCTGTAAAATGTTCCTTTTGCATGAGAATCCATGGGATTTTCAATGACTGCAAGTATTGTGAATCTCATTATTAACACATCTAGATTTATATACGTTTGCATAATTGTGTTAGTTACTGAAAGGGTTTGACTGATCACAAGTGAGAGGCTATGTGGTTTCTGAAACAGAGGAGAAAGGGTGTTTGATTTATGATCCTACTAACAAATGGTTCACCTAATGGGAAAGTTTAACTCCATGCTTAAAAAGTCATTTCTAAAAGTCATTTTACTTCTTCAGTACTGCCCTTGACTGCTTCAACCCTGCCTAAGTACCAGTTTCCCAAGAATCATCATCTTGTATTTCTAGCATGTAGGACACACCAGTACTCTTCAGGGTATGAACTGGCACATTCGCTGTGCAGCCTACTGCAGTTCTGGGCTGTTGTTGATGAACCCACAGCACATCTACAAATACTTTTCCTAGATTGGATGGGTTATTTCACCTCCTTGTTTCTCACTCTGCCATTTCTTTTACATGCGTCTCAAGTAGGTCTTTTTTCCGCCTGTCCCCCCTGTCATCGTGTCCCCCTCCCCCTGAAGTGAATATTATTCTAATATTCACAAAACTGACCTTTTTTCTGGCCTACATGCCATCACGTTACCCTAAAGGTCATACTTCCCACTTGTGTTGTATAAATAAAAGTGCTTCTGAGCTGTGTATGGCCTGTGGTGCACCCTGCATCTGTGGTGTCTCACACCATCTGGATCCCATCCAACTTGTCATTTTGGCTCTAATATTATTAGTCAGGCTCTTCCCTTCCCCCGGTCTGTCTCTTACCTTTCTTCATGTTGCTGCTCACACAATTTCCTCTGCTAGATAAAACATGTTGGAGAATTCTTTATTACTAAGCACACAGTATAAAACAATATAAACCTTCTAAGGAGGCACAAGTGCTATACAAATTGTGTTAAAAGGAGCAATCTCTTTAGTGCTTTTTTGATGCTGCCTCAGTACATGAAAAGAACTTTAACATATGGTCAATACCAACTTCTAGGGGATTATTGATTTTGTTATTATTGTTTGCAGAGGTGACAACCGTCTTTGTAGTCAGAAAGCTGCTATATATTCTCTTGATGTTGAAGCAAATCCACCAGAAAGGATATTTAAATTAATTGACCAAGTCAATCCCAGTGTTTTCTGCATTCATGCTACAAACTGTAAGTAGAGTTGTTGCCAATATTAAGCATTGTGCTGTTATTTTTATAAGCTCTTTAGGTACCAGAAACAGATTAAAATTAGAAGTAACTAAACCTGTCAGAAAAATGGTTATTCTGTATTCACGGTCCTTGTGTTGTAATCCTTTCACTTTTGAGACTATGGAGTTAAAACATCTCATACTATAACTCTTAGTCTTCTCTGATGAAAAAAAAATGGTTGGTTTTTTTTTTTTTGGTAAATAATTTAGCCTCCACAATAAATCACATTAAAGTTGTCTCATGGGAAACTGACTCCTTCTCAATCTATCACTGTAACTCTGTAATAGATACTGTTGGTACAAATCCTTTATGGCCAGCTTTGAAGTAACTTGCAGGGAAGTAGGAAGTGATCAGTGCTGTGTTCTCTTAATTTAACTAAGACTGTGCAGTTCTCATCTGAATACTTAGCATGGAAACTGTAGACACTAAATGGCATGTCTTTGTTTTGGAACATCTGATGCTGTTAGAAACCGTGATTTTGAAAGAAAAGGACTTGCCTCTTTCCTTAAGTTTAAGTTTGTGCATTCATAGATCTGCTGAAATGATGAATTAAGATATCGCCTAGGTTTTCTCTTAAAGAAAAGAGAAAGCTTTTTTTTTTTTTTTAAAAAAAGCTGCATTGGTATTTTTCTTTCATTGAGTTTTAGCAACTCCAGAAGGAAAAATATTACTAAATAACTTTTCTGTATCTTTTATCCTAAAAGTTATCCCATTCTTTAAAATGTTTTGACAGATAAACAAGCACTCTCTTTCAGTTCCCCTGAAATGCCTACCTCTGAAAATTTTGATCAATTGCTTGAACGGTTTGGAAGTGCTACTTTCAGTGCTGAGCCTGACAGCTGGAATATGAACACAGATGCTCAAAATCCTTCTGATGCAAATGAAACATATAGATATGAGGTAAATAATTACATGATTCAGCTAGTATTATATTGTTCCATAACAGAACAAGTGAATATTGTTTGCATCTGCTTTCAAAAAATTGCAGTTCTTCTGGAAAAGACTAACTTTATTTTGGTCTTTAAATATAGAAGTGTACAAATAAGAAGTGTAGCATTTTGTGTTAGCTTATTTAAAAAGTTAACTAGATTTTTTAAGATCTGTGAAAAATATGTAGCTGTTGTAAATGTTGTAAATGTAAAGCTGTTAGCAGTGGCTTAAGAATTGATGCATACAGTAGTATATACAGCATTGACAGATATAGTGGAAATAAGTACTTCTTTTATTGAGATTTATTGTTAATATAAATGCTCTAAAACTTTCCATGGACTGAGACACACCTATATACTTGAATATGTTGTTTTATTTGGCAGTATGGTGTTCCTATACAGACAGCGGATGCATTTCTAAGACTGCCTAGTCCTGTTGTCTCCTCTTGGTGCTCTGATGCAAATCCTGCAGGTTGGACAATGTGTTTGAATTCCAGTTTATTTGCTTTAGAGTGTTCTGCTCTGACTTGAACTTAATCAGTCAGTAAATTGGCACACACACAAATGTAAATTCAGATAAAGAGTCATGAACAAATATTTTTCAAATAGCTTCTGTTTCTCTGGGGTTTTTTTTAGACATTGATTGGAAGTTGTGTTGCATCTATATTAAACATTCAAAGTTAGATGTGTAAATCCTTGAGAGTCTTGTTAATGGGTTGTTTATCCAACAATAAAACATCCTATTAGGCATAATTGGTTTAATAAAATAGTACAAGGGTGACACCGTGAGGGAAGAGGGTATTACACAAAGCAAGACCTAACTGGGCAACTTTTGTAAGATGTTCCCCTGGTATAACGAGGTTCCTTTCACAGCCTGAATGCAACTCAAGTCAGACTTGCAGGCTTGAGCTCTATGTTTTAACCTTTCACACAGTTTCCTGAAAATCTGTGGAGAGGAAAAAAAAAGAAGAAGCCACAGCCAAAATGACACACCTGCATTTTCCAAACCCCAGTGTTATTATTAAATATGGTATCATAACAATCAGGATGATGACAACAGGAGAATTGAAGTCTCTTGTGAAAGAAAAAAATAATCTTATGAGATCTCAAAAATGAAGTCCAAAATCTTCTAGCTTTTATTAAGCTTCTATTGTTAAGAAGTAGTTTTGTCTCATAGCATTTCTGGAGAATCTAAGAAAGTATTAATCTTTATAGCTCACATAAAACCTTATCTATAATAGAAATTATGTTTACTTTCACTTTTGCTTATACTTGAGGTTCTTATATTGTTTTTTATTTCTGCTTTTCATAATTACTCTTTAATTTAATTCAGTAATACTTTGTGACTTTTTTTCCCCAGGGTTTTTAGTAAACCAGGCTACAAAATGCACTAGATCAGTAAGTGTGGAAAAATGTGGCAACATTCAAGCAGTTAGTATGCTGTTCTATATCAACTCTGGCATTTTAGCAGTAAGTATGATTTGAAACAGTCATATCGCTTACCATTGATATTACATATCTTTTTGTGTCTCCAGATAAGTAACTTAATTTTACTAAAGGGTATGGTGTTTTATTTGGGTTTTTAAATTGTGTGTTGGGGAGAAAAAAATTTCCCTATGTAACAGACTTTTATACAGAAAGCCTTTGGAAATGTTTTTACTTTAAGCTTTGGTAACAGAAATGTTTACTGTTCTCTGCTTAGCCAACAAAAATAATGGTCTTGAAGAGACAAGCTTGTGTCTCTGAGCTAACACTTACTGCAATGGCAGCAGTTTTACGCTTTTCTGCATGTCTGAGCGTTTTCCAAGAAGCCTATTACCAGAGTGCATAATTCTAAGTCGTCTGGGTTTTAAAGAGTTGCTAAACCTTTGTACCTGTAAGAAGAACAACCTGTAAGGTTTAACCCTCTGCATATATACTTCTCATACAAGCCTCAATTTTTAATAGTGAGGTGTTGCACACACATGCAAAGTCTTCCTTATAGTCCTCAAAAAACATGACCTTTTACCCCACTGAGAGCAAATTTGTTTGTATCCAACCTACTACCAAATCCAGCCTGTGGTTATTTTTCAAAGCTAGGCTTACTCTTTCGTTCCTTTTTGAACTGGAGGATGATGTCTTATGTATAAATAAATGCTCTTTACAGATATTGAGGAAGACAAAGAAATCATGCATGCAAAATTGAAACTGAAATACATAATACCTTAAATTGATAGCTCCTTCCAGAAGCCAAAGATCATCAAGAAACAGCATACTCTCCACTGTTAAAATGTTTTAAATTTATATAATTCTTTAAATTAATTTAATTAATACTCCATAGTGAATCACTGCTTAAAGATGCCTTCCAGTCCCTCACAGATTCCAAAGCTATCAACAGTAAAGGGAAGCCCACTAAGTGGTTCACAGTTTCACAGGTGGGATCATTCTCCTGATCATTGAGTACCTCACTGAAATTAGCAGAGAGTTGTTCACAAATGTTAGCTTTTGATCATCCCTCTGTGGAAGAGGTGGAGAAAACTCTGTCTCAGAAGGGCTTTGAGTGTTTCCATGTGCACCCAAAGCTAGAGTTCTTGGTGGCTGCAGAACCAGAAAAGAAGCATGCCTCAGGCCAGGCTCCAAGCAGGTGAATGCTTTTGAATTAAAAGATGAATTACCCTTCCTTACTAGAACAGTACATAACACGTTACCCACGTGCTGCTTGCCAAGTGCAATGGCCCAGCTTAGGAGAGGTCAGATTTCTGTCCAAAGTACATTGGATGTTCAGGAAGGATCAGATGCCATAACAGGAGAAGGCCGAATAGATGCTAGAATTGGTCTGTAGGAAGCTCCCCTTCCCAAAGAGAGTTGAAGGTGGGATGTGACAATAGGAAAGCGACTTTGTATATGGGACAGGGTGGTCATGGGGCAGAGGAGGGAGCCCTGCCAGTGCCAGCAGGTGGAGCTGCCAGCAAAAGAAATGGCAAAACACATCAACGGAGGAAGGCTTGCTGTGAGCCCTGGGTGAGAGGGCTGGTGCAGAACTTCCTTCAGAAAACCCCGTAATTTTGACCCCATACTCACTGCCGGGCTGGGCAACTCGAGTGATATGAAGGTCTTGGTAATTGTTGCAGTTAACCTCTGCTCTCTACCCTGCCCTGTCCAGCAGACCCAAGGGGCATTGCAGATGCTCGGAACCCTCTACCAAGATACTCATAATGTGATGCCTCAGACCATGGGCAGTGTGTACTGTGCAGCTGCCAAAACAATGCGCTGCGGCCTGCCCTGCTTGCCTCCCTGGCTGGTGGGAAGATTAGTCAGTGGGAGGTACCAGTGGGGCTGGAGTCCTGTCTGCCGGTGACCTACAGAAACATAATTCATCACCCCAGTCACAGATAAATAGAATTTTAGGAGCTGTGATCATTCCCTCTACCCTAGTCAGAAAGAGCATGCTTCCCTGAAGGACGAGTCTAATCTTTACAAGCACTTTTATTCACACAAGTGATTTTGATGGCTGAGCTGTACCTCAGGATGTTGCTATAAATATGTGACAACGCGTGACAGATGCTCCACCTTCAGGTCTCCAGCTCATAGGAATGTGTTCTCTCCCGGGATGTCAGATGAGCACACTGGTCTCTATATCCTGTTATAATTCTGCAGAACTTGCTTCACGGTCAGAGTTCAGTTTTTGATCCCTTCTCAAAGATATGAATCAAAGACTCATTGTGAGTCACAAAACTAAAACTTTTGACAAAATGGTGCTCTGTGTGAGTATTTTGCAGGCCTGATTGATGACCTTGGCCTAACATTTCTGCCTTTCCATGAAAATTTGGTGGAAATTTTTGAGTGAGGCAACTGTGCATGACCACACGCTGTATAACAAGAGGGATACTTGCTTCTCATTTCTTTTAGAGACTGTGAAACTATGGACTCGGTACCATCAGAAAGGGCCAACAAAAGCTCTTCATTTCTTTGGGTACAAACAGCCTGGCAGACTTCCTAAACTGGCAGGCTATGAATAGTTACAAGTGGTTTTGCACAGATCTGCAATAGGAACAATGTTCTCTGACGCCCTCAATAGGTCAAACGCTATGATGCACAATAACAGTCCTGCCAAACCGAGATGGCTTTTTCGGGCCGCCTTTCCGATGCAAGTAAAGTTTTTCAGTGTTTCTTAGTTCTGATGTTCAAATAGAGCATCCAAGGGAAACACCAGCTGCATCTACTACTTATTGAATGCACTGCATATTTATTGGAAATGCAGTCAAAGCTAGACCTGAGGGAAAACTGATGGAAGTCACTAAGAAATTTTCCAGTTACTGTCAGAGGAAGAAGAGGATTGGACTGTAACATTTTGCCCACTAGCCACAAAGAATGGCAGTTATTTTCACACTGCCTGGCTACTGTAATGTATATCCAATCACTTCCACAATGTAAAAGTTATTGTAATGATAGAGAGTTAAATAGGCAAAGCAGTTAAGCCTTAACTGCTTTACTTAACTGCTACTTGTAATAGGTTATACCTTTGCTGCTGTTTGAATTTGTTCTTTTGTTCTTCTCTAGGTGCCCAAATCAAGTCAGATGGTAAGTATCCTTCTAACTTAGTTGGAAGACCTGGGGGAAAAATTCTTAGTTAATTATAGTCAGTGGGAGTTTTTCACTGACTTCATCAGAACAGGGACTTTGTCCTTAATCTTTACATTAGAAAATTTCTATCATTTGTTATCAGTAATGATACCTAGAAATGCCAAGATAATATGTGACCTGCAAACATTTAAGCCTGATGCATTCTGCTCATATAAAACTCTCTCTTTTTAAGTAACTCTCTCTAGTTACTTAAAAATAGAATCTTTTGTTGAACTTCAGCAATACATGTAACATAGTTGTCATTCAGAGGATTATTGGCTGCTGTTTCTGCGGAACAGAACCCGGAAGGGTCACAAATATAATAATACAGAAAAAGCCAAAAATAATTATACACAATATTCAGAAATGACATGAATTTGTTTTTCAGGTTAATATTACTGTCCAGTCTGTAGTTGTCCAGTCTCTGAATGGAATGCGGACTTTACTTAATGGTAGTGATGTCCTCAGGCTCCCTATGATTTTGGATGAACTGTGCATAAATATCGTTCTTGGGGTAGGTATGACAGTTCTTTTCCTCTTCACGTTTGATGGAAAGCACGTACGCATCAAATCACTTCTGATTCACAAATTGCAAAGATGTGAGAAAGGCCTTGCACAGTTTCCATATATTGTGACATCTCCAAAGCTAACGTGACAGGAAAAACACTGACTTTGGGATACAAGAGAGTGTTTTGCAACAAAATAATAACTATATGCAATGTAACATGGAGACAGGACGAAATCCTTTTTTAGTATTACTGTGTGTATATGATGTAACAGACAATAACATGAGTTTAGAATCTGCATTATGCTTGGGAGAAGATTCAGGCACAGTGGTGGCAGAGACAGAGGAATACACAGTGCACATCATCTCATCTTTTAATCTTAAGTAGGTGAACATAAGGTTTATGCTTAGAAGAGTTTTATCAAGAAGTCAGTTTTGAAGAGGCTCCAGCCTCTAGAGGATATAGTATATATCTACCACAAGTGTTTCTTAAGCAAAGAAGAAAGAAAACAATACTTACATACTTTTAAATTCCTTTTTTCTAGTTTCATACTCATATGTATTTGTTCTAATTAATATCTAAAATGTTTAATTTTCAGGTGAGTTATCACATTTCTTACACAGACACAGGAGAAATAATAGAAGCAGCTGCTTCTTTTGTCTTGGGGGCAATTAACAAAGAAGCACTTTCAATACAGCAGAGCTTTGAAATCAGCTTTACTCAGGTAACTGCTAGAGATGTTACGGATGACTTGTTGAAAGACATTTAATTACAAAACTTATTAAACTTGAATCAGAACAATTGTTAGCAGCAAGGTAAAATGTAACTTGCCCTGGATATGCAAATGAGGCAGCATTTCAGAACTGGGCAATAAAAGTCGCCAAAGTCTGTTTTTCACTTAGAATAGACATCTTGTGACTCTGTATGTCCAGTGAAAGCAAAGCCTGCCCCAATGTTAGAGAGCTGTTATAATCTTATGGAGCACTCTTACTGCTATCATTGTTCAAGGCAGTTAATAATCCTAAAATAAGTGAAATACTTATGTGTTTTCCAGCCATTTCAGTACAGGATAAGAACTAATACTGTACCTTTGCATTGCAGGTAAATACAAAGCCAGTTCCTCTCAGTGGTAATCCTGGTTATGTTGTTGGACTGCCTATAAGAGCGGGCTTCCGGCCACAAGGATATCCTTTCCCTGTTGAAATTTTGTTTGCAGCATTTGTTTTGGTCCGTCTTCACAAATGCTTTCTAGCATGGACATCTATAAAATGTATCTGTTCTTTATCAAAAGTAAAAGCGTATTTCTTTGGCTATGTTTTAGAAGTAGCGAATGACTCAGTCCTGACTGCAATCTCCCGGGACTTTTTAGTGAGGTAGATTTAGACCTTCATTGTACACTCTAGTGCTTCTTCACAGTGTAAGAGGAATCTTGAGCTATTATAGCATTTTCAGATATATTTTAAGGATATGATTAAGGATTCTTTCTTCATGGTATACATCAAGTATTGAATTTCCCTTTAACTGTGCGTTACATCTGGCATCATTCAGAATACTAACAAATATGGTCAATTTACCATTCTGCAAAGTACATCCAACGAGGACTGTCTGGCAGCACAGGGAGCCAGAACCCCAATATTATTTGGTTATAACATGGTATCAGGCTGTAAGTTACGGTAAGAGGCCATTTCCTTTTTCTTTTTTTTTTTATTATTTAGTGCTTTTAACCCTCTGACAACCCTTTCCATTAGGATCTGTTCAGGTCATGGGACATTTATACTGCTGTAGGAGTACTTAATTACAAAAAATGTCATTTAATTAACAATGATCTTTCTCTTGAAAAGATTGTGTACATTAGCAACTGTAGCCAGAAGGCTTGAACAGTGCATGAGAGCAAGGAGAAATTACTACTGTGCCAAACCAATGGATTTTGCTTTAACTCATCTTTTTTTTTTTTTTTCTGGAAGAATTACTGCAGCTACGAGATGTCAGCCTTTGACTCAGACCCTCCTAGATTTACTGAAGGGACAAAGCTTTCCTGAATATGTGGCCTCATTTGGAAATTCTCAAGCCCAGGATGTGCTTGACTGGGTGCCGATAACTCACCTCCGCACCTCAGAACAGGTGAAAGTTATACCCCTTCACTCTTACTGTACTCTCTCCTGAGATCTGTACCTGTACTGCAGCATCAGTTTAGGTTTCTCAGACTTACGGGGAAAAAAACTGCAGAAACAAACTGGAGGAAAATCCTCCTGGAATATTCACAAATGAGGAGTTTCACTCTTGCTGTAGAAGACAGGGTTTACTTTGAATCAAGCTGGCATCCAGGTACCTCAGTTATGGATCAGGACAATGCGTTAGGTACAAAATGAGTTCTAGCCACAGTTCAAAAGTCTTGCTCTTCAGATGGGATGAAGCACAAGTAAGGTTGAAACAGTGAAGTAACAGAACCAGTGTTTCTCCTTGGTGCTCTTATGCCAGGTTAGAGTAAGATAGCAAGAATCCTTTAAAGCACAGAAACAGTATGCTTGAGTGACCCAAACACTACATTTATTCTTAACATCTTCTGTAGTAGCCCTTTTCCTCCCAATGCAGGCAGTCCCTGCTATTGGTGCTAGGCAGTGCTGCTTGGCACATGCTGAATGACAGCACCTGCTCAATGACAGCTTGTATATAGGTTTCTTTCACCTTTTTGCAACTAAACAGTGAATGATTTCTGTAACCAGGAACTTGACAGTTCAAGAAGATACATCTAAAAATATTTAAGATTTTAGGCTTCAAAATTCTGCCCTGGCAGAGTTAAGGATTTGCTCCTGGCCTAGTGGTATTACTGAATTAAGTGCTCCTACTAAAAAGAGCCAGCTCAGCACTATCACTAAGAGCCAAAGTCCTGCCCTACTCAGGTAGAACAGTCCTGCCTGAAGTGCAGGCACAGAGTTGGTTTGTCACCTATGGAGAAACAGCAGGGACACCCCTGAGCCAAGGCGGCACGCAGCGGTGCTGCCTGCACAGGCATCAGTGCAGGGCACAGGCATGGCGCAGTTGCTCTGGTAACCTCCTGGAGCAAGCTTTCGGTGGGCATTCTGCCAGTTTAATAAGATGAATAATTAATGTGGTTGCTTCTGTACAAGTCAGACAATGAGAGAATTTATAACACTTTTCAGAGCTCATGCCAAATACCAGTATCACTTGAAATAGAAGTGAAGTGGACTAAATACGGATCCCTAGTCAATCCACAAGCCAGAATAGTCAACGTTACAGCAACGACCACTACCACCACATTGAAGCAGGTATGTAATTAAATTGCAGGATTTGAGATAAAAAGAATGGCTTGTTTTGCTTAGGTATCAGCTGTGTACCAGTGACCCAGTTAATCTCTTTATCTAAAGGTAGCACTTCATATTAGAGTGTATTATGCCCAACAGTTTCTGTTCCAACTCAAACACAACTGTGGGCTGCTTGCCAAAACACACTTCCATAAAAATCTATACATCGTTCATGAAAAGAAACATGGAACTGTACATAAAAAAAAACCTTTTTACAAATAACAGCTGAAAATATAACCCAGTCCAAACAAAGCAGTCATACAAAGAGAAGACTGAAGCTAATGACCATTTGTATTTTCATTGCAGCTTCCCTCAGGAAGGGAAAGGACTATTCCTATAACAAGTTCTGTTGTTTTCACTGATATTTCTTCACCTGCAGAGCCAGGCTATAAAGCTTGGCCCACCATTAATGCCAAGTTACCCTTTGATTTTTTCTTTCCATTTGTCTAAGGTGAGTGTGCATCAAAAAACCCAAACAAACCATATTTCTGCTTTTTCTGATTTTTAGTCCATTTCCTAAAGAAGCGAGGTTTATACAGTCACTGTGATGGGCCATCAGTTTCTTCTAAATTGTAGACACACAGGGTTAAAATTCGCCAAGAGAGAAAGGGTGAGCCCTTGTGAGGGTTCTCAGAAGCTTTAGGGCAGAAAAAAAACCCATATTAAGTAGAAATTTCCCCATTATACCTCTGCCAAGAGGAAAAGAGATTGCAGTATGAACTTGATGGTGGCTCCAGCTGGCCAGTCAGCACGTGTACAGCCACCAGCCTTCCTGCACCTCGGATGCTCTGAAGTAGCGCTAGTCCGAGGTGCCTGCCTAGCAGTGTTGGGGCAGGAGGGGAAGGGAAGAGCACAAGGACACGGTACGGCTCCACTGGAAAGTAGGCTTCATTATTCTGTGAAGAGCAGAGCTAAATTGTTAATTAAAGTAATCATGTACTATTAGACAAGGCCTCTGCTTTATCTGTTTTCATAGATGAACAAGCCATGTATTTCTAGCTATTTTTCCCCGAACCACTATTTAATTACCTTCCTTTAAAAATCCGAACAGTTTAGTGATGCTTTCAGAAAAGCTCAATGACCCTTCCAGCTGACTCTGGCTGAAATCAACTGGGGACGCCTGGTACAGTCAACACCTTTCAAAATTCCCACTTATTGAATCTTCCTCTCCAACTATAAGATAGTCTCACCGCAGGGACCTTCTAGTACCTGAAAAAGTTCACATTGTGTTCAAAGACCAGCCTGGTCTGGAGTCTAACTGTTCCCAGCAGTCCACTCACCTACATCGGTTCTTACATATTCTAATTCTTTTAATGTGTTGATTTATGAGCTGTGGAAGCAGAAAGAACTTTGTAGCCCAGCAGGCAGCAAAAGAACACTTAAAATGGAAGAAGAGATGAGAGAATGCAGTATCAGAACTCAAATCTGCTGTTGAGAATCAGGCATTGTTTGACGTAAGATGGCACGTGTTTGCCTCTATTTTGGTGCTGATTTGATTGTCAACTAAAGGAGTGCTATGTTGGTATTTTTTAAATGAATGTTATATAAATAACAAAGTGGCACAAGCAGCAACAGAAACGAGGAAACCACCAACAACATGAAAAGAATGGTTGGCAAAGAAGAGATGTACTAATGACGAATGGTCAGCTTGCAGAGAAGAAATGACCTTTTCAGCCTGGATTCCTGTCATCTGCACTGCAAGTTTCTACAAGATGTTGCAAACAGAACATTACCTCAGAAAAATTAAATTATTTAAAATAAGTGGTACTTTCATGGATGTATAGCTTGTAAAGATGGGTCTTTATTAAATTATTTCGCAGTTCTGACTGTACAACTGTACAAGAAAGGTCTTACGAAATCACTGTTTACAGGGAGTGCGCGTGATTAATTTTCCAGCAAAACTGTTTTTGCGATCCCAAGATCGAATCAAAGTGTGGGCAAATAGAAAATGTTTATAGACAACACTATACAAGAGAAAGCAAAGAGACAGGAAAACCTTTCAGGTCAAACTGGTAGACATCCACACTGCGCTCTCCAGGGCAGACTTCCCCACCTCAGAAGACTGGCCTCCTATTTTTACTCGCTGAGGAGTCCATGCTGTTTTAATATCTTGTTAAGCCTCTCGATTTCTTGCTCCTGTTGGAGACAAAAGTCAAATCATTAATACAGCTCTTGCATTTCAGCAGTGGGAAAATCCGTGGGAACCTGGGAAACTATTTTAAGGTATCTCACTGCAGTAGAACAGGACAACCTGGCTAAAGGAAGTAGGACAGAGGTGGCCGTCATTCCTTTGCAGCAAGAGAAGCACAGGCACGGCCGCGGTTCTTCAGCCCAGCTTACCCCACACCTTTCTGATGAGGAAACCAAGCTGACAGTGGCAACCTTGCAAAAGGATCCCAGGCCAGCTCGTCCTGGGGAGCAGCCAGCGGGTAAACCTTGTTTAATTTAAAAGTGTTTTCTTACCTTCTCTGCACAGCTGTTTTCCAGTTGTTCAACCTTTGTTGCAAGTTTCAGGTTTGCTTGCTTTAGCTTGGACACTTGTTGTTCAGAGCGGGTCTTTACCGATAAAATTATTCCTGTGAAACAATCCACAGTGGGTTCGTTTTACAATGTAAAACAGCCACGAGCAGGAGGTTAACAGTACACAGGGTCTGTATTCAAGGAGTTAAACGTGTTCCTCTCAAGCTCTGGTTCTGTCATCTTCAAACCACCCTTCCCAAGTGTTTTTCTTAATGAGGAGGGTTTTAAATTAGCCACCCCAGGGATTCAGATACTGATACTCTGCTGGGAAGAGGCAGTCTGGCCTCTGAGCTGAATTAATCAGTCAGACTGTCATTCAAATCCTGAATTTGAATTTGCTCCCTTGGCAGAGCCTGGGGGGAATGTAACTGGCAGCTTTGTTGTCACGAGGGGCTGCATTTTAGCCGGTTTCATGTAGTCGGGAGCCTTGCTCTAACAGCAGTGCGCAGCACAGCCTGGGGCACAACGCTTGCGTCCCCTGCCCGGGGGCCGAGTGCTCCTGCCAGGTGTAACAGGACATGGCACATCATCAGGTCCTTAAGGTTTTGGCTTCACCTTGCACAGCTGCAGTGAGGGCACGCAGTTTCTCATTACAGCGGAGGTGTCACTTCTCTACCAAAATATTCTTAGGTTATTACAGATGAACTCAGCCCCCACAGCAAAGGCATTTTCTTCCCACCCTTTTCCAAGGGGGAAAAAAAAAATAGCTTGGTACGAGCATCAAGAACATCACGTTCTTCCTACCCGACAGAGCTCTCCTCCGGCTGTTGACAGAACAATGTGCACGAAGGCAGGCACTGGTGCGTGCCTGTGTTTTAGTGCTACAGGCAGCAGGCTTGGGGTTTGGGGGTTCAATTCTCTGAAGACAAAGCAACCATGCTGCTTTATTTGCATTGATAACATCAAACAGTCCCCACCTGCCTGTAACCCGGTCCCTATCAATCAACAGTGACTGAAGGCAGTGAACCGTGCCTGGGCTCAGACACACAACATCCGAAGCTTGGGGCAGATTTTCTTTGTCCCCTCTGTTGCTCCAAGCAGGCAGGCACAGTGAGAAGCTTAGGGGGAAAGCCAGGAGCACCCAAGGATAAGGAGATTTACTTGTTTTTCTGCTGTAAAACAGCGTGTTAAGAGACACCGAGGTTCCTGTGGCTCACGCAGCTGCACACGAATCCAGTTTCTCTCTGACTTTCACTCCGATCTAAAAAGACCCACAAGCTAGTTCATGTCTTCCCTTTTCCTGGCCAGTGCCACCCATCAGGCACATTCTTCCCATCAAAATGGCAGCAGGGGGCTGCAGGTGATGGACTCGGCCCCAGCCATCCTTTCTTTCCTTTTGTTCTGACTAACAAGACTTACAGCTGCATCAAGTACAGAGCACCCACCAAAAGTGCACTCGTAGGCACAGGACAGCACTTGGGCTGAGGTTTCATGCAGGAATTAGGGATAATCCCATTGCCACATTTTTTGAATCCCAAAATCCTTTCCCAGAGAAGGGAGAAAGTGTTTCCAGCAACAGTTGTTTCAGAAGCATCTGAATGTACATCTGTTTGCAACAATTTACAGTTACAACAGCAGAGTCAGTAAAGTTTGATTTGAGGACCTATATATTCCTCTTTTTACCGTGAGCCCTTTGAATCCAAGCAAGAAAGATCCAGAGCGAGATCAGGACATTCCCTGCAGCATCCCTGGAGGGGATGACAGAGTCGCGGCAGAACATCAGAGCAGTAAACCGCACTCTGCTACAGAAGTAGATTCAGAAGGGCAGTGTTTTACCCTGCTCCCCTGTTAAACTGTTGCCAAAAGGATCCTATGATGCAAACTTAAGATCTGAGCCATCCCCCTGCAGGAGGGAAGGATGCAAGAACAGATTATGGGTTGTTTCTAGGGGAACATGCCCAGTGTTGCCGTGCTAGAGCTGGGCATCTCCACTAGCCTGGGCCAGCTGCCGTGCCCCTGTCACCAAGGCATCGCACCAACACAAGCAGCAGATTGTGGCTGCTCCAAAGAAATTACTGCCTAATTAAGACCACGCTCCAGCAATGAAAACCGCACAGGCGAAACTCTAAGTTTGCTGGGAGAGCAAGACCCTGGGGTCTCGCAGATGGCTTCGAGAAGGAAACAAAGATGCGACCCCAGATAATTCAGGTAAGGTCGGGAAATCCAACCCGTGCACAAGGGAAAGCTCCCGACCGGCCGCACACACCTACCGTTGATAATCCTGGCCACGCGCCACAGCCGCAGGAGTATCAGGAGCCCGACAGCTTCAAACTCGTGCTCCCGGAAGATGAGGACGATGTCGAGGATGAAGGACACTATGACGACAATCCCGTCCAGCACTTCAAACTTGTGGTGGAAGAACTCCCGGCGGTAGACAAAGACTTTAAACCCCACCTCAACCAGGAAGATGGTTAAAATGGAAAGGGAGAGGTAGTGGAAAACCTGAGAAAAGAGAGCACAAGTTTAGGACCAGGAACCCCTCCTGAGTGCATGCAAGCAGGGCAGGCTGGAAAATCTCCACCGCTCAAGGGCATGTCTAATCTGACTCTACAAGGAGGGCTGGGGACTTTGCTTCTGCTGTAAAGGACAATCAGAGCAAGCATGTGGCAACCAGTGGCTTTATCAGCTGGACCAGGAGGTGTGAAGACAACCGGGAGAAGGGTAGCGAGAGCGATTCAGCTCTGCTGCAGCCCAAGAAAACACAAAACTGCTGCATGGACCATCATGAGCCGAGCCAGGTTGGCCCCACACACTGCAGGGCTGTCACACGAGTCCCAGCGAGACCTTTGTCCATGTGCCTGTGACTGCTGGCTCGGCAAAGCTGAAGGTCCAGGTCCTGCCTGCCCAGTCGTCCTATCTAGTGGGCTTTGAACCACCAAAGAGAGGGGAATCACAGTTCACATTGACATTTCCCTGCATTTTTGGCTTGGCAGGCTGAGAGAGTTGGGGTTGTTCAGTTTGGAGAAGAGAAGGCTCTGGGGAGACCATAAGCAGCCTTCCAGTATCTGAAGGGGGCCTACAAGAAGGCTGGAGAGGGACTTTTTACAAGGGTTTGTAGTGATACAACAAGGGGGAATGGCTTCAAACTGGAAGAGGGGAGATTTAGATGACATATTAGGAAAAAAATTTTCACTGTGAGGGTGGTGAGGGACTGGAACAAATTGGCCAGGGAAGTTGTGGATGCCCCATCCCTGGAGGTGTTCAAGGCCAGGCTGGATGGGACTTTGAGCAACCTGGTCTGGTGGGAGGTGTCCCTGCCCATGGCAGGGGGGTTGGAACTAGATGATCTTTAAGGTCCCTTCCAACCTAAACCATTCTACCATTCTATGATTTTACCTTTGGGGTTATATTATATTTGTCTGGATGGATGATTTTCAAGTCCATGAGCAATTCCCCGAGGACCAGCAAGGCATCCAGGATGACCAAGCAGACAACCAGGATCTGTCAGAGGAAAAGAACTGATGTGAACCCCTTCCCAGCATGGATGGATTGGCAAGAGGAGCTGACACAGCCTTCAGCTAAACATGCCCCAACACGCTGCGCCCTGATTTGGCTGGCTGTATTTCACGGAGCTTTCTGTCGCTCCCACCCAGGACTCCCACTCCCACAGCCCCTGGTCAGTGGGTTATTCCTGCAAAGTCTCACCCGTATGAAACTGCTTGGCTCCCCACCAAACCCGCTTGGCGTCGGGGAGTCTCTGGGAGCTCGAGCTGGGGGAGAGCATGTGCCTCCACCCGTGCCCTGGTGAGCATGCACCGAGGCTTGTCGCCGCTCAGGAAACATCTGTGCCCACTGTGGAGCGACGCATTTCCGAGAGGACAGCCCAGCTCGGAAGCAGCAGCCGCTCTCACAGGAGCCGCCGAGCGCTCACAAGCTCGGCGCTGCTCTCAGCCCACCGCTGCGTGCTCCATCCCACATCAGCTTTGCTGTCACAGGCACCCTTGGCCCAAGTCTCACCCTCATTTCCCTTCGGCCCGGGTTTGTTCTGCCTCACCTGAAACCTGTGGGAGCTGAAGAGCTTTTTCATCATGTCCTGGAAGGAGACACGGCTCCTGGTGGGCTCCAGCTTGATCTCCGAATCCGGCTGCTTCTCCCCATTCTCCTCTTCCTCCTCCTCCCATTTCTGATAATCGTTGCTCCACTGCACGGGGTCGTCGCCCACCACTGTGAAGTGCTTCAGGTACCTGGACATGGCTCTGGATCAAGCTGGCATCACCCTGACACCGTCTGAGGGACAAGAGCAGAGTGTCACCGCCCCGCTCAGGGCTGACTGAGGATGCCAAATCTCCCGTTTCACCACAGCGAGCGTGACAAGAACATGACATTTTGTTCAGACGCGACCGGCCAGGCGGTGTGGACGGGTCCTGCTGACGGGAAATTGCTTAACGGTGGTGCTGCTTGTTTTGCATCACCTCCCACGGCGCGATGCAGAGCCCCCACCACGCTCCCCAGTGCTGTTTGCACCCCGTTGGGCTGCTCTACAACGAGGAACTTCCTCGCTTCCTCGTGAGGTATTGCCAAACATCTCAAAACAAAGCATCGATTACAGGAGAAAAAAACCCCACTGCTTATCTCGCATCTCATGGTGCAAGAGGAGGCAGCTGCCGATTTCCCGTTGGAAAGAGCCATTGTGTTTCTATTAGACACTGATCGATGGAGGTTATCGGTCAGGAGCTGGAAGCGGGCGATTTCCTTCCCTTCATTTGCTCTCTCAGCCCCTACGCACCGGGGCAGGCTGCTGTTAGCATCGGGTCCGAGACAGACCCTCCACTGTGCTCCGAGAGCTGCCCTCATCCCTTCAGGTGGCTGTGATTGCAGCCCAGCTGCTCCCAGGCTAACCGGAGCCTCCTCACCCTCCAGCCACACCGCCAAGCTGAAGAACAGCCATGATTTCCCTTCATTAACATCTGGGGCCACTATTATTTCAGCCTTTGCAGGCAAAATAAGCAGGTGATCCCCGCATTTCAGCCTGGTTGGCGGGTGATGCTGTCCTCCCACATCTCCTCTCCGTGCATCCCCCAGAGCCGACCTCACCCCCAGGCATCCCGGCTTCAGCCCGTCCCTGTGGGTGCCCAGCGAGGGGCAGGACCAACCCCAAACCCACAGACGATGCCGGTTGCAGCTCAGCACTGAGAATGGCTACAGGAGAGGCTCCATCCGCGCCTGCTCCCATGTTCCTCTGTCACAGCCCCACCAGCTCATCCTTCCTCTTTGGGCAACCCGGCGAGACTGCCTGGCCCGCAAACCCTGCCGAAAACCGCTCCCGACACCAGCTGACCACTGTGTCCCCAAGCCTGGTGGGGCTCTCCGTGCATCCCTCCTTGGCCAAAGCCGTCCGGTGAGCTCAGCACAAGCTGCTCTTGCCCCGCTGGAGCCACCGTGGGTCTGCCCGTGCCCCCGGGGCTGCTCTCCCTCCCCTCGGCTCCCTGCAAGCAGAGGTCCTGGGGGGCCACGGTGGGCTCCGCTCACGGCGGTGGTGGCTGTTGGGTGGCATGTGGGCTCTGGGCCACCTCGTCACCCGCCGTAGGGGATGGAGATGGCCCCACGCTGCCCCGTCACAGCGGCAGCACCTTCATTCCCGGCCACCGGGCGCTGAGTGGATCCCACCGGAGCCCCGCGGGGGGCTGCCCCGGGCGTCGAGCTCCCCCCCCGGCCCCTTGCGGGGCGGCCTCTGGGCTCGCTCGGGCCGCGGGGCCTGGAGCTGTCACCGGCGGATGGAGCCACCGGGACCGGGGCTGCGGTTGGGGATCCCCAATCTCCCCGCGGCCGCCACACCGGCCGAGGCCACCGGAGCTCCGGGACGGAGCCCCGGGCCCCCCCGAGGGGAAGGACGTGGCAGCCCCGGGGGGGCCCGCTGNCCGGCCCCGCGGGGGCGGCCCCGCTGCCCCGGCCCGGCCCCGCCGCGCCCCAAAAGGGGCTCCAAGGGGGTCCCGCAGCCCCGGGGCGGGGGATCCCCACTCCCCGCACCGACATTTTCCATTTTCGCAGCTATTTTTCCGTCCCTGAGTGGGAGCTGCCGGAACAGGACATGCCGGATGGAGTTTAAACTTTTTTTTTTTTTTAATTTTTAAACTTTTTTGTAATCCCCCCCTCCCCACATGCCCGACAAACCCACATCCAGGATTGGCATGAAATGAAATGGTGAGGGTCTGCTGAGATAAGAGCTCAGCTGCTGAGAGGGGGCACAGATTAGTCCCACAAAGTAGGTGGAGGTCCGGGAATCAGGATTGCAAAAAACCCCAGAAATTAGGCCTGGATTTAAGCTGCCTCCGTTTATAGGCTCCTGTTTGGTCAGAAGGTCTCTTCTTGTTTAGGGTTCCCCCCATCGTTCAAACACAAGCTGGTTTTGGAAGTGCCCTGAGCAAACTCAGCTGAAAAAAAGGATCAGGGACCCATCTCTGTTGGGCCTCTACTGGGACAAACCTGAAATAGTTCTAATTCTCCCCTAATGAATAAACGTCTCTCCATTTTTGCACTTCTAAAGCCTCAAGACATTTGTTTCCTGGAAAGAGTTTCTTCCTGGAGAGCACCTAGAACTTTGCCTGGAACATGACAATATTCTAGTGCCTCATCCCAAAGTGCACAGGTCTGTCCCCATCCTCCTCCCCGGGGCAATGGGGAACCAGCACCAGCGAAACCCTCCTGGAGCCCCGAACCTCCCATCCCTCCACCATCACCCCAAACCACCTACTTGCAGAGATCAGGTGGGCACCCAGCAGTGGGACAGCAGAGGCACAACCCTACAGCAGCAGCAGGAGCAGGGAGGAGTTTTATCCTGGGAGTTTCCAGCTAATTGAGGCATTTTGGTCTCAGCTGACTCCAGTAAACACCAACTCAATCAGCTAATGGTGGAAGGCACCAGCTCAGGACTGGGACTGCAGATGGCAGGTCTTCTCCTCAGAGCTCAACAGACCTGACCCCCTTTGGCAGGTTTTAAGGAGAAAAGCAGGTTCTGCCACCCCATGAGCTGTCTTCTTCGTACCATGTGGGCTCCCCCAGCCCTGAGCACAGCCGCTGAGCGGAGCTACCAGGGTGATCGCAAATGTGAAGCCTCATCCTCAGAATTAAAACAAAGTCCCAATAATCTGTACGTGCACGCAGAGCTGCGAGGGGCTGCGCGTCAACCACGTCCGTGAGGTGCCTCGGTGGTCTGGCGGGAGGAGATGCTGCCAGGGGATCCGTGAAGCTCTTGGCGCAGACCAGGCTGGTGCTGGGGCACGATTTAAGGGTGAATCCAGCGTTACAGGACTGGAGCAGGGGACNCCGGTGCCCCCCTTAGCACCACCGCCAGCCCCGGGACCGCCAGCGGCTGCTGTTCCCGCGGGGCAGGACGTTGGTACCAGCCTCAGGGCAGAGTTGGCCCCCGGCAGCAAAATTCCAGCGTACGAGGGACTGACGATGTCAGGTGTCAGCGCTGGTCACCCGCAGTCAGAGCGGAACAGGGACAGAAGGCGGCCGGCAGAATGAAGAAGGGATTGGACTGCATCTTGCAAAGAAAAAGAGCTTTTTTAACTTAAAAACAAATGCCCATGAAAACGAGAGACCAGAAAGATGTTTTCTAACACCGAAACCCCTGGGGCTCAAGCCCCTCTTTTCAACAGAAGCGAGAAGGGTTGAAAAGCCGAGTGCTTGGAAGGAGCTCGACCTCAGGAACTCACCAGCTGCCTAAAACCCCCGAGGGTGTAATACCTTGCAAGCCATAACTTCAAGGAAGAACTGCTTTAGGTGGCACCTCGGGGGCCTACAGGGCAGCACACAGGTAGCTCAGCCCACCTCCAGCACCCCCCGGCAGCCCCTCGCCCCTTCCAGCACCCCACGCACGGTGGCTGCAGGGTCCAGTTCTCATTCAACAATTAGTATCGGTCAGAGTTTAAACTTGGGTGTAAAGCACATCGTGCACATCAGGGACTCGCGTGCCCGAAACACCTGTATCCTCCCGTGGGGGCCTCAGTGCTGTCGGGGATCCGGGCTTCCGCTGACAGCAAAATTAATGTTTTGTTGTTGTTTTTTAAGTACCGCAGCTTCGCCCAACAACTCAGGACCGAAAGCCACAATAGCACTGACACATCCTAAAGCAAACCAGGAACAATTGGAGATGACCTGTCCTGAAAAATTGCCCTTTGACAGCCAGATGGGCAAAGAGGACTTATTTCATTTCAGAGAAACACACCACTCGCTGGAGCAACATCCAAATCGATAGATAGTGCCTCAGATCTCGCCACTCTTTTCCAGAGTAACACACTGACGTTAGAGTTGGGTGTACTGCAAAAGGCACAAGATGACTGAAGAGAACTTGGGTTTATCACAACTTTCCTGCTACCTTTTGTGGAGATCTCCAGCAAAGCATGGTGCCCTGCCTGCTACAACCCATCCTTTGCAACTTCTGTGAAGCTTTGGGCCAGCGAGGCTGCGGGGAGAAGGGCCTCAGGAGGCTCACATGCTCTTCTCTCTATTCTGTGTGTAAAGTAGGTGTTCCTACAAGTATCACAGAAAAACAACAGGAAATTGGCAGCTGACGAAAACCCCCCAACCCCAACACACGGGCATAAAACATGGCTCTCAACCTCCGATCACAACCTGTAGCCAGATCAGCAGGTCTTCTTTCCTTCCTGCCACTGCGGTGCAGCAGAAACCTTTCCACCTCCACCACAGCACCGTGGGACTTCCTTCAGCCCGAGCAGCTGGGGAGCCCGAGGTACGTGAGCCACCCCAGGGGAATGCAGCCAAGCAGAAAACACAGCCCAGAATAGGCACCTGTGTCACTAAAACTGCATTTGAGAGAAAAAACAAGTCACAGAGGAAAAAAAGGTGTGACACGGTGACACACAGAATGGTTGGTGAGCTAATGGTTGCAGAGACAGGTTAATGCATTCCTTTAGATACAAGTAAAATAAAACCTGGTTCCGCGTGTGTGCCATTATTCACCAGATCAATAAAAGACATCCAGGTGACTGTTTTACAAGGAGGGAGAAAAATTATAGAGCTATAAAGAAAAACCACAAATGTGATTTAAAGGGTGAAAGTAAGTTTGTGAGAAAGCCTTTAACAGGCAATCTCTGACACCTAATCTAATGAGCTCATCAAAAGTTACCAAGAGGTGGTTCAATTAATTAGCTTTAGAGGGAGCAGAAAATAAAAAAAAAGTCTTTGGAGTAGGAAAAAGGCTCTTTGATTTGGCCAAGAAATAATTTAGAAACCAAAATCAGTGGCTGGTGACTGCCCAGAAGATGCATTCTTGTCAAAACAGTTCAGCTCACTCCAGAAGCGAAGGGAAACTCATCTGCTAAGCGGGACACCAGGAGAGAGCTGGTGGTTTATCTGAACTGGGCATTCAGTGACAAACTCCTCCTTCATAACCAGACTCCACCAAGCACCACAAGTTTACCACTGTGGCCATTTTAGAAGAGGCTGAACAAGCCACCTCATTTGACTTCCAAAAATCTTGCAGTATTTTCCACAAGGCACATGAGAGGAGGCGGCAGAGGAAGGGATATGGACCAACAGGGCGCTCCCGTCAAGGGCAAGAGCAGACAGCCCAAAGCTGGTGTCACACCTCGTCCATCACCTTCAATTCAACCTGCTTTAGCTGGCGTAACACCAACCCTTGCTAACACAACAGGCAGCAGTGGTAAAGTCTACTCCACTTCCCTTCTTCGCCAAGAATTTACAGTTCTTTAATTAAAAACCAAAGGAAATTGGTCTTGTCCTCAGCTACAACCCTCTTAAGTCCATGGTCCCAACACACCATACTTCTACTCAAGGCAAACCCCACTTAAAACATGGAACGATGAACACGAGCAGAGACAAGCGTGTCCTCCCACACACGCATACCTCTGGGAACAGCCGCTGCTACCCTGACCACAGGCTGTGAAAAACAGAAGTTCAGATACCAGCGTCTTCTGTCACTGAACTGCAGCGTTCTGACTCGTCTGAGAGTTCTGCAGATCCGCAGCAACGCACAAAGAGCTCCAGGAGCTTCATGCCTGTGCCCCCCCTCTGGTGCAATACATGCACTAAAGCTCCAGAGCCAGGTCCGAATCCAACGCTCCTGTTTGGGAGCACACCTCTAGTGCTTGCAGCTGAGACAAATCCAAACCAAGAATTTGTGCGCTTCCAGAACAATTTATTTACCCGCGTCAGTTCCTCTGGTAGCAGCAGTGTATACGTTGTGATAAACTGACACTGAGAGGATTTAACAATTTCTTCATTTAATAAGTGATTTTCACTACATGGTATTGTACACTGTTATCTGTTCAAAAAAGATTAACAGTTTTTAAAAAACAAGATTCTGTGAGAGATTTATATAAACCGGTGATTAACGCCTCTGGTTGGCTTATCAAGCTATTTTCTAGGTTTCTTTGTAGAACAAAGTCCTTAGGCTAAACCACACAGACCCATTCGGGCAGATCTAGAACCATCTCTGTAACTCCCATCTTTCTGACACTGGCTGCCACAGGACAGATGCCCCTGGAAAACGGTCCACTTGATTGAACATACGGAAACTGTACAAAAATGTGTTTACTTTTACCAGGAATAGAATAAACAGCACAGCATTTCTACTTGCTATGTCAAGTCAGGACTTCCTTTTGTCTCCCGGAGGAGGCGGGAGTGGAGAGCCCTGCCAACTCAGTGCGGTGGGTCATGTACAAACAGTTTTCTAAGCGAACTTTGGCTTCAGGAAAGAGACACAAACACTTAAAATAATGGCTTTAATTGTCATTTGAAGTATACGGAGAGGGATGTGTGTCAATTAAATATACATCATACCAGTGATGCTGGCAAGGTGGAAGGTTATTCCTAATGTTGACAGCAATAAAACTAACGTGTACATGACAAGACATTAAAAGAAAAGCAATCCCTTTAAAACAAAATTTAACGTAAAAAAAAGTTCACAGTGGTTTGTATAAACAGTATGTAATTTCTGACAGTAACAAATTTCTACTCTCACAGCACACTAGTGCCCTCTTTAGATCCTAAAGAAGAAAACAAGCATTTACACTACTCATTGTACAGATTCAGAAAGTCAGTTGTACAATTACCCATAATGACAGGAGAAGATGCTGTGGAGTGTACAGCTGTAACACCAACAAAAGGGAACTTTAAAACTCTTTTCCTGGGAGGGAGAAAAGTCTTTCATTCGCTGTTACAACCAGCAAATGCCATTCATCAAATCAAAAGGAAAACCACAAACACATTATTCTATTTTGAGCAAGCTGAACAGTACACATTACAGTTTTAAAAATGGAGGTTATATACTATAATACAAGTCCCAACAAGGCAGCGCCAAAGTGACTATTTCTTTGCTTGTTTTGTGATCATACCCCTGGGAGGCGTTACGGGTCTGCTGGAATTGGGCTTCTTTTTCTCTGCAGGTTTCAAAATCTGAAAAGATAGTTCAGTCATTTAGTAAAAAGTTTTAGCTTTCTTACAATCAAACAATTAATTCAGTGGTGAAGGCATTATAACGGTCATCTGGACAAGTAATAAATGTGCCAATAAATAAATAACCGTTTCCTACTCAGAGCTATGACAGGGCTTAGAGCAGCTGATCTGAGCGCCCACGGCAATGGAAGCAGGCTAACAGCTGACAGCGTGGCTTGCATGATTTAATTCCAGGGTAAAACAGTTCATCTGCTCACACCAGCAAGGGCTTATCACATTTTTGAAGACATGAGTGCAAACACAGCCCTGTCTACATGTGGTATCAGTAAAGATCTATTTGAAAGAAGCATTATGATTTTGTAACAGTAACGTACCAATTCAAAATAGAGCAAATTTAAAGTCTGACTACGCCAACTAGAAGATAAAATCTTCAGATACCATACCTGGAAGGAGCACATTAAAGTTTCATCCACACTCATCATGGCACCCGCATTATCAAATTCTCCACAGTAATTTGGGGCAGAAAAGAGAGTTACCAATTGCCTTTTTGCAAAAAACTCATATCCATCTTCAACAACCTTTAGAGAGAAAAGCATAAATATTAGACTGGACAACTTTTTCCCACCAAGATGCAAAGCAACTTTAACAGAGCCAGCAGCTGAAGAACTGGCTCCATCTAAGGAGCATGAGTTCCAAACTTTTACACCACAACAGGAAGACCATCACAGGATCCAGTTCAGCAACAGAGTCCATTAGCAATGAGAAAAACAGGATTCTGCTAGGTTCAAGACAATCTTGTTCAGGAATCAGAACCTCAGTTTATATGTATTGAGAAAAAAATGTTCATTACACAGGTTGTTACACGCTGGGACAAGTTGTTCAGAGATAGCGGAATCTCCATCATTGCAGATATTTAAAACTTGGCTGGACAAATTCCTCAGCAACTCAGGCTTACGGGTTTGTCCTGTGTTGAGTACATGCATGTAAGGGTTGGACCAGATGACCACCTCAGGTCCCTTCAAACCTCAATTATTCTATGGTTTAAATGTACAAAATTAAAATACCTGATGAGCTCTACATATGAGATCCAAATCATGTTTATGGAGAAACTTAGCAACCACTTCAGCACCAAACGTGAAGGACACTCCTCTGTCATTTTCACCCCATCCTAAGACATCCTTGTCAGGGTCAGACCACAAGAGATCACAAAGTAGACCTTGATCTGGTACATCAGTGGGGCGCATAATTCGTCTTATCTGTTCCATTGACTGAAGGTCTGGTGACAAACCTGTTCAGAGTTAAGACACAGGCAGTTCACATTTTAGTCCAACTTTGCTTTGCAAAACTGAGGTATTAATTCAAGACAAAAATAATTTGCATTCAAACTGATTCACCATTGCAATTTTAAGTAGTTCAATGGCAATGGTAACTGACATTTTTTAAATCCAGCATTTGTTCTAAAGCTTTTGTAACAGAAGACAAGTCACTTTCTCTAAGATTTACTGGAAGCAAGATAAGCAAAGCCATTTCCACATTTTACAGGATTACAATAATCTTACTGTAGTATTTTGCAAGTGTCTGTTAAAAGAGTTGTTAAGTAAAAGTGGCATCAATACCAGAAATCACAGGGTATGTTTATTTTAACAATCAGGTCTAGTACGATGAAATACAGTATCAAACAGAACTCATACCATTTTTCGCTGACATGTCTCCCTGAGCAACTGTAATTACTTGCAAGTGAAAAAACATTTAAGGTGCAATATGTATTTTATTACTTTGAAAAGTTGCATGAAGCAGGTATCACATAGAATAACAGAGCGAGTTTCTACAAATGAAACTCCAAACCCATCAGGTTGAATGGGGCTTTGAGCAACCTGATCTAATGAAAGATGTCCCTGCCCATGGCAGGGGGGATTCTACTAAGTGATCTTTAAAAATGCCTTTCAACTCAAACCATCTATGATTCTATGAAAATGTATGTTTTCAGAATGTACATAAAAATCCTAGTCGTGTAAGTCTAAAAAACCTACAAGAATTCTTTACTCAAAAGGAGATGCTATTCAATATGCCTTTTGGTATGAAAGGAAAAGCAAATCACTGAGTCTGAAGTTACAAAGCTACCAGCTCAATGATTCACAAAACTGACACTAATCAAGCTCAACCCTACCTCATACATGAGCCAAGGCAGAGAAAAATCCCTCAAGTTTTGAAGCTTCAGCAACATAAACACGAAAATTTCCATGACTGATACTGGAGTATTACGGTTTCTCAAATATCAACTAAGGAACTATTACTTACCCCCATGACAGCAGAATATTTTCTCATCCACAATAGCTGCAATTGGTAAACAGTTAAAACAGTCTGTGAAGGTTTTCCACAGCTTAATGTTGTATCTCCTCTTACCTAGAAGACATTTTGGAGAAAAAAGTCAATATGCTTTTCCAACCCAAGATGGCTGCCTTAAGTTTCTTAAGACTTGCAACACGTCAGTGTTAAAACCTATAGACAATGCATCTTCTCTGATATCTGGCGGACATAGTTTATTGCTTCTAAGAAAGTTACAAAGGTCTCTTGCAGTGTGGCAGGCCACTCTGAAGCAGCTCTCAGGATAGCACAAGTCTGTTCAAGAGAACGACATTCCACTGTTGGCAGCCAGACTCTTCAGTCCCAGCTTTGCTTTAGAAAATGATCCCTTGGAGAATTTGATCCATTTCAGAAAATCCTGCCATTTGCTGTTTTCTTCAGGAGAAGAGAGTAATTTTCAGAAAGCAGATTTTCTTTAAACTTCAGCTAGTGCTTTACCACATAAAGTCTCTCTAGGCAAAGAAACAGGACTGAAAAATGAAACTGTTACAGTTTTACTTTCAAAGGGACTCTCCCAACAGATATGAACCCTGAGCATATTTGCGATATATGACTAAGCCTGTGATTAATCTCCGAGGAGTCAACTCTGAAATACCACACATCTTTGTTTCCTCACTGAAGGAGAACAAGACATGGAGAGTACATCTTGTAAGCTACGAGCCAAGCATGTCCCATAACACAAGTTGTGAGAATGCTTCAGTGCACAATTAATTGAACAGTTTAATCTCCTCTACATTATCGGGATTTATTAAGTCACATCCTTTGAAACATGAACATACACTTCTACTTCACAGCTAAATTACTTGTTATGTCAGGGTAAGGTCTACATATAGTCTCTGTCACAACAGACCTTCTTAACACACTCTGCAGTGACAGAGGCGGTACATTAACTGCATAGCAACATTGCGTTTGTTCAAAAGGAGTGCTCATAAGGCCAAATAAATACAAGCACATTTCTTCATTAAAAGGCTGATGCACTGGTTCAAGTAACAACTTCTGCAGCTGAAGCCACCTACTGAAAGAGCGAGTATCTGGTGCTTAATCCAAGCAGGCATCACACTGAAAACTTCACACATGCTTTGCCCCATTTACGAAAAGAAATATTGGGTTTAGACAAAGCAACACAACACTCTGAACTGCATCCAGAGAAGGGCAAAGATTACTTTTTTTTAAACATTACAAAGTTACAGGTCTTAATATGAAGTAGACTGCAAGCACTGTAACATAACCATAGTAAAGACCAGCCCATTCTCCAAGTTAAGTTATAACACAAGTACACATCACCATCATCCCTCAGATGAAAGAAACAGGTGAATTTTTGTAAAGTACATCAAGTAAAATTCTCTCATCAGATGACCTTATCTTAGTAACTTCAACAACATCTACCAGTGAGAACTGTTAGTTAACATTGTGGCCAATAAATAAAATTACCCACTTGCATGCTGCTTTGTACTGTGAGGACTGGTCTCCAATAGAATCAGGGAAAGTTCCTAAAATAGGCTAAGGGCCCCCCTGAAGTGCGCAAAGGCAACTGCAAGTTAGGAAGGAATCATCTAGCACTGCAATGCTAGCACCTCCTACCCTGCTTCACCAAGCCAAAGATGCACACACCATCTGTATTACTTACATTCATCATAAAACCCATAAATTCTATTGATGCTGGCACATTCATGGTTCCCTCTGAGGAGGAAAAAATTCTCTGGATATTTAATTTTGTAGGCCAATAGAAGACAAATTGTTTCTAAAGACTGTTTTCCTCTGTCAACATAATCACCAAGGAACAGGTAGTTGCTTTCTGGTGGAAAACCTCCATATTCAAAGAGTCGAAGCAAGTCATAGTACTGTCCATGGATGTCACCTGTACAGAGTAGTCAGAAACGACATGTAAGTGACCCTTTGCTACATTCTTTGATTGATTCTAGAGAAAGAACAAATGAATGACACTTCAGAAAGAAAAAAAAGTTTGCAGTTAGATACTGCCTACAACATACTTAAAAAATTACAATTTATCTTAATGTAAATAAAACGATCACATTCTGAAGTTTGACATCTCTGTAATACAATGGTTAACCACACTAAGATGAAGTATGTAGCTACTTAAAAGTATTCACACTCATGTAAAACAAAATCAAGATTCCAAGAAACCAACTGCGTATTCAAATGAAAATCTGACATCCAGTTAAATCCTTTACTTGACTAGTGGCTGCGAGATCAGGAACCTTTACCTTTTTCTTGGTATTTCCACACAGCATTAGTAATACTGATGGAAAACTGACCACTTGGGGAACTTCCTTTGCTTTGTACCATCTCTGGTGTTTTCTGGAAACACTTAGTAATTCAAATTCTAGCAGTGAAGTTGCATTCAAAATGACACTGGCATTTCTGCCTTTGGTTTAAATCATAGGTTTAGACCACCAATGTTATAAATACTGAACAAGCTACTTCAATCTGAAGTAAATCCTCAGTGTTAGAGCAGGATAAAATGCTGTTTGCCAGAAGCTTTTTTAAGTGCATTTATCGAGGCTTTTATTTTGACATTCTTCATTCTTTTAGCATAACTAGACATGTATGTGTGTGCAAAATGAGCACCACTGTGTACAAGTATGGTGAAACCAAACTAGAAGGTAATTCCAAGAAACAGTACAGAAATTTAAGTTTCCAGCAGGATTTTAAAATATTGTCAAACCACTGTTCAACTCTGAATAGCAGTTACAATAAACTACTGTAGTTCTCCTTTGTTTCCCCTTGTTCAGTCATGACTGGGCCAAACATTATTGCCTTGATACAAAAACTCCTTTCCAAAGCTTCATGTGAATTCCTTTCCCAAGAGGCCTCGTGAAACTGGACCAGTTACTTTTTGGGTTTGGATTATTTTGGTCCCCACTGCAATTCCCAGGTGTGTTACCTCCTTCTCAACTCCTCCACCCTAAGCATCCAGCGGGGTTTTATTTTCCCTTTTGCTACAATCATTTATTAGTTCCACTGTTAATAGGTGAAAGTAGCATCTGGCATTTGTTCTCTGCTTAAGGTCTTCATTTACCTGACACCCGCCCCCCCAAGCATCAAATCATAATCACAGTACTCACCACATATTTTCAGTGGAGCTTCAAGTTCTAGTAGAATAGGCTGACTCAGAAAGATTTCTCTGGATTTCAAGCACAGTCCTCTAATTTCATTCTCTTGAAGTTGGACATTTTTGCCTGGTTTTGATCCTCGCACTGTCAGGAGGAGTCAGAAGTCAGTTATCAAAATCAACAATATCCCTAGTGTTATTTTAAGAGTCTGACTAAATGCCACTGTAACACAGAATGAGAAGATAACGGGATAGTATCAGTCTGCTGAGGCGAACTGCACTGCTGTGTTATAACAGCAAGGGTAGTGTGTTCTGTTTCAGTTATATGTTACTTTCATTTAACAGAATTCCTGGCTCAACACTTCCCTCATTAAATGTCACATTTAAATAGCATCAGTTTAGTTCTATTTAGTTATAAAACCTATCTTCTTGGACAATGTGACTATATATATGTTTGTTTGTTTGTTTTTAAAATGAAGCAGTTATACACTTGTTCTCTGGAAAGCCGTCTAAACTTGAGAAAAGGAAGTCTCCCATATAATCATCGACATCACCGCTCGTATGTGCAAGCCTCCCTAAACTATCATATAACCTTGCCCAAGACAGTATCTAAACACAACAAGACTACAGTACCAATAAATACCGTACTGCCCTGTTCTACACTGCAATTAGCAAACATCCAAGAAAAATAAGCACGATTAGAAGGTCAGAAACATTTTTGGATCACAATGACAGAACACCTCTCATCACTGCATTTGAGCACAGCAAAAGACAAGCTAGTAATAGATCTATCTGCCAGCCTCAGACCACCCTCCCCCAGGCCCACTTCTTCCCCCTTCCCCCATTACTGCATCAATCTCCCCCACTGCAACAATTCACAATAGTTGGTTTCCCTCAATATCTATCAAAGCTTTCCTAGTCTAGACAAGCACACCAGTTTGGCCTAAACGAGTTTCTACCGTCACCAGCACAGCTTTCCCTCCATTTATCTATCACCCCCCTCCCTTCCCGCAATTTCTGTTGCCTAGAAATACAAACAGTAACAATTCTGTAACTATGGCTAAATTGCATGCAACAGCATCTATCAGGGTTAGGGTAAGACTAAATAAAAAACTGTGATTATGCCATTACTGGTGAAGCTGCTTATATTTTTATTTAGTGTCAAAACCAGTGACAACATGGAACACTGATACGGTTGAAGCAAAAACCCTTCAGCAAATTCCAGTAAGATTATGGAATAAGAGCAGTCATCTTCTACAACATAACCCATTGGTTTAGCCACATCAAAGCTGAATGACCTCAGAACTCTTGCCTCAGATGCCTGGAAACACTCTGACAGCACCTCCAGAAACAAAATCACTATACTGGTAATATGTTGTCTAGTTAGGTGACTTACTGTGTACAGCTCATATGGCACTGAGACTGAAGAATCTGTGGTCTCATCCAAAAAGGCTTGGTCTTTAGATGCAAAAAAAAGCAACTAACAAGCCCCACACCCTTTCAAAGACAAGAACCTATGCAATATTATCTTCCTGAATTCCTAAATAACCTTCTACATGCCATTTCAGTCTAATTCCCTTGATACTGTTTAACCTCAGAGTGAGATATCTGGAAGGTACAGATGACTCAAATCTCTGTACTGTCACTGTGGGCCTTGCGCTATATGAAATCAAGAAAACCACAGTAGGAAAGGCTGGGGGGAGGAGGGGAGGAGAGGGGCATGTTTTAGGAGGAGTAAGAACAAAACCAGTTGTGTTCCAAAGGGATTACAGTTTCTCATTAGCACAGAAGTTTCCTACTTTTGTGCAAGCCTCTGATCAAGAGTAGAAAACATTCTTCAGTCAGCATGCATCTTATCTAGATCAAGAATAATGATTGTGTAATATCCATCCATAAAATGAAGTGTCATTGGACGCAATCTCTGCCAGCACTTACAGTGCTACTACCAAAACCATTCTACCCTTCATACTGACTCCCAGAGAACCCTAATCATGGTGGCAACAAGCTGCCCCACAGAATCATTGACAATACCCTTAAAACACAAAACCTTTCCTCAAATAAATGTCAAAATTAAACTTTAGTTCAAATTACAATGTATACTGACAGTGTCATTAAGCTGATTGTAGGTCAAAAGTCATGGCTTTAATAATGTTATCTTTCAAGCAATACATGCTCCCTTATTATTCACTGCCTATATATTATCACTCAACACTGACATTACATGGCAACACTGGAATTACCACTAAACTTCATGTCTTCCATTAAAATATTCAAAGTAATGAAGCATATAAATGAAAGTTAAATCTTTGTCACAGCAGTTTATCATGCATGAAGCTTTTCATTCACACAGTAATTTTTTCATCTATACAGTAATTTTCCAAACACTCCTGAGCAATGAGCAAGTTACTCAAAATGCCAAATATCCAGAAGCACTAAAGAACAGAAATTTATAGAATAAAGTGATCAGATGGCTGAATTACAAATGTTAAATTTTCCCCTACAATTCACCTTTGTCTTTGAGATAATACAATATACTTGCATTTAGTTTTATGAGAAGCCAAAAATCTAACTTTCCATGATTTGGTCTTGTTAGAAATTGCTAAAACCAAATCCTGTATCTCACATCCATAAATTAAGAAATATAAAAATTATGCAGACTACGTAATGCACTGAGTCACTAAAGCTCATGAATAAAGCACATGCATTCATTTTTGCTGAGGATTAAATGAAAATCTGAAAACTGACTGTTTCAGATACAAATTTCCTATGTTTCTCCAATATATTTTCATTGAACCAGTATAATCTTCATGCAGTGTTAGTCATCTGCTTGCAGAAAACCTTGACAAGATAAAATGATGCTTTGCTGCAGTTCACAAACTCACTAGCACAGATACCAGAAGGATGAAAGAACAGGACAATTTGATTCAGTTCTGTAGCACACTGCCTGCCAATGACACTTTGACCACTTTCATCCAACGCAGAATTGGTACAGAAGAAACAAGAGTGTTCAGTTTCTTCTAACATTGACCTACATATCCTGAAAAGCTGGAAAAAATATTTTTGGCTTCAGAAGAATCAAATATGCAGAAATGCATACTGGTTTGAGAAATCTATATTTTTAGCACAAGGAGTTTCTCATCCACAATGAAAGAGCTGGCAATGAAATGCAGGATGTTCAGTGTGAATGATTTCTTAAAAGGTTTCTTTGAGTCTTCAAGTTACTTAGTCCACTAAAGAAAGGCAAAAATAATATACAATGAAAAATATGTTGTGTTTACAGTTTCTTTTCTCTGCTTTGGACCAAAACAAGGCAGCTTGCAGAGATCAGACAGTACAATACTAATCGGCAGCTTGGTCATAAAAGTCAAAAGAGCAGCTCAATAGTACTGTACATGCACATTTGTTCTTTCAATGCATAAAAAATAACCTCTCTCAGAAATGACAGTCTGGAACTGACAGCAGAACAAGCTAAAGATTAATCAGTTGAGGAAAAAAGTCAGTCCATTTCAAATAATATTTTATTTATGTCTTGTCTCAACATACTGCTGTGCTATTTCCAGACAGTAATATATTCCCATCCTCTTTTAGGCAGAGATGCTCCTGTTCTTAAAAATCATTTTTTGAGAGCTTCAATTTCAATGTCCAGTCTGGGCAGTCTTCTAACAAGTAAAATCATCTCCACTATACAAATATAAGAAGTTTGGGGTGTGGGGAAGCTCTCCACTGGATGGAAAAGACTACAAAAAAGATCCCTCCCTGGAGCCTGGATGATCTCTGCAGACGTACCAACTCAAACATAGGTTCCAACTATGAAAATTAACATTGCTTTCCAATAGAAGGAAAACTGCTGGAAAGCAACAACAGATACCAACTCTAAAATGAAGATGCATTATAAGCAGAGGTGAGTGCAGTACAACAGCCGCCCAGCAGAGGGGGAAAAGGAAGTAAAAGGAAGAAGAGCAAGAACATAACGGCACCCCTGTCATTTTGGTGCAACCAAACAGAGCTAGTACAAAGCTTAGCTCCAGCTGTCAGGAGCTAAAACACCGCTTGACGTCCAGGATAACTTCTACACGTTTCTTTGTGAAGGATAAGTGGGTCAAGAACTGCGGGATCTAGAACATAAAACAGTCAGATGACCACATGCACATAGAGTACAAGAGACTTCTACACCACATCCCATCACTAGCATTTTCCAATGTTCAGTTCGGTGCCATACAATCCTTTAACAAAGGCAAACGCTAATATAAAACTGAGAATATTATTACCTCATTCAAGGTTAATATGAAAGGGACAGATACTTAGGAAAGTATTCAAAAATAGTAGAATATTAAAAAATACTAGAAATTTCAGTGACCCAAACATCTAATTTTCCTTCACTATTACATTAAAAGAAGCCATTGAAATCCTGTCAACTAAAGTGCTAGAATCAAGCTCTTGCACAGAAGATGTTTTAAAGAAAATATTCTATTAGCAGGTCAGTTCATTTCTCGGCTTATTAAACAAGTCTCCCAGTTTTACCATATTTTACGTTCAGATGTCTGCAATTCTAGAGACACTTCCAAAAATACTGCAGGTTGTTTTTAATCTTGTTTTTAGCAGTTCCTGATGACAGTTTCACGTTCAGTTTTGCACCACAGGCACAAAGGGAATAAATAACTTGAAAGTGGTTGATGTAAAAAAGGTTTTACTTTACTGCAGGCATTACCAACTTTGATCAGATCATTTCAAATTCAAAATTGAAACTGAAAAGCAACTCCTCAGTGCCCAAGCCTCTAGAAAGAAAAAGTTCTAGTCTACTTTCAGTATGACAAAAGTTCACAGCAGCATTATCAAATAGAAGATTCTGCACAACTGCAAAATTTTCATCCTGTAACGTACTTCCACACCGGAGAGAGCTTCATAACAACAGGTACTCACGCTGATCACAAACACTTAAGAGATGACAAATTCCTCCACTTCACTGACTGGGCAACACAGAATTTAACTGACTTATTTGAATCCACAGCAGCGATAGGAATCTAATCCTCATCTTCCAAATGGAGAGCTCCTATTTCCCATTATTAGAAACTGCTGCAACATAGCAGGAAACAATTACCATTAAGCTACACAAACTATGGAAAATTATATGGTTTGAAGTCAACAAGTGGTGCTTGTCTATTAGAAACTTTATCACAGTATCATCAACAAGCAAAATCTCACCACATTTCAGATTAACATCTGTGAGAATCAGAGACTTATCTCAGTATATGAGGCTAAAAGGAAAGCGAGCCTTCAGACCCAATCAACCCTGTACTTAGCAGAAAGGTAAAAAAAAAAAAAAAAGAGAGAACTGCATTTGTAAGAAATAGTCTTCCCTGTTGTCAGCAAAAGTTTATCCATACTCTTTGACTCAACTATTTTTAATAACTGGATGATCCTCTTTCCCTGTTTAAAGCAAATTAGAGAAAATATCTCTTTGACAGCTACACAACAGGCTTTACTGGGAATAGAAATCTGTGGGTGCATAAACAGGAAAGTTCGAGGATTTGGAGTCTTTTTGCTGATTTTAGTGCACTAACCAGGATTTCAGCTCTCAGAATGGCTACCACCATTCTAGCCTTACATGGCTTTATCCAAAGTAGCTTCCACTCATTACTCAGTTTTCTGTTAACAGCGTACACAGAGGCTGCAGCACAGAAAAAAAGTTCAGAAATGTATTTCAACTTGGGTTCCACTTACATGTTGAAATCGTGTTATTTTACCCTGTTATTTATCGTTACCATGGTAAAACTAGTGCATTTCAATCTTGTTTTCTAGATATGTTACTATGAGCTCCATTTTCAAACCAGACTCTACTTATCTGTGAAGAGCTGCCAACTCACTAGATGAAGGAAAACTGATAAGGGGTTCAAGTTATAGGAACAACATCTGACATGACACGGAAAGGAAGCCATGCTCACACTCAGAGCATCTCAGGATTTGTCCATCATTCTTTGTCCAGAGCTGAGCAGGAATTCTGCCATTTCCTGGAACCCTTTCCACGACCATACAGATGCCACTGATTTTTATATCTTACAGGGAGCTTTTCTAGCATCTTCTTGTCCACTGGCAGCTTTGGCTTAGCAGGCACACACAGCCACAAGCTCAGAACCATGAAGTTACTGCCTACAACACTGCTCCTAGGAGGAGAGTAATTTGCTCTCATGTTTGCCCCTTCTTATTCCTCAGCGAAGCGAGTTAGTTCCATAAATATTTGAGCCTTCATGCACTATCAAGAACATTTGGGAAACACTTCAATACTCGGTGCAGGATGCTGTCATTCACTATACTTTAGAAGCCTTATTCTTGTGAAAATTGTTGTTAGTACAGTTACTAAAGGTGACAAAATTAGACAACCTGTACTCATAAATTGTTCCTAGCAGAACACAACCATCGCTAGTAAAGAAAGTAGCAAATATAAATTCAATTACAGCAAAAAACCATCAGTGTGTTCAATGTTTGCACTGAACAGCTTTCCAAGGTTGCGAACAATGTTACTGAAAAATGGTTTTTGTGGCATTTCAATGCCAAATTGCTCTGTACTAGAAATATTTGGAGCAAGAAAGACTCTCCAAATATTTACCTTAGAATGAGCAGCCAAATATATACTTCTGGGCCTTTTAAAGAACAAACTAATAATTTCAGCTAACTAGCCTAATGTGAGTGGTAGAACATCAACTATTTGGGGGAAAAGTTGGAATAATGTCATTTGATCAGACAAGTAGTATAGAAAGCAAGTAAAAACCCCCTCACAAATATATTATTAATGCCCTATATTAAGAACAAAAGCAAGAGTCATTTATTATTCACCCTTTAACCACTTCACTTTACCTCGACCATTAGACTAGATTCACTACTGGTGTAGCTCTTGGTCTCTTCCAACAGTGCAATGCTAAGGCATATCATAAAACACAAATACCTGCTTAACTGTATTTTCTCATTGATTTGAAATATTTCATCAAGTATCTCCTAAATACTTGGGTTTTTTACCTTTAAAAAGAAGGGATAGTGCCCCCTGTTCATATCCTTTACATTTTACCAGCAAAATCACCTGAAGTTAACTGTTACAAAAATACGTAAGTATACAGTTTAAAGACAGCTGTAATGAAATAACAAATTTCTCTAAATATTAAAGCTTGCACAAGGATCTGGGCAACTCAGTTTGTGAGTAAGCTGATTATTAAAACAGATTTTTGCAGTGTTTTCACGCTTGAGTATGATTTTAATCTGTGTGCAACCTTGTCTGAAAAGGATATCACTTGAAACAGTTCTGGTACAGGCACACCAGACTTTGTATAACTAACACTATGCAGTTGTTCTACCAGAACCACACTGAAAAATAATTTTTCTTGCACCAAATCTAAATAGGATGAGAATCCTTACACATGCTTCAGATATTTTTTTCCCTCCATTTAATACCATGCAGATCTCCACCTTGGAAGTTCAGTCCTGTCACCTATGTAGCCAGACCATAATAACTTCAGGGAAAGGATGAGTTAAGTAAATTTTAAACAACCAAAGAGAATGCATTTGCACAGTAATTCACACAATTTAGCACTCTATCAAAAATGCAGTATTTGCTAAAATGATGTATCATTTTGCCCTTTCTGGAAAAAAGTATAAAAATGGCGAACTGCCACAAAGGTCAATCATTACTCTGTCTGGCAAATATGTTTATAATAGACATTTAATAAGCAACAAAAAAAGCCCTAGCATAGGTTACTAACATTGGTAATTGTTTTAAATATTGAAAGACAATCATTGCCTCAAGGAATCCAAAATCCCAGCTGAAATGTCAATAAAGGAAAAAATTTAATTTCAGTTCTGGCAGCTGATGCAACCTCAGGTAACATCTTTAGTCGCAGGAACCATCTCTTAAAAGATCTTATCAGAAAACCTTCTGAAGCCTCATTTATGAACTCTCATCTCCTCCAAACATGTAATACAGATATAAGCTGGGTAAGAATGTAACATATTGACACAGTACACCTTACTACTTTTTGAAACTTTAAACAAGAGAAATAATTCAAAATCATTCAGATCTCTTTCTAGGATTATCTTATTTGATGTTTTTGATTTTAAGACCTTACACTTTGAAAAAATTGCACTAGTTACACTGGGGGAAATCAAGTAACAATTTTAACTAATACCTGCAGTAAAATTGAGCATGCGTTAATATGTCACCAAACATATGACATACAGGACCTGACATCTACAAATCGTACTACTAGAGTTTCAGGAAAATAATGGTCTAAATTTATGAAGGGAAGCCTTTAAATAATTTAAACCAGGGCAGTTTAAATTGGTAACAGGCAAAACCCAAAACGGATCACAGGAAAAGCTCTATTTACTTTTACTTATTCTAGTTTAATAATCCCATAATACATCTATAGGATTTTTAACTCCAAATAATTTCTAAAGTAGAACTATTGTTCCTCTGCCTGACCTTCTGCTATCCAAGCCATTACACAAGCAAAATCTTGTAAGAAGGAAAGGGTGTAAAACAGCTGAAAGATATTTCTTCACCATTTGTCTCAGCAACATCTCAGATGACTTTGTGCCAAATGGAAAAAAGTTAAATCCCTGACCAAGCTCTTCAAGCGTAAGTCCAGATGAGATGCCTCCCTGACATATGTGAAATGAGGCTGGGTCAGGCTAGCTTCCTTCTCTGAATAATTATGTTTTTCCTTGATGCCTGGAAGAAAATTTGTCATTGGCTACTTCTCAGCCTTTTGCCCTAAGAAAGATCATCGACAACTCCAGTCCGGTGCCGACCCCTTCAACCGAAGGGGTGATGCCGAAGACACCCCTTGCAACTTTTAAGTCTTCCTTTGATTTAGAAACTCCCATGCAACTCTTTTCAAGTCAAAGCACTAACAATACAAGACAATAAGCCCTTCCACAGACTGTCTGAAACACCAAAATGCAACCCTCTATTCACACCTAAAAAGCCACCATATGTTACGAATTAAGAGCCAAAGTTCTATGGTAGCATTAATGCAAGCAGCTCATCAAAGCTAAAACCACGATATCCTGAAACCCATGCAAGTCTCCTCCCGACTTTCTGAAAAGCTGCCTTAACAGACTCGTTAAACACGCTAGGTCTTATTTCCAAAGCCCTACGACTACCCAGCCAAGCACAGACCCCATGTGCATGTGTGGAAGGCCAGAGAACACCCCAGGGCTTTTTAAACACTTTGCTACGAAAATAATACTAAATTAAACATCTCCTTAGACCTGCAGAGGAGGAGAAAGAGAGCAGCCGGCTGGTCCCAACACTACACCGGGATGGCAGAGGGGATCAGAGGGCAGGAAGAGCTCGGAAACACAAGGGCTGAGGGACAAGTTGGGGCTGAAGGGCAGAGCCGCCCGGGGAGGCGGCGGAGGCGAGCCCCGGGAAGACAAAAGCGTCTCGGCGCCCCTCCATTTTGGTCCCCCCCGACCCCACCGGGCGGGCAGGACGCGGTGCAGCACCCGCGGCGGTGGCTGAGGTGGGACCACGGAGGCGCCGCACGGGCGGGCTCCCGGGCACCGCCCCGGCCGCCACCCACCCCACGGCCACCCGCCCCGTGCCTTCCCCGACCCTCACCCTCCAGCAGCCGTTGGATGATGCTGTCGATGTTCAGCTTGTCTATATCCGCCATCGCCTCTCAGCGGCCGGGCGGACCCCTCCCCGCGGCTCCCCTCCCTCCGCTCGCTGCTTGGCCGGCCCGACTTCTCTCCTCGTTCTGTCTCGTTTTTCCCCTTCCTCCTCTCCTCCCCGCTCTCCTTCTTCCCTCTCTCTCTTCCCCCCCCGCCCCCCCCCTCGACCGCCGGTCTCAGCAGACACCCAGCACTGAACAAAATGGCCGCCGTCTCCTCAGCGAGCTCGGCCGGCGCACGGATACTACGAGCGCGCGGCGGCTCACCGGAAACCCTTTATAGGCCGGGCGGGAAGAGCAGGGCGGAGAAAACGTACCGCGAACGTACCGCACTTGCGGAATCCTTCCGCTCACGGGAGGGGAAATAGTGCGGCGTTGCCGCCTCCCGGTGTCGGGGCTGTCGCAGGGGCTGGCTTCGGTCCGTCGAAACCCGGCCGTGAGCTGGACCAGCAGGGCCTTTTGGCGTCCGCCGGTGGCGGGAGGAGGTGGCTGGGGTCGGGCTTCTTGTCAGCACTGCCTCCTCGTAGGACTTGCTCCGCAGCTCTGTTTGCCTCGACCCGTGAGGCGGCGGCTTGGCGTGAGGCAGCAGGCATGAGGGGTGCGCTCCCTGTCTGCCTAATGGTGGCTTCCCCAGCCCTAAAACCGGGCAAACAGCACCAAAATGACGCCTGCAGCTGCCATCTCCTTCACGGCGTGCTGCGGCCTGCGAAGGGGAAGGCCTGTGGGGCATATGGAGACATGCCACTGGTGAGGGGACCCAGTGGAGGCACCCACGGCCCTTTCCCGCTCCCTGCGTGCCCTGGCAGGAGAGCGACCGCCACAGCAGCAGCTCTGGCGGAGCGTGCCCCGGCGCTTGGTCGCCGCTGGGTTGTGAGGTCCCGTCCCCGCTCGCTCCCCGGAGCACCTGTGGCCTGAGCGAGGCCTTCCGCTCCTGAGCGGCTTCAGAGGGGTGGCTCTGCCCCTGCGAATAGGTAACCGACCTACAGCTCTGAACTCCTTACGGATGGAGAAATTAACCTACTCTCGCAAGAGCATCTTGCTATTTTATTTCACACTTCTGCTATTATTTTATTCTGTATGTAGCTATGGCTTGGCTACAAGCAATTAAATGAGGTTCTGCTCGTGAAGTGGATTGCATTTGCAAGGGAGATGGGCTGTGTGGGCCTTTCCCACTGTTCAGTTTGCATCTCTGATTAAATATTGTTTAATTGCTGTATTTACTCCTACTTTAATTTGCAGGGATGGCTGTGTCGACCTCTTTCCTCCTCCCCTCCCTTCCTCACATGAATTGCTCCCACTATGTGTGCCGGATTCCTCCTGCCAACAGTTATACAATATTCATAACAGCTTATTACCCTGGTGGGGCCAGAGCAGAGTTCGGGTTCGTGAGGGTGATAAAGCGAAGGACTTGCAGTCTCAGCACACCTTCAATCTGGCGGGAGGAAGGAGATAAGAGGACGTAGATAGAGTCTACCCGAAGCGCAGGTGCTCGCCCGTTGCAAAACACAGCTTCAACACTCGACTTCCCTGAGTGAACGCTTATCGTAACGAGCACGCCCAAGCCGATATGCTAATCTTAGTCACGCTGGTGTAAGCCCAAAGTAACCCCGTTGAAGACAATAAGGTTACTTCAGATTTATTTCAGCGTGACAGCCTTTGCAGATTTACATCTAGTTTTGTGCTGCACCTTCCTGGGGAACAGTCCACCCCCCAGCTCTTTTGGGCCGAATGCTTTCCTTCCCTTTCAAATCCTTTCTAATTCTGTGGGGAAAGTTGTTCTCTCAGACTTAGCTGAATTATTTAAAAAGGGAAATTGGTCCCGTGTTTCCAGAGGAACCTTCCTGGCCTTGTTTTCCTTGCTGGAAATCTCTTCATCTTATCTCATCCTTCAGCTGTTACCCCCTCTCCAGGGATGAGTCCTGCGAGGATCTGAGCACCTTTGGTGAGGTGCTGAGTCCCTTTCACTCCTGTTAATGCTCTGGGAAATGGGGTGGAGGAGGAGAGCTCAGCACCTTCCAAGGTGCGACCCAGGAGATGTATATGGGAATTCATTGGGAACACCGTACTTCTGGAAGGAAGGATCCGGCCCTTCAAAAGAGACCGGTCAGGGCAAAGAATGTATCTCACTTGCTGAATCACATCGGGCAAGCTCCAAAGCACTGCCAATTCTTGTTAAAAGAGGCGTAGCCAAAGGGAAGGGAAAGAAATGACAGATAAAGGCGAATCTGTCGAGGCCCCATCATCACCTTAATAACCAACACGCCTTGCTGCAGCTCCCCGTCTCGACAGCCGCCGCCAATGCTTGGTGTCCTGTTTGGAGGGGGCTGTATTTTTGCCTGGGGTCTTTTGCATTTACATAAAAAATAAGGACCCTTACTTAACAGCAGTAAACTCTGTGACAAGCCAGAGATAATAAAATGCCGTTGCAAAATTATCTGTTTAATAAGCTAACTTTTCTCTGCTGGAAATAACTAGCCTCGCCCCACACCAGCTTCTCTGATTAGAAAAGGGACCCAGCCAAGGTGTTATAAATATCCTGAAACTATTTTGTTCTCCGGTGTTGCTCACAGCAATGATTTATTTCTAGAGGGGGAACAATCAGGAAAATCCCTTTGTCCTTTAGCTCTGCGCACAGGCTTGAAGCATTCCATAATTTTGAAGCTTATGGTTCATATATTCCCCCCCTTCTTTCTATTTGTCTACAATTTGAGTTCCAGTTTGCTAAATACATGATGATGTAGAGTTTATCTTGCTTGCAGCTCAGAGACCTTTGTGTTTTTTTCTCCTCCCCCCCCCGAAATTCCACAAATAAATCACTGCTTTGGTAACATTCCTTGGAAGCCTCCGTGTAAAATATCTTTCCCCACTGATTTGTCCTCACTATCTCATGCGAATGCCACTTCTGTTTATCGTAGGGTTGCTCATAATCTGGCTATGTTTAAAAATATATATATTATATATATAATACCCACCTACCTACAGGAGCAAAATAAGGAGCGTTTCATTATTGTTCTGTACATATATATACATAATATATACACACATGTACATATACACCGTGCATAATATAATATGTATATACACTACATATACGCACAGATGTACATGTATATATATGCAGATAATAATGAAACGCTCCTTATTTTATCCCTGTATGTAGGTGGATCCTAAGAAATGCGAGTCACCCACACTTCCCCTTGCCTTAGATTACATATTTGCTAAGTCCGTGAAATTCAATGTGTTTGTGTACATTTCAAACAAAGATCTACATGGGCTGTTCAAACACCGCAAAAACAAGAACGGGTGACTTGTGGGTCAAATGTTATTTTTCCTAACGCGATACACAGCCACAATTTAAATGTTTTCGTAACTCCTACTGTTTGCATCCAGATTTCCTTGTGTTACAATCAAGATAAACCTTTTGTGCATGCTTCTTGCCTCTGATGTCTAAAATCTTTTGCTGATCTCCAAATTTCAGATGCTGCAGTTTTGGGGGTAGATGGTGCCAAATTTGTCAGACGAAAGAAGAGCAGCTGGAACATGCCGCGAGGCTGATCTGGAGATGTAGGGGTCCGTGTCCTGTTCGGAAGGGAGTTGATGACGCACAGGCAGGTATTTTCTTAGTGTCATATTTTATTTACAAAACATACAGTGCAATGATCTCCCTCCAGCAACAAAAGCAGCAAACTGCAGGCAGGCGGCTGCACCATGCGGGACATGGCGAGTAGCTCGGGGCTGGCTGCTGCTCCGGAGCCTCTGGCTTCGCCTTGAGGCTCACCAAGGACTCAGACCACATGCAGAAGCTGAATGAAGCCCCATCCCCAGCCAGCCAGCGGCAGGATGCCTGCCGGAGACTTCGTTACGCTCTTGCTTCTCACTGGTGGACCCTGCGTGCCAGAGCCAGGCCTTGATTTCCACTGAGCTGAACGTTTCGCAGCCTCAACAGCTGGTTTCCGTCTGAAATCTCCCACCAACAGAAGCTGTCGACAACGATGACAAGTCCATCTCGAGTTTGTTAAAATCACATTTTTGATAAAAAATGTTAAAAGATTCTGCTCGAAAAATCTTGAGACGGGCTATTTTGACACAGGAGAAATGTGATTTGCCATTCCTCCCCTCCTACTTCTTTTTTTTTTTTTGGTTAAAGTTGATGTACTTCACGGGTTTCTGACGAAAGGTATTTTCAAATGGAAAAATATTCTGTTGGTGAATTTTGGAAGGTTCATATTGGCAAAAATACTATCAATGAAATCCTTCTCACATGAAAATATCCTAAGTCGCTTTTTTTCTAATATAGCAGTGACCACAATAGGATTTTTCCTGCTATAGCTATTTGGATTAAGAAAACACAGCACATTCCACCTCCTCAGTGAGTTTCTTCTATGAATCAGAGTTTTAAGGCGAGAGCAGGCAGGAGAGCCATTTGGAGAACTAGTCGATTGATGTGTCCTGCACCCGTTGAGCATCCCTGGGCAAGCGTGGCGAAGGTCTGCTCCGTCGCTTAGAAAAAGAGGAGAAATGGGGCTAAAGGAGGCTTTGTCCTACTTTAAGTGGAGAACAGCCGTAGCGGATCAGTTGACGCTGCTTTGGCAAGGAGCAGAGCCCCCGTCTTCCCCTCTTTGGTCAGGAATCTCTACGCTCCGCCAAAGCCTGAGTTTCATAACCGGCTAGAAAGCTCTTGCGGGTTTCTACGAGGCTCAGCTGAGCTGTTCACGGAGGGGGAAAGGGGAAAACATACGTGGCAGCCAGTGCTACACATCCAGTAAAGGGCTTTTCAGCCCTTCTTCATCTGGTTTATGGTGGTGTGAGCATAATTTGCGCCTTTTCTCTTTGCTGTGCGAGGGGTGAGGTGTTGGGGAGCAGAGCAGCTCTCTGCACGGCTCGCCTCGGTCTGTCTGGATATAGTTACCGAGGGATGTGAATTGTCTCATGGTGTGGAGCAGACCTTGCAAGATGGGGAGAAGGAACTGCTTCTCAAAAAGATTAAGTGGGGCATTTTCGTGTAGCTTCAGCTTCATGTGGCTTGAAGAAAACATGTTGTGGATGTTCCTCATTACATTGGCCAGAAATGTATGTAGGCAGCCTCAGACACAGCTGGCTTCTTTCCTTCCTCTGATTTTACCCCAGCATATCTCTGCTTCATGGGTGAGCTGCTTCTCTAATTAAAACCAAAGACAAAGGGCTGCCAGGGGAGTGGGAAAGTGGAAATAAGATGAAGGTCTGTTGATTTGCTGTTGGTCAAACGGCTGCTGTGCTTCTGCGGACCCCAGTGGGAGACACATCACTGAACACAAAATGCAGGAGCGAGAAAGAGATCTTCCATGCACCCTGGGGATCCCGAATTCCGCTGGGGGTTTCAAAATGCAGATGAAATACGTGAGAAATCCCACCTGCAGGTGCCTGCAGACTTCCCAAAGCTGGTGCACCAAAGCCTTCTCAGGCTGGGACAGGTAACGAGTGTTCAGAGGGCAGTGGCTTTGCTGGTCCAGGTTTTGTTTTCCCTTATGCTCCTGAAAATCCAGAACAATCCCACTGATGTCTCTCGGACACCTGGAGTTTCTGCTTACACACAGTGTTTGAAAACGTGGTCCACTGTGGAGGTAGCTGCCACGTGTGCTTATTTATTTGTTTCTGTTCTCACCTCCTCCTTGCTGCTCGCTGCTCACGAGCCTGGCAGATTATCAGGAGCCGGGCTGCTCTTACATAACATTGCGCCAAAATCGGTACGAAAGGATTTGGACGAATCCGTGGCTGGAATCACCTTTGATCCCTGGTTTCCCCCTCTGGTTTGTCCACACAGCTCAGGCTCACTGTTGTGAGCTGCTGCTTTGCCCTGGGGCATCCTCTCCTGTCGGCATCCCTCAGGACCAGGCGTAAGGTGGAGGATGAGGTCTCCACCTTGCCGCTCGGCGAGTGCTGCCGCAGCCGCCGCCGCCTACAAACGCAGCATCTCCCAGGTCCCCTAGAGAGTGTGGCCAGAGTTCAAGCCTGTATAATTAATGTCAATTATCCAGTTGAGGGAGTGGGTATGAAACTGATTTAACTCATCTGAAACCCTCAGCCTGAGTCGCACTGAGCTCTGTCCTCAGTTCAACAGACCCAAACCCCCATCCAGAGGATGCTGTGGGGTGCACCCAACAGAAAGGTGGGCAGGGTCCACTGCAGCACCCACAGCGCTTTGGGTGCTGGAGAGAGCTGGTTTAAAATGCATGACCCGGGTAGCTGCGATCCCGTCTCTGGGTCACAGCACAGACAGACCCAAAGTGATGGAGCCAGGCTGTCTCCTACACCGGTCTCCTCTGGTGATAAATCATGAGCGTTTCGATTCGGGCGCAGTGATAAATCTAAGGGCTGCGAATGATAGCGTACACAATAGTGGTTTTTAGCCAATAAACTGGGCTTTTACGTAAATGCTTCCATATACACGTACGTTGTCAGTCGGCAGGTGAGACAGGAGAGTCAGAAACATTATTCTGCGGCGAAAAGGGAGCCTTGGAAACTTGCCACTTTTGTTCCAGTCTCTGCTCTCCGGGAACTCGATTTTCGCCTTCTTTCCCTCCGTGTTTTACTTCACGTGATTTTTTGCCTTTTAAAAATAGATGTCTCATTTGCAGTAAGAACAGCCTGCGCGTGTTTGCGCAGCGGGTGAGATTCAGCCCAGTGCAAGACTGGGATTGGGTGAGACTTCAGCATCGCATTGGCTCCGGGTCGGGCAGCCGGACATGGGGGCTGACGTTAAACTTCTGCCTCGGAGCGAATGACTGTGGGCACGGGCAGTCTGTTTCTTCCTCTTGAAAAGAAAAAAAAAAGCAGATGAGAGGAAGCGTTCACCCTGCAGCCAGAAGAGCTTTGATTATTCAAGGATGCATTTAGGGTTATACCCTGTTACCAAATTTCCATCCTGCCCTCCCATTCCCTTTCAGGGGATGGTCCCCACCGAGTCTGGTGGGTTTGGGTTTATTATAAAGGAGAGTTCCAGAAATTAGTGTACTCTGTGGGAAAGGGAGAGGAGTACAAAGGTAAACTATGGGCAGAAAGTGAAAACTGATTGTGTGTAGCCTTGGACAGTCACAGCACATACCAAAAGGGGATGAGTGTTGTAAAGCGGAGAGGACTGTACTGGTCCTTTCAGCTCCGGCACTCAGTGCTGTGGTGTTGGATCCGGCTGCGGCAGAGGGATGGGCCTTGCGTTTCCATCCAGACGCTTCAGGCTGGACTCACGGCCAACCACCGGGAGACACCCCAGCTCAGCCCATCGCTGCTGAGCCGGCTCAAGCCAGGATGTGTCCTGTGACAGTAGCCGTCGCATCAAAGCTGGAGTGGGGAAGAGATGCCTATGTGAGGCTCTACAGACCCGGCGAGGATCAGACCGAACCTTCTCATGGCACCTCCCGACACTCATTGATTCAGCACGCGCAGCGTGCCCAAACCCGCCATGGGGACAGGGCCCCTCCTGTTGTGCCTGTTGCAGGTAGCCAAGGAAGAAAGGCAGATTTCGGGGCCAAGAAGCATTATTTTAGAAAGAAAGTAGTTTGTGAAAGTTTAGGCACACCTGAAGGTTTTATCTGATGAATGTATCTTGAACCATCACAGCTTCTCCTGTGTACCTTCTCATGGGACACTCTTCCCAACACAACTGCTGCTTCCCAGGTAGTTCAGCCTAAACCACAAGCATCTGGAGACAAAGCAGGAACATCTCCAGAGATGCAGAAACCCCGCTGGGGCTCAGAGAAGCCCCATGCGCCTGCACAGCCTGCTTCTCTGCTGCCTCTGCTGAAGGCGAAAGCTTTGGTGGCCTCCAGCCCTTGGGCTCAACTTCCACTCCTTTTCCAATACCATTGGACTTCACTGCAAAGAATTCCCTCTGTGCTACACTTGCTCTGAATTTAACTTTTCTAACACAGGGTGAGGAAGGGACTGGCAAGACCTACTCCTGGGTAACTCCATGCACCAGTGGATTTACACCACAATCTCCTCAGGAGAGGGGGTTCGCTTCGGGCAGTGCCTTCACGGGGGATGCTTCACCCCAGGTCCTGGCTTGGTGACCCTCCCTTTGTGGAGCTGTCCTACCTTTGCCACTTTTCCTAACGCAACCTCAAACAAGTGTTGGGTATTTTTTTTTCTCGGTAGCATGTAGGTCACTGGAGAGCCTTAGGGACCTGACAGCTGACATTCATCCTTGATTTTGAATCCGTGCGTCAAGCTTTCTGGAGGCGATAGAAGTGCAGTTGCTGGTGAGACCGACTGCCTTTTGTGTGGCTTCAATTAAATGTCTTTCTCAGCGTGGGATAGTTGCCAGAGATCTTTTTTTGTTGTTGTTGTTGAAAGAAATGGTTTTATTTAGATATATATAGAAAAGGTCCCACCTGGCTTTTTGGAAGGGTTTCAGCTGGAATGTAACAGATCCCATATTCTTCTATAAAAAGGTGAGCCATGTTTTTCAGCTGAACTTTTCTGCCTTTTATAGCTGTGATTTGGCACACAGGAGGTATAAGCCACCGCAAGGTCGCTGCCCTTCCCCAGCCGAGGAAGGAAAGCCGCCGCACGTGCCGGGGTCGGTGATACGGGGACAGCCGCCGAGGACAAGGCTGGGGAGGAGACGCGAGCTGCGGGCTGACCGCCGAGACCTGCTCGCTGTTGGGGTCTGCGCAGGAGCCCTGGGGTGGCTCGAAGACCCCAGGAGACGCATGTCCCAGCAGCTGCGGAGCCTGCCCTGCTGATGAGATGCCTTCGCAGCCATGACCTCCAGAGAGGACCCATGGGGATGGTCATGGCAGAGCATGTGCTGCTGCTCTGAGCCTTTATTTGCTTTATCTTCACTACTCTTTCAACCCAGGCTAACACCATCTCTCTCTCTATTTTAACAACAGTGTAAGCATGGGCAACGGGTTAAAACAAGGCAAGCAGCCACCATTGCCTCTGTTTTCTTTTTTCTTTCATGTTTTTAATTTTTGGTTGCTCAAATGACCTTTTCCAGACCCGGGCATCCTCCTCCCTCCTGAGCCATGCTGCTTGGTGTCCTCTGCGCCGCAGCCAGGTGCTTCAGTCCCCACTGCCCTCCGCGGAGGAGGAGGTAGTGCAAGCCAGCAGCTCTTTGCTCTGGTGTTATGTTGCTCAGCTGCAGATGCATTTTAATTAAATTATTAAATTATTTTTTATCAAGGTAGCACTTATTTTTAACATGTGTTTCCTTACCAAGTGTGCATCTTGCAGCCTCTTCCTAACCCCAGCTAGTGAAGCGACCTGCCCCGTCTCATCCACGCTCGCTCCTTCCAGCAGCAGCAGGCGATGCCAGAAACGCTCCCAGGAGCCACAGCACCGCGGCCCAGCACAACATTTGCATGAGGAAGCAGGGAGTGGGGAGGAAATAAAATCCAAAGGCGAAGAGGTGTGAGTCACTTGGTGAAACTGCGGGTACTGCTGCTGAATTCCCTGCGGCTTAAAACCAAGGAGGGATTGGAAATCCCAGGGGTGCAAGCAGCCAGGATGACGAGAACACACTCGATCCTTATGTGCTGGGAGCGCGGCCACGCCGATGAGCTCGTTTCTGTTTAGTGTTTTATATTGTGCTCTGATTAACATAGAAATCATCATATATGCCCATGCTGGGTGACCACACATCCCCGTGCTTTTACTGGTCCTGCTCTGAAAATGCCTTTCGGGCTGCGGGGTGTCCCTGGCTCCCCTGGGTTGCAGTGAGAACACAAAGTGATGCTTTAAATCCTCTGCTCGCTGCTCCCAGGTTCTCCCAAGCACAGCTCTTAAATGCTGTGCCGTCAACTGCTTGATTAATTAATGCTCTTCTGTTTCACTTGTTTGATGATGATATTCAGTGATGTGACTGAAACTCACCTCCCAGGGCGGAGACAGTCTCATGGACTGAAACAGGCTGGACGTGTATTTTTAGACAAACAGTATTTTCAGCTCAGGATTTGAAGTTTCTGGTCATTTCCTCGTCTCAATCTGAGTCACAGGCCAAGTCCTTTCTGTTGTTTATTGCAGATGTTGAAGTTTACAATAATCCAGGAGTTAAGAGCTCGGCTCCTGGGGGGAGAAGGAAGCGAGGAGCAGGATGAGCTCTCGCTGCTCATCGGCACCAGGCACCCAGCTTATGGCAAAACTTCCAGGGCGCTCCAGTTTGTATAGATATTATTATAGAAATAATGCATTGGAAAAGGCACATGGCAGGATTTAAGGCCATTCCACGTTATTGCTCAGCTCAGCTGAAAGAGATGAGGGATCGGCCCCGTTGTCCTGACCCGGGGATGAGTGCAGCAGGGCTGTCTGTCCATCCATCTGTCCAGCCGGGGCTCCTGCTGACCCAGGCCCCAGAAACAGCAGTCTCATGGCACTGGAGGATCTGGGGGGCTGCAGCGCTGGGTGGTGAGCCCGGGTGCCCTCCTCTACCACCCCTTCAGCAAATAATCCTTAATGTGGCTTCTCACCTCTGCCTGCAGGCAAGGATTTAAGCCAGAAACGCTGTCAGTCGGGTTTGCCCTGCCAGCGTCAGCTCACCTTGGAGGTGTCAGCCCTGCAACGGGTGCTGAACCCGCAATGCATCTCCGCAGCCTCCCCAGCTGGACGCCAGCACCCGTCAGGGCTGGATCCTACAGGCTGGTACCCTGGTGTTTCCCTCCTCGCCCTTACACCCCAGATTTCCAAACTCTTCATGAGTTGATAGACATTCAGAGCACTGAGAAGCTTCAACACAGGGATGGGGCAGAGGTCTGCAGGCTGCCGGCACGCCAGGCTTGTGCCACAGTGCCAGAAGGGAGCAATGCTGCTGTGGTCTAGTATTTGCCTGCTCTGCTCTGTGCTGGGGCAGACTGGTGTCCCCTGGCAGGACCAGCTGTGTCCGGCGAGGATGCTCACCGCCGAAAAATCTCTCTCCCAAGCCCAGCAGCACCAGTTTGCTGCAGGCAGAGGGAGATGGCTGCGCTCTCACTGTTAGGCAACGTGCTCTTCCCGCTCCGGTGCGTCCGTGCTTAACTCGCCAGCAGTCAGAGAAAGAGGACACATGTGGGGATGAGTGTGTGCGGCAATGCGGGGCTTTCCCAAAGCGTCGGGCTCTCACGTTGGGCTGGGGCGGCAGATCCGGAGAGGACCAGACAGGCTGTCAGGAGCACTGAGCATCAAAGATACTGTGCAGCCACTGGAGCTTTAGGGTTGGGTTTCTTCTCCCCTGGGGTGCATCCCAGGGTGTAAAGCCCCTGTTTCTGATGCACAGGGGTCCACAGCCCTCCTGGCGTGCCCGGGGGTGGGAGCAGCAGGGATACAGGGACCCTATTGCAGCGGGGCCATCCTCACATGGTGCTGACTGCTGGCTCCATTGCTTCACTCACTCCCAGCATTGGAAACACCAATTTTTTGCCAGAGGGATGGCTGGGACTCCCCGCAGAGCCCAGCTGGGCCTGTTGGACCGTTTTGCAACCCAAAAGAGGATTTCCCACCAGTAAGGGCTGTGCCTGCCATCTGAGAGTGGCACATCCAGATACCTCCTTTCCTTCTCTTCCAGGAGCAAAAAATTCAGCACTGGAAATGGAGCTGACGAGCTGGCATGGCGGCTTGGGGCCGGGGATGGCACACCACAGGGTTTTAAAACTGCAGATGAGTGCCTGGTGGGATATTTTGCCAGCTCAGAAGGAGATGGGAGAGGGCTTTGCGCTGAGCCGGGGAATACACTGCACAGGCGGGTTTCTAGAAGCAGCACAAGTTGAGCTGGTAAATTACAAAATGCCACACTTGAGGTCTGTTATATAACGTCCCTTTACAGATCCTAGGAGCTAAATATATAAAAAAAAAAGAGTTACATTTTGGGCTGGTGTAAAATGATGCTCCAGAATGGGTTTGTGTGGGAAGGAGCGCTCTGCAGCGCTGCGAGAAACGGAAAGGCTTTCAGGACTCTGGGTTCGCTCCCAGCCTCCATCGCTTGTTTTCTCTGCAACCTGGTGAGAAGCATTTACTCCCTGGGTCTCAGTTTCCCCCTCTTTAAATCAGGAACAATAAAACCTCCATTTCTTTGCAGCTGCGTTGTCAAGATTAATTCATGTTTCCAAAGTGACCTGAGAATCTATAGAAACCTGAACAGTATATCATTATCCCGATCTAAACTTGGCATATAATATCAGTGAGCCAAATTCCCCTCCCACACTGGAGGAGAAGGGGTTGTGTCAGCATAGCCGAGAGGAAAATTCCAGCCACTGCTCCTAACCAAAAAATCTAGAAGAGAAAAGCCTTTTCGGGCTGAGACCATTTTGTTTTCCTTGAGGAAATTCCATCCTTCATTAGCTTTGAGCAGAAAGATCAGCAAACTCGGGTCATGTCCAAGTGCAGAGGGGGTTAATGGGAGTTTTGGATGGCTCATCCTTCTTCTCCAGGATGGTAACGGTGATGCTGGGCTTCTGCAGGACCTGCTGCCGCCATCACCGGCTCCTGACACTTGCAGGTGACAAAGCCAGGAGCATCTCCCATGGGAAACACAAGTGGCAGAGGAACAAAGTAGAAATGCAGAGAGATGCTGGATGTGCTGGGATCCAGCCTGCTTGGCAATGACTTAGAGACGTTTTGCACTCCTTCAGCTCCTGCCCTTTTTCTCTTCAGCTGTATTTTCACCGCTGAGCCCAATGTGGCCCTCAGCATCCTGCTCTGCTCGGAGGATGCTCCCTCCTGTCCCTGCTCTCCATGAAACGCTGTGAAGAGCCTGGCCCGTCTTCCTTCTCCTTCCTATCCGCACACAGAGTGAAGACCATAGGCACTGGGCAGTCACAGAAGAGCTAGGTGGGTTTTCAGGTCAGATTTGACCGTTCAGTGTGGGGGCTCAGAGAAGCCAGGTACAGACTGAAGGACAGCTGAGGCATGAGATGTCAGAGGAAAGCCTGGCTGGGATGAGCAGGGGATGGTGCTGCCACAGCCTTGCTCCCGCAGTGATGGAGGGACGCAAAGATGATCAGCCTGGTTCAGCTTCTCTCTCAGTACAGAAGGAGCAAATGGAGGGCCTGCCCTGGCCAGTGGGACCAGGGAGCAGCTTGCCTGGGCTCATGTCGGCTGCTCATTTGCCCCCCGGAGACAGCTCATACCCCACTCAGGGGTTGCCTGAAGATGGGAGAGGGGGAGACCGCTGCATCCCCTGTCTTTTGCTAGGATGCAGATGATGCAGAGCATCGTGGTCCCTGACCAGAGGCAGAAATGGGGATGTAGGAGCCCTGGGAAGCCTCGTCAACCTCCCTTGCAGCCCTCCCCGCTGCGCAGTGCCCATCAGGAGCCGTGTTTCGCAGCGCATGGCTGGCTGCATGTCCCGGACCTGGCCAAAGCGGATGCACGGCCCCTCCAGGTACGATGTGTGGTTTCTTAAAACCACCTGATCAGCCAGGCCTGATCCCGCGCCTGCGAAACCCATCTGAATCGCTGGAAAAAATGTTTTCTGACAGGATGGAGATTTGCAGGGGAGTTGCCAAGCAACTGGCGCAGCTCTGCCGCCGCCTGCTCCTCTCCTCCCTCTGAGCTGTGAGCAGACAGGGGATGGCTGCATCCCTGCATCCCTCTGCCCGGCCAGCCCAGGGCTCCCCGGCCATGCCAGCCTGCCTGTGCCTGCCTGGGGAGGTACCACTGGGAAAGGCAGGGACCGCTCGTGGCTGGTGGGACAGGATCTCCTGGCTGGTGGGATGACCACTCCTGCACACCTGACCCATGGCAAATCGTCATCATCAGCAGGGTCGGAAACAGGCTCTCTCTTCCGACCCATTTCCGAGCTGTGCAGCTTCCTTTTGAACTAGTCCCAGAAATGTGTGCTAACACACCGAGCAAAACACCCAGGAGGACTCATTATAACCTGACTTTGATCAGTGTCACCTCTGCGTTTCCTTGGGAGTCGCTTCAGATTTACACTAAGAGAAATATGCAGCCCAGACCCTTGGGATTTTCTTTTTTAAAGCTTCAATTTAAATAAATTCTTGAGTAACAACCGCCTGTTAAAAAAAATCAGCTGATGTCCCTCATAAAGCCTTGGACCTGCAGCGAGGGGCATGAAGCAACGGCTGACGGGAGGGGAGGCAACAAATAGCTGCGATCTTGCAAAAGATCAGTTGCTGAGTGAGTGGCAATAAACAGCAAATCCAGCCAGCTCGTAGAAATGGCAAATGGACCAGACTGTTCAGAACAATCTGTTCCTTCTTCAGAGAAGGGCTGCGGTGCCGGCGGTAGGCTGGGAAAGTGGCTATTCTCAGCATGAAGCTGGTCTGAAATTCTGCTTCAGAAAAATGGCAGGGCCAAGACGGGGCAATTACTAGGAGACATGTCCTAAATCAAATAAAAAGGCTGCAAGTGGCTTTGCTGGGCTGACTCTTCTCCATGGAGCTTTGTGCTGAAGAAGCCCTGTTCTGCCTTGTCTCAGGGACCTGCTCACTGCCATGACCACAGCTTTCTGCTCCAGCAGCTCAGTGGCCATACTGATGCTCGGGCAGGGAAACCCTACTGACCCACCTCGGGTCGTTTGCCTGTGTTTTACTTTACTGTCTCCTACCATCATTTACTTAATCGGGCATTAATGTCACTGAACCAGAAGAAGAGCAGTTGGTGCACCCAGTTTCTTGCCCGGTGCTGTGATTGTTGTTGGAAAGGGATACCCCAGAGTGAGCAAACCTCTCCCGTAAAGCCAAAACTGGGGAGGCAGAAAGGTCTGGGACTGTCCATATCGACACTATGCCAGGCTGGACCTGGGGTGCAATTGTCCAGGCAGATTTATTTCAGTTGTCCTGCTTTCCCTGGGGCTCATAGGCTCCCCCAGGATTCTGTCCTCCCATGCCCAACCCAGAGATCAAGTGGCCTTCATTTGATTTGGAAAAGAAAAGTAAAAGAAGATAAACTGAATGCAGATGGTAAAGAACACCCATACAGTAGTTTAATTAATTGCCTTTAAATGTTAATTCAAAATAGTTTCCCTAAGTGATCTTATATAGGCAAATCCTCAGTTGCCTTAAGCCACTTGCAGAGCGCGTTCAACTAATAAGGTATTCTTAGTCCTGATCAAGAGCATTGCACGGGATGGTAATCAGGAATGATTAATTGAAAATAGCTCTTCTAAACCAGGCTGTACCTGCTGCACTCTCCCGTGCTGCCCAGCTCTGCCCAGAGCTGACAGGGAGCCGCTGGGGGGCACAGGGAAGGGTCTCCCCCCGTGGTGTGCTGCTTTCTCAGCCACAAATCACCCTCCCACCCCTCTTCCCAGAGCTCTCCGGCTCGATCTGGCACAGAGGGTTTCCAGCACAGCATCTAGATCTGCCAACAGACTTCCCTGGGGGAGAACGGGATCTGGGAGGTCACAGCAGGAATTTATTAGCTCGGCTTAGCCCTAGCCAAGCGCTCCGCTGGACCTTCGGAGCTATTGCGTTGCATATCCCAGCCCTGAGCAAGACTGCCTCCTGCTTGGGTTTTATGCTGTAAAATGGTTGTGTCCCTCCAAAACTGCTGAGGGATCAGCAGCCCTGCTAAGAGCGTTACGTTGTGCAGCTTTGCCTAAATCACAGGCGAAAAAAAATCTCCGCACAGAGAATCCCATTCCCGGTCAGGTGAGACCCCGTGTGACAGCAGCTTCTGCGATGGCTCTGTCCTTGAGTCCTCCCTTCTCTTCTCTTGCTTTAGCTAAAATCTTCCCGTGGCGTATGAGTGCTTGCTATGTGCCAGGTTTGACCTCAGGCCAGTAAAATTTTCGGAGGTCTTTTCTTGCTTTCAGACGGCAGCACGTCCTCAGCTATTTTGCTTCTGCGTTTTCCCACCCGCGGCGGCAGCCTTTGAGCAGTAATTCAGCACAGTGTACCTGCTGCAGTCAAAGGCATCTCTAAGTTGACACAGAGGGATGAAGCAAATCCATGTTATTAGGCTCCACCGGAGGGGCTGAGCCTGCAGTGGAAAAGAGTTTTACTTTTCCAAAGTCAAGGCCTGGGGAACTTGCTCCTACAATGACCCTTTAAAAAATACCAAGTAACACCACAAAGGAGTCAGTTCGCTGCTGTAAATCCCATTTCGCTTAGTGTCAGCAATTCAGAAGAAACCCATCTGCAGGAAATTATGATGACAATTTCCTCTTTGAGTGAAGAGGAATTACAGCTGTAATTCCGCTTTGCTGTAATAGAGGAGGCAGTGAACAGCCTCCTCTCCCCTTACTTAAAACCAATTACTCTTAAAACTTGGAGCCGTGTGCCCATGCAGAGACGTCTCTATCCCATCGTGCTATCTAGAGGCCATTGCAGCTGCACTCGCCGGCTGTCAGGAAAAACACACCCAGAGGTGAAAACCAGCTACTTTTGTGCTATTTTGTTGTCTCTAATGATGGATATACACTTGTTATTTTTACACTGTAAATTTTCAGTGTGAGAAGGGTGTCCTGCCGTGTGCTCATAGAGCGTCTGGCATACTTGGCTCTCATTTTGTTGAGATTTTAAGTGTTAAATAAGGAAAATAACATCAGAAGTTTGCAGTGTTGTTTCAGGTGTTGGGCACGAGAGCCTTCTCTCCTGGAAGGGTGCGTACCAAGGAAGGCAGGCAAGAAGAAGTGGTATGTTGCAGGGGGCGAATGGCTGGGCATTGGAAGGCTGGATGGCGTGTGTTTTGAAATAAACCTTTTCTGTAAGAGACACACAGAGCAGAACTGAGGGCAGCTGCAAAAGGCTGCAGGTCTACAACTCTCAATGTGTTTGCAATGCTTTTAGGACCAAAAACTGGTCTTGCCAGAAAGCTGGTATGGTTCATGCATGTATGAAGATAACCGTTCATCAGAGGAAGAAGTAAAAACCTGTGTAGACAATGTGCTCATGGGAGGCCGTTCCCAAGCCAAGTCTTGGTAAGGTGACACCATGAAGCCAAGGTATCACTCCAGGTCCACAGAACAACATTTCAGCAAAGATGGACCTGGCGTGTGTCTGAATTCAGGACCTCTTCTGTAAGGTTTTGCCATCGGACGGATGGCTGAGAAGATCTTTCCCCATCACCAGCTGCCTTAGCAGTTGTCAGCATCTTCCTGCTCCTCCCAGTGCCGCTGCTGGAGCTGATGGGAGTTTGATTATGATTTAATCCAGGCTTTTAGAGGAGGGAAAAAAGAAAGTTTTGACAGTTCCATATATAGTCCTCTGACTCACAGATTTCATGTGTCAAACACTGAAGACGGGTTAAGTAGAATTAACTTCTGGATTTGTTATAAATAGGCATTAAGTAACATGAATGTATTACATTTGCATGAAAATATGGGCCTGATTCTCTAGCTTACCCCAGAGATTTTCTTTGACGTCGATGGGACGCTCCCAGGTAGATGAGCTCAGATCGAAGCCAGCCCAGCTCTGACCATCCCCTGCAGCCACCATTTAACTGGACCTGGTGAAATGGGGAAATCTGAATAAACATTGCGGAAATTGGAAAGGATTTACACTCCTTGCACAGATCAGAATTTGGCCCTTAAAATAGTACAAGTAGTTTTAATTAGACCCCAAATCTGCAGCTGGAGGAATAATTTCTCCATGTCAATCAGTGCTAAATGTACCTATTAAATAAGGGAAGATGGGTTAAGATTAAAATTGCATAAAAAGTCACTTTTCTTCTGTTTCTCCCAGAAGATGGAGATTCGCTGGATTCAGATGTTACAGATGATCTCGTCCTGCTCTGATTACCGCTCTGCTCAGCCACAGCTTAAAGGTCCACCCAGACAATGAAGTCACCCTCACTCAGAGCAAGTCTGACAGCTGAGCATTGTTTGGGTGAAAACAGTCCCCTTTAGTAAAATAAATGCTTCTGCAATGAGTGTGACAGACACAGACTCTACCAAATCAGATCTCTCCTCGATGGTTTAATTTACTGACTTGTTCTTTGCTTAACAATTGAGAATTGGTCCATGGAGAAGGAACACAAAAAGGACAGACAATATGGGCTGTATTTTGAGGCTGGACTAGACCAAGCTGAGGGAAAACAGGCTTTTGAGCCACCCAGCGGCATTGTTTCTGGAAAAATAATGTCCACCCCTGCAGCTCTACCTTTATTCTGAACTGGAGGTTTGGCCCTATTTCTGCTGAGGGTGAAGAAAAGCAAACTGGAGAGAAGGGATCTGCAGTATGACACAGCCAGGGCCACCGAGACAGAGTGACAATCTCATCCCTGGAGAGGCTGTCATTATTATCCCACGGAGCTGTCGATCATGCAGGAACAGCATGAAAAGCTCTGGGAGCTTCCCGTGGCCCCGGCGGGACCCTCAGGCTCTGGTGCCTTCCCAGCATCGCTCTGCCCTTGGTTGTGATTTTTCTTATCTAGTGCCACATTCTGCTTTCTGCCATGAAAATAATTTCCAATTAAATGCATCCTCAGAGCCTATCTGGCTGTGAATTAGCCTGGAACTTGATGGCTGGCTTGTTAGCTCATCAAAGTCTCCAGGATAACGGGGAGGCGCTGCCTCAAGAGCGATGCTCTCATTGGGGATTTTGCTCGTCGCCTTGAACTCGCCACAGCTCTGCAAACTGGGACGCAGATGCCCTTTGCTCACCTTCAGCAGCTCTCTATTCCCCTTCATCCCAGAGCTCAGTAAAGCAACATCAGGGCTACAAAACACAGTCCTGCTGCAGCCTCCAGTGCTGTCTCGTGCTTCTGCCCTCTGGGGATCTCAGGGCTTGCTGAGTCCCTGGGAAGGAGCCGGCCACGCGCTCCAGCTTATGGGGAAGGGATTATCATGGCTCTTGTGACTCAGCCCACTGCTCCCGTGTGCTTCCCTGCATGGAAAAGAGAGAAGCTGGTGTGAATCCTCAATTTGTCCCCCATATCAGACGCCTAAACATTCTCTGTCCCCGGGGACCTTCCCCAGCTTGGCAGAGCCAACAATTGCTACTCTCCCGGTGGTGGGCACCTTGAGGGTGTCTGGATGCTGGGGCCAATGGCAGTGATGTGGTGATTGCTGCCTCTCCACAAGCAAAAGCAGGGAGCCAGCTGCCAGGCCAGCGAGGAAGGGGAGGGAACGGCAGCTCCATGTCTCCAAAGTGCTGCTGGGGACGGTCAGGCACAGGGTGCTGCTCTCCGGTTGGAGCAAAAGGCTTCAAAGTCCCAAGTTATGGGATGATTCAAACACTCTAAAGAGAAGTTGGAACCAGTAAAATGAGTATTTCTGCCTGTTGTGGACACGTGGCCAGGGAGACATCGGAGCATGCACTTCAGGGCTGGTTTTGGGGCATGCAAACCCCTTTGGTTCATGTAGCGTGGGCTCCCAGCCCTCCCCATGCAGTGGCCCCAGCCACCCCCTGCTCCATCCTCCTTGGTGACGGTCCCCATGGAGAACCCGTCCACACTCCCAGTGTGTTGACGCTGTCGTGGCAACCAGGCCAGTGCCTGTTCCGCAGAGCCTGGGGCAAGACAGGACTGGGACTGGCTCCCTGCCGGACTCTCGCCTCTCCTGCGCTTCCCACTGGAAATAAGGATTGTTCCTTGGGAATACTCGACTGCCGCTGTGGTCCCATCCCCTGGCTGGAGAAGAACCGCAGCCCCCTGCGGTGGGGTGAGCAGTGCCGGGGGGGGCAGGGGAGCTGCAGTGGGGCTGGGGGAGGACCAGCTTTTGGGGGTGAGGGCTGCAGGGTTGGCCCCAGTGCCCTCCCTGGCTGCAATGGGACGGGGGCTGAATCCAGGCAATGTCCCCTGCTTGCGCTCCCCAGGGGCTCTGCCCGCCGGCACGGGGGGGTCTGGCCTCACTGGGATTTCTATGGAAACCCAGGTACTGAACGGGGTGGAATAGCTCAAACCATCTGTTCTTCCCCTACTTATAAACTCGGTAAGGGGAGCGTGTTTCGCGATGACATCACTACAAATGCTCTCCTTTTATTCATCACGCAGCCATCTGTGATGGTTTCCTCATGTGCCAAACACGCGAGCGGGTGCTGAGGGACGGGCAAGGGGACACAACCACCCCCTTACCCGGGTTTCATTTCTCCCCTTGGAAAGCAGGCCTGGCCCCGCGGGGGCTTCCTCGTCCCCTTCCCGAGGTGTCTGCGGAGCAGCCGGTGGAGTTAGCTGGAAGAAATGAGGCGCTCAAAGGTAAAAACTGAAGCACGATCCAAAGCTGAACTTCTCAGGTGCTATGGAGGATCTGCTGTGGGGATCTCACCTGCAGAAATAAATACTGCAGTGCGGTGAGACGGACCGGCGGTGGGGAGCCAGGTTTTCTTTTGCCAGCAAGGCGTTGGGTTGCGGTCAGGCTGATTCTGCCTGCCCTCTTGTGCCGGTGATGAGGCCGTGGCCTGAGATTTGGGTGTTGGGGGAGGTAGGGTTGGGGAATATGGGTGAGCTGAGGACACAGGTAGAGGTGGATCTAACCGCCACAGCTTCAGGGCTTACCTGTTAGGCATTTTCTCAGCTAGAAGTCACCTTCCCACAGCCGGGGATGTGAGAGCACTCCTGCTCTGCTCCTGGGCAAACTCAGCTGGGTTAATTCGTGTCCCCAACACGGGTGGGTTTGGTTCTGACACGCATGGTCCTTGCAGTCATGCTGGGTGATGAAAGAGGTGACAACCTGCTGTCACCTGCCCGCCCCACTGCTGGAGGTCTGCACCCTGTCCTGGAATTGAGGCGCTGGCTGTGGCTTAGCTGCTGTGGCCAACAGGCACTGATTTTGGTTGCTGTTACCACCCCTTGCCCTGGGGAGCGGTAGTAGCATGGGGGTGGGTTACCCAAGAGCAAAGCACCCGATGGACTTTGCTCTGAAGTGGATCAGAAGTGCTCATGGAGTTGGTTTGTGTGGCTCAGTGTTTTGGGTGGCAATGAATATCTTAGGTGGCAGCGAAGAGCTGAAGGTGGTGACAAACAGCTGGAGGTGGTGATGCCATTAACCCACTCCCCTGTGTCCAGCTCCGCTGTCTACCACTGCTGGTCATGTTTGCTCAAGTGACCAAACTCTCTCTCTATGTGGCAGCGGGGAGGGCCCTCTTTGAGGCAGAAGATTTCGGACTTATCTGTGAAGGAGAAAGAAAAGCTGGCTGAAGCTGAGATCAGGAGACTGCAGAAACAGTTTCAGATAGCAGCGGAGAAGAGGAAATCTTATGGTGCCAACGTGAGGCAGCAGATGCAGGCTCAGGAGTGAGTGCAGCTTCGCTCGGCTGCATTGTGCTGGGAAAGTTCCTCCATGCCGAGATCTGGGGACCCTGGCGCTGAGATGGGGAGGGGTAAGGACCTGCTCCGGCACTGGAGGTGGGATGTGCTAAATGTCATTTGTTGTTCTGTTTTTACAGAAAAGAAATAGCGTCGCTGACTCAAGAACACGAAGAGGTGTCATTAACACTGAGCCAGATCACGTCCCTGAGAAATGCAATTCTGGATGACAGAAATTGTATGGAAGTCCAATGCCTTTTGCAGACCAAATATCAGTACGATTCTCTGATTAGAGAGAGAAAAGCCCTGTTAGCTGACCTGGACAACCAGGTAAGAGCATCTGGCCCATTCCCTGGCTGAGCATGCTAGAGCAGAGCAGAGTGAGTCCTATGGCTGAGACTCCTTGATGCAAAATGCATTTAATTCGGGACTTGGAATATAATGCTACCTCCCTCCTGGCAAAAGACACATGACAATGACAAATGGATAGAGCCAGGCTCTGATTCAAGTCAGCAGCACTGGCTAGAAAAGTAAGGTCTGACTCTCAACCTTGTTGTCCCACTGGTCTCTTTGATGACACATACCTGCCTGGGGTCGCACAACATCCCTCTGCTTTTCCCTTGACTTATTTTTTCTCCTGAAAAAGAGGTGAAAATGGGACACTTAGTTGTGCTGCCTGAGACATGGTAAATAGAGGAGCAGACACATCTGAGGGATGTCCCATCACTTCTCCTGAGGACAGCCTGGTTGGATTTGGTCAATGGTGGAGTGGGAGGCCAAGGGAAACCCAGCACTACAGAAGTGACAGGTCCCTGCAGCTTTCTACTCTGAACAAGCCATCCATGACAGAAGTCGGGGAACATGCTTGGGTAGTTTACAGTTGCTAGAGGTGCTGCAGAGCTTTCCACAACAGGATTAGCTTTCAGTCAGGGATCTCTCGGTTGAGTCATGCCTCCCCCACCTGCCCTCCGCTTTGTTGTTCTTCAACTACTTCATTCTTCTCCTGGATTTATTTCCTCTGGCAGCTCCCCACATCTGGCAAAAGTTTTCCTCCACTCGTTTCCAGGGAGGACTGCACAGATCCCTGTCTGGCCAGCACAATACCACTATCCTCCTTGCCTCTTCCACTCTACACAGAGTGCTGCTGTGCCGTGTTCAACACCTGCTGAATTTCCCTCCAGAGGCGGCTGCATCTCCTTTGTGACATGAAAATAAACCCATTCCTAGTTACAGTTTATGTTTCTGTGTGTGCAGGATGGGATCCTTTGAGATTAAAGCCGCTTCTATAACTGTGAGATCATTAATGACATGGTTGCTGTAGTTCAGGTCAACAGAGGGTATTTTCTTTGGCAAAGTGTCCTGACAAGAGTCCAGACCATAGGGGTGGAGATTAAACTTTCTTTTTTTTTTTTTCTTTTCTTTTTCTCTGTGTCTGCAGATACTAGAGCTGGAAAAAAAGATTGTGAGGCAAAACCAGATAGCAGTAAAGGTGAAGCAAGCAAACAGTAGCAAACGGCTGCAGAAGCAGATTGAGACACTGGAGATGCGTCTAAACAATGTAAGCAAACATTTTGCAGACCTTTGGAGACCATGTGCGGGGCCGCACCTTGGCCTGTGTACAAAATGTGCAAAAACCAAAAGGTCAGGACAAAGGGCAATGGTGCAAACGCCTTTGGTTGGCACAAGCTGCATAAAGGACCTGGCTTGTTCCCCTGGCCTGATTGCTCCCAGAATATCTCAAAGGCTCCTTCAAGCTTGGTGACCCAAATGCAGCTCTTGTGCCATGCCAGGAAGCCTGAAGGTCTGCACCTGTTTACTGATAAAACCGAGCTGCCTGAAGCCACCTTGCCTTCAACAATGCCAGCTCCAGCTCTCTGCCGTCATCGGCCTGGCCTACTGTTGCCTCCACTTTCTTGGGGAGGAGGATAGTGCAGGGCCAACGTAAAATCTCTTGGGCTGTGTTTGTCCCAGCCCTGGTCAAGGTCTTTCAGCAGAGACCTGAGCCCCCCAGTCCTGCACCACCTTCAAACCTTTTGCTTCCCTCTCGACAGGTCACTGTTCATTTCGATACCATCCTGACCAGAAATAACAAGCTTCGAGAAGAGATTGAAAGCCTGCGAATCCAGAAAGCCATTTTGGACAACTTCTACTTGAAGCTCCATAAGAAGCTGGATCAGCAGAAGAGAAGGATGAACACTGCTGTTGAGCAATCCACACAAGCCTACGAGCAGCGGTACATGGCCACGTGAACCCTCTGTGGACAACTCAGCACCAACGGGCAATGCTAGTGATGACTATTGATGTAGTGATGTAGTGATTGACTAGTGATGACTATTGCAACTTCAGAGAGAGGATTCACCGTTCTTGTCTAGACCTGGGTGCTAAGGGTCAGGTGCCTGGTCAGTGCAGGGAAACTGGTACCTCCAGGGTGATTTGCTCCACCTATCCCAGATGTTTCTTGGGATGGGGTGAATTGCCCCATGGATCAGCCTCTTTCCTCTGAGTCCCACCAGAGCCCGCATGGGGGGGATGCAGCAGACCTGGAGCAGGGGCCAGCCAGCTCCGGTCAAAGTAAGCCTGGCTGCCACAGTTGGGTGCTGTGTCCGAGTACAAACCCCCCCCAAGAGCTATGTTAGCTTGCTGCTGGCCTTGGGCTGACAGCTGCATCTGGATGAGAGCCAGGCAATGTGCACAGCATCATGGGGGCTTTGCTAGGTCAGACACAGAGATACCTGGGAATGGCCAGGAATACAAATCCTTATATCTATGCGTGGTGTAACCTGCTGCTTTCTGTGTGCAGGACGGAGGCTCTGGCAAGGATTTCAGCCATGAACGAAAGGCACACTAAAGACACTGTCCAGTACAATGTCGAGCTGCAGGAGCGGGAGCGTGTCCTTGACCAGGAGACCAAACTGAAAGCCTTTACGCTCACCAAATTTACGGATCGCTCTGAATTGGAGGAGCAGGCCAAAAAGAGAAAAGGTATCAGATGAGAGGAACCAGGTGCAACTGGGACCGCAAACCAGGAGTCTGCAGGGTTGGCAAGGGGGCTGCTTATAGCACTGTGCCCCAAAGGCAGGACCTCTGCCCTGCCTGCGGGCTCCTTCACCCACCCTTTGCCCTACAAAAGAAAAGGATGAACAGTGATAATCAAGTAAGGCCACCAAAACCCACAGGTCTTGGGGTGCCCTTGGGGAAGAGGGAGGGACAGGGAGGCAGGGAGCTGCCCCTATGTGCAACCATGGCTCCTTTTATCCTCCTGAGGAGGGATCCAACTGTGTTTGCCCCATTCCCATAAGGACAAGTGAGCTCCATGCTCAGTTTCTAGGTGAAGCAAAGACATCCTCTGCCTCTCTGGCACTGTTTGCCCCTGCCCCAAGCTCCCTGCCAAATCCCACAGCACCCACAGGGGAAGGCTCTGCAAAGGGCAGCCCACAGGGACATGCACAGCCCGGGCTCTCTGTCTCACCCTCAGCCTTGAAGGCAGCCCAGCGGGCCAAGCGGAGCCAAGGGGAGAGCTTTGAGAGCCGGGAGGTGGCTTACAAGCGCCTGCTGGAGCTGGCGGAGGACGGGGACGTTGACCGGCTGCTAAATGGCTTCATTGAAAAGGAGGAGAAGAACTTCGCCTGCTTCAGCTATGCCACCGAGCTGAACAACGAGATGGAGAAGATGCAGCAGAGAATCAAGGACCTCCAGGTCTGTTCCAGGCTCTTCATGTCTCCCCATTCTCAGCTGGTGCTTTTGGGTTGGGGTGGGTTTTTCCTCTCCCATGTGTCCAGCATCACTGTCCACACTAGAGCCCGGCTCACAGCCTGCCACAGAGGTGGGATTAGAGGAATGCAAAAATATAGCTCCAATAGAAAAACGCTGCGTTCTCAGAGCTAAAAGTGTCTCAATGCTGCCACCGTGTACCCAGCAAAAATACTGCAGTATCCAGGAGGGCCAAGAGCTGCCTCAGCGTGGGGGACTGGCTTGAGTGAGAAGTGCTGTGGGGTCATCACCTACCCTTCTGGCTTGGGCACAGTGGTCGCTAGAGGGGTCAAGTGGCATGTCGCTGCTCCCAGGGCGGAGGGATGGTCCCCAGCCTCTGTCAGACACGTCTGGTGGGCATTCAGCCAGTACCCTCTCCCTGTGCTTGTGTTTACGCAGGACGAAATTACGTCCCTCATGACAAACCAGGAGTACGCAGAGAGCAGCAGCCTTCATGTCCTGCGGGAGCTGGAGGTATGGCGGCCGGGATTTCCCTCTGCAAGGGCAGCAGACCACTGTCTGTCCTGGCACGTGTCCTAAGGAGTCTGGTCCTGTCAGTGCTGCTCTGGCCACCAGCTGGAGAAGCATGGGCAGAAAAGGGTCCTGCATCGGCTTTGACGGCCCTTTCTCCCAGTGCGTGGTGAGAGGGTGACTGCAGGGCTCCTGCCAGCCCTGGTCCCCCAGCACCTGGGTCCTTGTCTGCGGCATGGGGAACTTGGGACCCCCTTCACAGAGCCTTTCCCCTGCAGGGGAACCTCTCCTGGGATATCTCCAGTGTCCAGACTGGAACTGGCCAGCACTGGGGTGGGAGGGAGAGCTGGGGGTTGATGTGACATCTAGCAAAACCTTTGCTGATAGGAAAAACTAACGGAAACCACTAAGGAAGCCAACTGGTATGAAGACAGATGCAAAGAGAGCGGCAAACTCCTGGGCCAGCTCAAATCTGGCACGGAGGCCCTGTTCAAAGAGATCAGCTGCGATGCTACGAACATAACGAAACAGCTCGGAGAAAACGGGCAGATCACGGATCTGAACCTGATGCAGTTTTTTGGTGGGTCAGGGCTGCCTGTCTTCCCCCCCCTCCACATGCCCCGGACCTTCTATGTCCACCACCCACTCGCATTGTGTTTTAATTGAGCTGGTTTTTTCTCCCTGCCCCGTCATGCATGGGTGTCCCTAACGTGCATTTGGGGTGCCAAATTCCCCGCACATTCAGGAGCTAACCTGGCTCTATAAACATCCCAGTGGACCCCCAAGCCCCCATTTTGGCTCTGGGTGTGGGACCCAGCCTTGGGCCCTTGCCCTTGGGGAGACAGGCTGCCTGATGGTATTGCCTCGGGAAAATCAATGGATCCCCTGCTCGGCAAACAGCCGGGGGTGGATTTGGGCAGGGCCCGGTGCAGGGGTCCCGTGGGACAGTGCTCTCTCTCGCTCAGCTCTCGTGGAGAAGAAGACCAATGAGCTCCTGCTGATGGAGTCCGTCCTGCGCTACATGTCGGCTGATGGCTCACATCCGGCCCAGCCCTTCGCCAACCCACTGCTGGACGGCACCGGGCTCCTCCGGCTGATGGATCGGTCCCGGCTCTGCCCACCGCCCCCGCCCCCGGATGGCACCACCGACGCCATCGACGCCTGTGAGTGTGTGAGGCGGGAGGGAGGGGCGGGGGCAACGCCGCCAGCCAATCCGCAATTCCCCCGCTGGCTGCCCAGCCAATCCCCCGCTCTCAGCTATCCTCCCCAGCCAATCCCAACCAGCCTGCCCCACCCCACCGGGTATATAAGGCCCGTGTGACGGGGCGGCCATTTTCTCGAGCAGTGGAGGTGCCGCTGGACCACGGCCAGCTGCGCCAGCTGATTCTCCAGAGCCGGGAGAAGGAACGGGGCAACGCCACCAGCATGGGCAAGAAGGGGAAGAATGGCGTCAAGGTGTGAGAGCCCAGCGGGAACAAGTTAAGTTAAATAAACAGTTTGACTCTTGAGCTCCCCCTCTGCTTTTTCGCCCTGGCTGTCGTTCCAGCTCCCTTCCCCTCTGGAAGGAGCCCAGCACCTTCTGCAGGCTTCAAGAAGCTCGCCGGGTGATATTTCGGCATGGCTTCGCCCACTGCTGACAGCAGCCGTGGCCGGGGGTGGGAACAGCTGCTGTCCGGCGGGGCGCCGTCCCCCGTTGTGCAGCCCAACGTGCTTCCCGCAGCCGGGCATCACGCGGCTGCAAGGGAGGAGATGGGGACCACCATCCCAGTCCTGCACCATGCCTGCTCCGAGGGGGCTGGGGAGACTATGGGGGGATGCAGCGGGGATGAACGCGCTTGCTGAGTGTTCCCTGCTAAGCTGGGAGAAGCAGGCAGCTCTCTGCTGCCTAAAGTAAAGCTGAGCTTACTCTTGGTCCTGGGCTGGTGGGACCAGACGGCTGCTAGCCACAGCCCAGTGCAAAATGGCCTGTTTGGGGCTGGGAGCTGGGCCAGGCTGGGAAACGGCGGGGCAGAGGGACCCGAGAGCAGGCGGGAGTGATGTGCAGTGGGGCCGGGAGGCTGCGGGCAATGGGGTCTGAGATGGGGCCGGGGGCTCCCGCTGGGAACAGATGCACCATGCAGACACACCGCACGAGCCCAAGCACCACTCACACCAGCGGCTGGATTTCCTCTCGCCAAAAGGCAGTTTAATGTGGAGGCCATTCACGTGTTGCCCAGGGGGAGAGGCAAAGGGACCCCTCCGTCCAACCTAGGGAGAGGCCGTCTCGTGGTGCCAGCCCCCATGCCGAGCGTGGGCTAGTCTTTCTCTTCGCCGTGCGTAATGACATGGACAAGGTTTTTGTAATCCAGGTTGCCAGACATGTCGGGGGGGAAGGCTGCGAACATCTGATCGATCTGCCGGGAAAGAGCCAGGGTGAAAAGGCGGCGCAGAAGGGGTTTGTGGCTGGGGCTGGGAGGAGGGCTGGGGGTCTGTCGGGATGGAGGGCATGGGAGGTTGGCAGAGGGTGGGAAGGAGCTCGTACCTCTTCCTGGGAAAACCTCTCGCCCTGCGTCATCAGCATTTCTTTGATGCTGCAAATAAGAGAGTGCAGTAAGCACCAGGGGGGCCTTGGTGGGGGATGCCTGCCCTCCACCCCGGGCACCCCTGCACTCACTAGGCGGATTTCAGGCCTTTCCCTTCTGGATCGAACACCTTGAATGCATTCAGGATTGTCTCCTCCGGGTCGGCACCTGCAGACGACACAGTCACGGCCGTTGGAGGTGGCAGAGGAGGAAGCCAGCTGCAGCCTCCTGCTTCCCCCAGCCTTTGGGGAGAAGATGGGGGGTGCGCTGGGAAGTGGGGATCCCATGAGAACACCAACCCCACAGCTGGAGCCTCGGACACGGGTGGTGGCACGTAGAGGAGCAGACGGAGGGTTGTGGTGTACCCACAAAGCAGACTGTGTCGCCACCGCCCTGGCATCCAGCATCTATCTAATCTTTCGGGTGTATTTATAGAGCTCCAGGCACAGGCCCTTGAGGCTGTGTAGCCTCCTGGAGATCTGTGGGGAGGCTGCATGCCTTGGGTTGCGTAAGTGATACAGGGTGCAGCCGGATGGGGTCATTGGCTCAAAGTCACACAGTAGCCAGTGCCCTTGCCAGGGTGGCCGCCAGTGCCACTGTTGGTGTCAGCAGGCTCAGAGAGGCTGCAAGGTCTCCTGTCCCCTCATTTATGGGGGCAGCAGCATCACAGCCTGTTGGTTTTTTTAAATGGCTGGGGAAACCGAGGCACGGAGAGCTGCTCATACGCCCCAACAGGTTGGGGAGAGACGGGTTGAGATCCAGGTCTCTGGATGGGCAGCCCCAGCCCTGCCTTTGGGACTGTTGGTATTTCAGGCCAGCATGAGTTTGGGGGCACAGGGACCTCCCTGGGGACAGTTGCTCCGGGTACATGACGATGTGTTTGTCCTATCTGCAGTGTCTCGGGATGGGGAGGCAGGGAGAGTCCCCAAGTCCAGGATTTGGAGGATGAGGACTGGAGCTCTTGGGGAGAGAAACTGTAGCCAGTGATGGTCCCACCGAAGCCTCTATCTTTGTGGGCGGTCCCTGTGCTGCCACTGGGAGAAGGTGGCACTAAGGGATGTGGGAGGGATGGGTGAGGGAGATCATTTCACAAGTATCCTGTGGTTGTCCCCAGGTGTCACCTCTTGGCCATGGTGTGGGAGGCATCTTTGCTCTGACCCACCACCCGGGCTCTGCAAGCCACGGTATGGCAGTCAGTGCCACCTGCCTTTCCTTTAGCAGCTCCCATCTGAGGCCTCCAAGGAACCTCTGATGGGTCTCACCTGGAAGGGTGACGGAGGCCCTAGGAGTTGGGTGGCTTCCGCAGGTGGGACAGGATATTGGTGATGGTGTGGGTACCCGCCAACACCCCCTCCCCAGCTCCCCGGGTCCCCTCTCACCCTTGAGTTTCTCCCCAAACATGGTGAGGAACACGGTGAAGTTGATTGGGCCGGGTGCCTCCTTTATCATCTCATCGATCTCCTCGTTTTTCACGTTCAGGCGCCCTAGGGGAGAGCAGCTTTTGGTGAATCGCGTGTCCGTGTCCGGCTGCAAATGTGTGCAGACCTCTGGGCTCTGCTTTATGTGCCGGGGGCTAAAAGACGCACTTTGGGAACCTTTCCCTGGAGGTTTTTCTCCACCTGAGGGAAGTGGCACAGACCTGGGGACCCACCACCAACAAGGAACGGCAGTAGCAGAAGTGAGGAAGGGAGAATCATGTGCTA
>VUYV01000662.1:146647-157995 GCA_008711295.1 Anarhynchus alexandrinus | reverse complement strand
TGTGTTTACGCAGGACGAAATTACGTCCCTCATGACAAACCAGGAGTACGCAGAGAGCAGCAGCCTTCATGTCCTGCGGGAGCTGGAGGTATGGCGGCCGGGATTTCCCTCTGCAAGGGCAGCAGACCACTGTCTGTCCTGGCACGTGTCCTAAGGAGTCTGGTCCTGTCAGTGCTGCTCTGGCCACCAGCTGGAGAAGCATGGGCAGAAAAGGGTCCTGCATCGGCTTTGACGGCCCTTTCTCCCAGTGCGTGGTGAGAGGGTGACTACAGGGCTCCCGCCAGCCCTGGTCCCCCAGCACCTGGGTCCTCGTCTGCGGCATGGGGAACTTGGGACCCCCTTCACAGAGCCTTTCCCCTGCAGGGGAACCTCTCCTGGGATATCTCCAGTGTCCAGACTGGAACTGGCCAGCACTGGGGTGGGAGGGAGAGCTGGGGGCTGATGTGACATCTAGCAAAACCTTTGCTGATAGGAAAAACTAACGGAAACCACTAAGGAAGCCAACTGGTATGAAGACAGATGCAAAGAGAGCGGCAAACTCCTGGGCCAGCTCAAATCTGGCACGGAGGCCCTGTTCAAAGAGATCAGCTGCGATGCTACGAACATAACGAAACAGCTCGGAGAAAACGGGCAGATCACGGATCTGAACCTGATGCAGTTTTTTGGTGGGTCAGGGCTGCCTGTCTTCCCCCCCCTCCACATGCCCCGGACCTTCTACGTCCACCACCCACTTGCATTGTGTTTTAATTGAGCTGTTTTTTTCTCCCTGCCCCGTCATGCATGGGTGTCCCTAACGTGCATTTGGGGTGCCAAATTCCCCGCACATTCAGGAGCTAACCTGGCTCTATAAACATCCCAGTGGACCCCCAAGCCCCCATTTTGGCTCTGGGTGTGGGACCCAGCCTTGGGCCCTTGCCCTTGGGGAGACAGGCTGCCTGATGGTATTGCCTCGGGAAAATCAATGGATCCCCTGCTCGGCAAACAGCCGGGGGTGGATTTGGGCAGGGCCCGGTGCAGGGGCCCCGCGGGACAGTGCTCTCTCTCGCTCAGCTCTCGTGGAGAAGAAGACCAACGAGCTCCTGCTGATGGAGTCCATCCTGCGCTACATGTCGGCTGATGGCTCACATCCGGCCCAGCCCTTCGCCAACCCACTGCTGGACGGCACCGGGCTCCTCCGGCTGATGGATCGGTCCCGGCTCTGCCCACCGCCCCCGCCCCCGGATGGCACCACCGACGCCATCGACGCCTGTGAGTGTGTGAGGCGGGAGGGAGGGGCGGGGGCAACGCCGCCAGCCAATCCGCAATTCCCCCGCTGGCTGCCCAGCCAATCCCCCGCTCTCAGCTATCCTCCCCAGCCAATCCCAACCAGCCTGCCCCACCCCACCGGGTATATAAGGCCCGTGTGACGGGGCGGCCATTTTCTCGAGCAGTGGAGGTGCCGCTGGACCACGGCCAGCTGCGCCAGCTGATTCTCCAGAGCCGGGAGAAGGAACGGGGCAACGCCACCAGCATGGGCAAGAAGGGGAAGAATGGCGTCAAGGTGTGAGAGCCCAGCGGGAACAAGTTAAGTTAAATAAACAGTTTGACTCTTGAGCTCCCCCTCTGCTTTTTCGCCCTGGCTGTCGTTCCAGCTCCCTTCCCCTCTGGAAGGAGCCCAGCACCTTCTGCAGGCTTCAAGAAGCTCGCCGGGTGATATTTCGGCATGGCTTCGCCCACTGCTGACAGCAGCCGTGGCCGGGGGTGGGAACAGCTGCTGTCCGGCGGGGCGCCGTCCCCCGTTGTGCAGCCCAACGTGCTTCCCGCAGCCGGGCATCACGCGGCTGCAAGGGAGGAGATGGGGACCACCATCCCAGTCCTGCACCATGCCTGCTCCGAGGGGGCTGGGGAGACTATGGGGGGATGCAGCGGGGATGAACGCGCTTGCTGAGTGTTCCCTGCTAAGCTGGGAGAAGCAGGCAGCTCTCTGCTGCCTAAAGTAAAGCTGAGCTTACTCTTGGTCCTGGGCTGGTGGGACCAGACGGCTGCTAGCCACAGCCCAGTGCAAAATGGCCTGTTTGGGGCTGGGAGCTGGGCCAGGCTGGGAAACGGCGGGGCAGAGGGACCCGAGAGCAGGCGGGAGTGATGTGCAGTGGGGCCGGGAGGCTGCAGGCAATGGGGTCTGGGATGGGGCCGGGGGCTCCCGCTGGGAACAGATGCACCATGCAGACACACCGCACGAGCCCAAGCACCACTCACACCAGCGGCTGGATTTCCTCTCGCCAAAAGGCAGTTTAATGTGGAGGCCATTCACGTGTTGCCCAGGGGGAGAGGCAAAGGGACCCCTCCGTCCAACCTAGGGAGAGGCCGTCTCGTGGTGCCAGCCCCCATGCCGAGCGTGGGCTAGTCCTTCTCTTCGCCGTGCGTAATGACATGGACAAGGTTTTTGTAATCCAGGTTGCCAGACATGTCGGGGGGGAAGGCTGCGAACATCTGATCGATCTGCCGGGAAAGAGCCAGGGTGAAAAGGTGGCACAGAAGGGGTTTGTGGCTGGGGCTGGGAGGAGGGCTGGGGGTCTGTCGGGATGGAGGGCATGGGAGGTTGGCAGAGGGTGGGAAGGAGCTCGTACCTCTTCCTGGGAAAACCTCTCGCCCTGCGTCATCAGCATTTCTTTGATGCTGCAAATAAGAGAGTGCAGTAAGCACCAGGGGGGCCTTGGTGGGGGATGCCTGCCCTCCACCCCGGGCACCCCTGCACTCACTAGGCGGATTTCAGGCCTTTCCCTTCTGGATCGAACACCTTGAATGCATTCAGGATTGTCTCCTCCGGGTCGGCACCTGCAGACGACACAGTCACGGCCGTTGGAGGTGGCAGAGGAGGAAGCCAGCTGCAGCCTCCTGCTTCCCCCAGCCTTTGGGGAGAAGATGGGGGGTGCGCTGGGAAGTGGGGATCCCATGAGAACACCAACCCCACAGCTGGAGCCTCGGACACGGGTGGTGGCACGTAGAGGAGCAGACGGAGGGTTGTGGTGTGCCCACAAAGCAGACTGTGTCGCCACCGCCCTGGCATCCAGCATCTATCTAATCTTTCGGGTGTATTTATAGAGCTCCAGGCACAGGCCCTTGAGGCTGTGTAGCCTCCTGGAGATCTGTGGGGAGGCTGCATGCCTTGGGTTGCGTAAGTGATACAGGGTGCAGCCGGATGGGGTCATTGGCTCAAAGTCACACAGTAGCCAGTGCCCTTGCCAGGGTGGCCGCCAGTGCCACTGTTGGTGTCAGCAGGCTCAGAGAGGCTGCAAGGTCTCCTGTCCCCTCATTTATGGGGGCAGCAGCATCACAGCCTGTTGGTTTTTTTAAATGGCTGGGGAAACCGAGGCACGGAGAGCTGCTCATACGCCCCAACAGGTTGGGGAGAGACGGGTTGAGATCCAGGTCTCTGGATGGGCAGCCCCAGCCCTGCCTTTGGGACTGTTGGTATTTCAGGCCAGCATGAGTTTGGGGGCACAGGGACCTCCCTGGGGACAGTTGCTCCGGGTACATGACGATGTGTTTGTCCTATCTGCAGTGTCTCGGGATGGGGAGGCAGGGAGAGTCCCCAAGTCCAGGATTTGGAGGATGAGGACTGGAGCTCTTGGGGAGAGAAACTGTAGCCAGTGATGGTCCCACCGAAGCCTCTATCTTTGTGGGCGGTCCCTGTGCTGCCACTGGGAGAAGGTGGCACTAAGGGATGTGGGAGGGATGGGTGAGGGAGATCATTTCACAAGTATCCTGTGGTTGTCCCCAGGTGTCACCTCTTGGCCATGGTGTGGGAGGCATCTTTGCTCTGACCCACCGCCCGGGCTCTGCAAGCCGCAGTATAGCAGTCAGTGCCACCTGCCTTTCCTTTAGCAGCTCCCATCTGAGGCCTCCAAGGAACCTCTGATGGGTCTCACCTGGAAGGGTGACGGAGGCCCTAGGAGTTGGGTGGCTTCCGCAGGTGGGACAGGATATTGGTGATGGTGTGGGTACCCGCCAACACCCCCTCCCCAGCTCCCCAGGTGCCCTCTCACCCTTGAGTTTCTCCCCAAACATGGTGAGGAACACGGTGAAGTTGATTGGGCCGGGTGCCTCCTTTATCATCTCATCGATCTCCTCGTTTTTCACGTTCAGGCGCCCTAGGGGAGAGCAGCTTTTGGTGAATCGCGTGTCCGTGTCCGGCTGCAAATGTGTGCAGACCTCTGGGCTCTGCTTTATGTGCCGGGGGCTAAAAGACGCACTTTGGGAACCTTTCCCTGGAGGTTTTTCTCCACCTGAGGGAAGTGGCACAGACCTGGGGACCCACCACCAACAAGGAACGGCAGTAGCAGAAGTGAGGAAGGGAGAATCATGTGCTACCAGAGGACGGGTGGGCTGAACATCTCCAGCTCTAGTTTCTCAGGCTCCAGGATCACAGAAGAGAGGGCTGCAAAGGACTGAGCTGTGCTGCTTCCTTCCCTTGCCACACTGCCCCATGGATCAGCCTGCTTCAGCCCTCCTTGGAAGATGTTTTGGGGCAAAACCACGAGCGCTGTGGTTCTCCCTGGCCCCCAGTGTCAGAAATGAACAGGACTGAATGCCTACGTCCTTTTGCCTGAGATTGGGTTGTCTTTGGGACTTCCCGGCCCCATCACGGGTTTGTGCTGGCCTCCGTCATGAGAGAACCAAGATCACAACTTCACAGCTTCCCACAAATCCTGTAAATCCCCCTAATGCCCATACACCCAGGGATGCCGTGGGATGGGCAGAGCCAGGTGCTTCTTAGCACGTGAGAAGACGGAGCATTTGGCTGTGTATGACCCAGGAGCTGGCTCTTCTCTAGAACCTACGGGATTAGACACCCGCTGCGGCGGGAGCTGCTCTGAGTCACCCTGTGTGGGATCTCACCGGCCAGCAGAAGTGCTTTCAGATCAGGAGGTTTTCGGCAAAACAGGAGATCCAGTTAACCACTGGGGCTTGGTTAAATGGAGGCTCCCAGATGGTTTCTCACTTAATAGGTCTAATGGCATCAAAACTGTTGGGGAGGGGAGGGTCCTAAAAGGGGGCTCACCAAGTGCAGCAAACGTGTCTCTCAGATCCGCCTTGTCGATGAAGCCGTCCCGGTTCTGATCCATGATGGTGAACGCCTGGAAGCACAGGAGGAGAGCAGGGAGCTCAGGGAGAGCGGTTTGCCTTTGCAAGGGCTTTAGTACCCTCTTCCTCCTCCTCCCTTCAACTTGGATGGGACAGGGGCACTTTGGGGCCTGCCCAGGGTAGGGCTTTGGGGGTCCTCACCCAGCAAAGGAGCAACAACCTAATCCAGCAGCAATCCTGTCTCCTATGCCCTTGGGCGGTGTAGGGTGATGGCTTCCTACAGCAGCACAAACCCTAATACCCTACAGACCCTCTGCCTTGGACAAAGCCCTCTCGCATGGGGATGAGATCAACTGGGGAGGCCAGTCTGAGCCATCAGCTCCCCCAGCTGGGACCAGTTATCCCTGTAACTGGGATCTACACAGGACCATGTGCCGGCCGTGCAGGGGCTAAGTCATGAAGAGCTCCTGGCACGGCAGGTAGGAGCTGGCTGGGAGATGTGCTCCTGCTCTCCTGGATGCTCCCGGCTCCTCTGCGGGGTGCAGGCTCCTAGGAAGCTTTGAGGCGATGCCGTATTTAACAATGTCACCAAGTTCTTATTCACACTTTTAAAATAAAACCACTCAAAACCGGGCATGCTGCCTCCTGTTGCAAACCAGCTGTCACCGATCTGAAAGCGCTGAGGCAAGAGCTGAAGGTCACATCGCACCAAGGACCCTCGGTCATTTCTATCAAACCCACCTACCTCTTTGAATTCCTGGATCTGGGCCTGCTCGAACATGGAGAAGACGTTGGAATTAGCACCTTCAATCCTCTTCTTGGCTTTCTTGGGTGCCTGCAGGGGTTCAAGTATGTATCACTAATTCACTGGCTTTTTATGGTGTGGAATAAAAGCATGAAACTACCCTATTCTTAGTTGTGAGTTCTTCACGGTAGCTCTGGGGTGGTGCCACCACTGCACTTGGGTGCTTGGTGGTTTTCCCATGCATTGCTCAGGAGCTCTGGGCAACCCTAAAAGATACTGAGGGATGTTAAGACTCCTGCTTAAATTACAGCTGCATCTTTGCTTTTGTGATGAATCTAGGCAAATAGATCAGAGGAAAGATGGTTTGGGAAATCATTTCCCCACCAGAGGCTGTGGCAGGTAAAAGGATCGGCACTGGGGTGAGATCTTCCCTGGTGGGACCCCGGCTTTGGGAGCACTGCTGAAGTTGCACACAAGGGCTGTAGTTCTTAGGTGCTTCCTCACCTTTTTGTGCCTCTCACCAAGAACACAGCGCTTATTAAGATGTTTGCCTATTAAAAAAATCTGCCTCCTCCTGTACTGAGGCTTGAAACAACTAAAAATGCCTCGATGTGTCTTTTGAGCAGGAGCGGAGGACAGAGCCACCCACCTTCCCACCCTGCCCCTTGTCCCCCGGTCCGGCCGCGTGCTCCGGCAGCCTCTCCCTCTGATCAGGAGGGTCTGCTGGGAGGAGGCAGAGCGGGACAGTTTTGGGGGACGTAACGGCTTTTCCTCTCGCTGCACAGAGGAAGGGAAAGCAGAAAGATGGCATTTGGACCCCAAAGCGGGGTCTGCCCCAGTTAGAAAGCTCTGCTAGCATGGGAGACACCTCTCTGTTCCCCGTGGGATGCTTTTGATGCAGCCAGATGCTCCCCGGCTTGCTCTCCCCCTTTCTGGGGCAGGAGGGATCCTTGGCCGTTACACCCCTGTCGCCTCCATCACTCCCTGCCCGTTAAAGCTATCCTGGTGAAAAAACTAACAGATTTTGCCTTTTCCCGCTGAGGCTTTGGGCTCTTGGTACTCACCATGGCTTCACACGGCCACCGATGTTGCTGCGAGAGGTGTCTCGGAGGCAGTCCCTCGCTTCCCCTGGGCTGAAACAATAAATACATCCCACTCTGGGTTAAAAATAACCCCATGCCCACTTTTGGCTGTAATAGGTAAGTTAGCCGCCCCCCAACCCTGTTGTCTCTGACTTTCTCTGTCCCTCTCTCTCTAATCTGGGATAGCAGCTTGTTGTCAGCGGCTGACGTGTGACATGTGAGCCAGAGAGGGTTTCAAGGTTAATGAAGTGCCAGGAGGCCCCGCAGCTCCCACACTGGAGATGCTGACCCGCGGCAGGGACTGCACAGGAGCAATCCCACCTGCGTTTGTCACTCGGGCTGCGGCCGGGCTTTTCTCCTCCACTGGGATATGCGGGAAGGACTTGGCCCGGGGGGACCCCTGGCTACGGTCCCCCAAGCCTTGAGACGTGGGTGTTTCGCCACGGTCCTGCCAACCATCTTTGGGAGCCTTCGTGCCCCATCGCAGCGTTGGCATGGCAAAGCCGGGTGCTGCTCGGCTGCTGGAGGCGGAGGAGCCCCCACCGCCCTGGGTGCAATGGGGGTCCCATCGCATGTAATGCTCGAAGAGCAGAAGAGGCTGCCGGCCACCCCGTCTCTGGCCGAAGGGGACCATCCTGCCGCAGCGCCGGCTCAGATGCAGCACCCCATCCGAGAGCACCGGGATGAAGCCAGAGGCGGATGCTGAGCTCCCGCAAAGCCGGGCAGGCACGCGGGGCTCCTCTCTCATGTGTCACCCCCCACCGAGGCACCTGTCACCCGGTTAAGCCAAACACTTGCTCGCCCTGGTCCCCACCGAGACGCGCGCAATTAACCCTCCCTATCCCGGGCCCCGGCAGCCGGTGCAGGGCCACATCCTGCGGCACCCGGGAGCGGTGGCAGTCACACTGCCACCCGCCGTGGCCGGAGGGACCCACTGAGCCCGTGGGCAGGCGGGCAGCAATCCTGCAAAACCTCTGCCGGGGGTCCGAGACCTGTCCCCATCCCCCTCACAGAGCAGAACCGCTGGCCGTGGGGGTGGTTCTGTTTTGTCTTCGGTATTTTTAGCCTCTTCGTTTCATCTCCCCTCCCTCTCGCCGTGCCCTGGCGTGGGGTGTGCTGGGGCGGGAATGGCGCGGGGGGAACCCCAATGATGCTTGTCAGCTGCCGCCGCGGCACCCCCAAAGCTCTGCCATGCCCTACACGCCTGCGACCTGGTGGCTGGGATGCGGGGGGGCTGCTGGCCCCGCTGCCCGCGCCGCTGCCCGCCGTCGTCCCCTCCGTGTGCCGAGGAGGCGAGCGGGTGAGCGGGGAGGGCTGGGACAGGGCTGGGAACAAAGGCGGCGTGAAACGGGATCCCCGGAGCTCTGGGCTTTGCCCAGACGCTGCCCTCGTTCCCCCAGAGGACACAAATATCGTGTTTAATCCCTGGCACTCGCCGCTCCGTCGCACCTCGATGCCCGGCTGCCGCGGCCGAGCCAGCAAGGATGGCATTGCGCGGAGGATTTAAGTAGGTGGGCAGGGAAATGCGTAGGGAAAAGTGCCCGGAGAGGAGCAAACTCCACGTCCAGGAATGACTGCCTTGTCTGGATGGAGCTGCAGCTGAGGGAAGGGATTTCAGGATGGGTTTTGGGGTCTGTCTGAGCAAAAGGGCAGGCGAGAGAGCCGAGGGGCAGAGCTGGGGCGAGGACCAGCCCCAGGCACAGCCGGGGATGAGGGGGATCAATCTCCGTATGGATGCTCCCTCCTCCTGCCAAGTTCAGCTGGATTCATCGGCCAGCCGAGCCCAATTACCTTAATTTGTGGCATTAAGGAAAAATCCATAAGCATCAGGGAAGTGATGTGTAGCGGTTTAACGGGACTGGTGGGCCGTGGAGCCGCCGGCGCCGCCTGGGCACTGCCCCGTCCCTGGCTCCGTGTCCGTGCCGGGCCATGGCTGGCGGCGCGGGAGGCAGCCCTGGAGCCACGGAGGTTTCCCAGAATATTATTTTTTAAGGGGGGGGGAAACACCATTTCTGCCTGCCCAGCCTGGAAGAGGCCAGATCTCGGTCTCTCCCCAGTGTTGCCCACGTTGTGGTTGGGGGGTGCGATGGCGACTGGGGGCTTCGAGGGGCTGCCAGCACCCGCAGGGGCCGAGCCCGGCACGGAAACCTGGCCGGGGATGGGGTGCAGATGGCTGCGTGTGTTTCTGCCGTAATTTGTAAGACGGTACATCTGCTCCGCTGCTCACTTCTCGCTGTCAGACGGAATCCTCTCTGCTGCACGGGCCGGATCCTGCCCCCCCCCTCCACCCCACCGCTGAGGACCCTGGTCCAGCCTGGGGATGGAGGCGGCGCCGAGCACATCTTTTCCTTCTCCTGCCGTGGATATTGGGGGACTTACTGGCATCCAGGAAAAACTGAGTGCTTTAAATATATACGTGTGTACATATACGCATATAGAGCTCTGTGGTGAACAAAAGAGCTGTTGGGAAGCGGCTGCAGCCTGTGAATGGATGTCAGGGAATAACACGCGGATCTGTGCCACGGCAAAATCAAGCATCGTCCCTTCTTATCTGCAAAAAAGCCTGTGTTTTACATGAAAAAGCCTTTCTAATTAATAGGACAGCCCCTCTTGAGCTCGATAAAAAATGGAGTCAAAAGGAGTTGATTAACCCCCGCTCTTTTCAAGGCGCGTGCTCTGCCTGAGCGAGACGTGTGCCTGCGCCCGAGCCAAGTCCTGCCCGTGGCCGATAACGGGCTCCCTTCGTCCCAGGGAGCCCGGCAGCATCGTGCCCACGGGTAGCCCCAAGTCTGGACATCGACGGAGCTGATTTGGGGGTGTTCGGGCCCCAGGGCCGACCGAGCGCGGCCGTGTCGGCGTGTTGGGATGCCCCAGAGTCAGCCCGTGCAGCCTCTCGCTCCACGCTCTTGCGGTTTCCTTATGAATATCTTTCGCTCCGACCAATATTTTTTTCTGCGATCAGATACATTTGACTAAACTAATACATATGTATACGCGCCGGTACATTCCCATTCAAACCAATGTAAATTACCTTTGACCAATACATTTTCCCGGGAAATCAATGCATTTTAACACTGGATAATATTTATGAAATTGAATTTTTTATTGAAGCTAATGCAATTCTCTTCTATTTTATGCATTTTTATTAAACTAATGCATTTTAAATTAAACTGTTGTATATTAACTACAATGGCTGTTGGTACTTACAGTAAAATAATATATGTTTGTTGAAATCGATACATATTCCAAACCTAGGAATTTCCAGTTAACAAGGCTATAGCAAATATAACAAATGCATGTAGCTACTTAATTTGATGCTTATATACACTGGCTGGTATATTTGTTTATTGGTAATGATTATTTTCAAAGGGATAAAGCTTATTAAAGGTAGAAAGATGGATTCCTGGGCAGCTCAGAGCTGCAGTCTGAAGCCGGCGGCGGTGGCCATCCCGTCCTCGGTGTTCATGCCGAGGGGGGCCATGGGGGTGGCCCGTGTGGCCCGGTGCTGGCTGGTGGCTGGAGCTTATCTCCTCTGCCACAGACGGCCTCTGTGCCCTCGGCCACATCCCTGTGCCTCAGTTCCCATTACATGGGGATTTGGGGGCATCCTTCCCTCGCTTTGGGCTCACCCGTGTTCATCACACTCCCCCCCCCCACCGCCGCCCCTTTCTGCTGGCAGCGTCTTCAGGAGGTTTCAGAGGGTTTTATCCCTCTCCCCTTGGTGTTCAGAAGGTTTCAATGTTTAACAGCTTATTCCAGACAGACTTAATTTAGCAGCTTTGCCTGATTCAGCTCCATTTTCACTCAGAAGGATATATCACCGCAGTAACGTTGAGGAGGATTTGCCCAGCTCAGGGGTCTGGGGAAGAGCTGCCGCCCACAAAACAGAGCCGGGAGCCAGCTGGCCTGAGGACAAGGCAGGTGATGGGGACAAGGACGGACTATACCCCCATCCCTGAGCTGGTGGCCCATCCCGCAGGATGCCGCCCCAGGAGGAGGCGGCCGTCCTGGCCTCCCGAGCCACGGCATTGACAGGAGAAAGCCATAAATAGCAGCATTATCCGCCGTGCACATGCCGAATGGCGCCATAGTTGAGATAATTTGGGCGAAGCAATAAAAGAGGAAAATTAATTAAAGAGCATGTGCTAATTGTAGGGGGAATGTGCCTGGAAATAAGTAGCCTTGGCAGAAACACGGCCGGTGGAGGGGCCCGGGCACCCTCCCCCTGCATCCTAGGGCACCCAGGGGGCACCGAGGGCTGAGACCGGGCACAGCTCAGCGCATGTCCTGCGAGAGCCGCGGTGGGCACCGAGGGGAGATGGAGGGGTGCTGTGCCCCCCCTGCGGCGTCTCAACCTGCACTGCTGCGCCCCCCGTGTCCCCCCCCCTCCACCGTGTCCCTTAGTGTCCCCCTCGGGGTGTCCCCCCGCGGTGACCAGCCGTGTGTCTCCCCCCTTC
>VUYV01000662.1:121698-141744 GCA_008711295.1 Anarhynchus alexandrinus | reverse complement strand
GGGGGAGGGGGGGGGGGGGGGAAGTTCCGCGGGATGAAGTTGCGGGGAGCGCGGTCCCCCGCGCCGCTCCGCCAAGTTTCGCGCCGTCGCCGCCCGCGGAGCGGAGCCGCAGGTGCCCGCGGGCTGTAAAGTGTCCCCGGTGCGTGTGTGTTGTGTGTTTTTTCCCCCCCCCCCGCTCCATCGCCGCCTCCTCCGGTACCGGGACCGGCTCTGTAATCGCATCCCCTGGCCGCGTCCGGAGCCGGGCGGCGGGAGGGCAGAGACTCCGTACCGAGATGATGGATGCGCGGTAGCCCCGGGGATGGCGGAGCGGGGTTGGCCGGAGCCCCGCCGCTCTCCCATTGTTATTCAGGGCCGGGGGTTTGCGGCGCCGGGGCTGGGGTTCGGTCAGCCCTAAACGACGGGGGAAGGCGACCGGTTATCGGCCGGCTGGTGGCCCTGCGAGCCGGCCCGGGTGAGGGCTGGGGACCGGCGTCCGGGACTCGCCATGGATGCGGCGGGAGAGAGATCCTTTGTGGCTCCGGGCAGGTCACGGATGCCGTATCCCGCCGTAGTGCCCGCGGGCTGTGAAATTACCGGTAAGTCCTTTGTTAACGGGTACGTGGGGGAAGGTTTGTCGAGGGGATGCTGACAGTTTGTGACCTTAAATAGGCACCTATGTAGCGGGGCTGTGTGTGTGGGGGAGGCGGATAATTAACACAATAGCTCTCCCAACATAATGGGATGAAACCCAACCTGGATCTACTACAAAAGCCGAAACGCTCATTTACATGGATATTAAATGGGTTTATCCCTGTAGGATATTACGGAGTTTAAAATGCAGCATGCTTCGTAGGGGAGTAAACAAATTGAAATGCGATTTATGGGGCTTCGGTAGTGTATCAACAGTTCCAGCATTTAATACATTTTGGCTTTTAAGCAGATTACGTGCTACATCTGCGATACGCGACCCTAAAAGTAATGCAGGTACCGCGGCCGGTCGGCTTGCCATGACTGCTCATTTATGGCATTGTGGTCGGAAAGGGATTACGGGTCTAAGCGCTTCGGATACAAAAGCGTTCCTCGCTACATCACGCTAATGACTTTTCTTGGGTACGCGCAGACCTTTATTTAAAGACAAATATTGGCAGCTACTTTTCTGTGGGTTTGTCGGAGGAGGAGGGGGGNTTTGCAAGGGGGGGAGGTGGGCCGGGAGGTGGGCAGCTCTCCTTCCCCGCCGTTCTGCTTGACCGGGTGGCTGTGGCTGGGTGCGGAGCCGGAGAGGGAGCAGTGGGGATTGACTTCTGTCCAGGCAGCACTTCTGCCGCCTCGCCGGGATCACGGTGGGAAAGGTGACCTTGTGCCAGCTTGGCCTGCTGCCCTCTATTTAAAAAAAAAAAAAAAAAAAAGAAAAGGAAAGGAAAAAAAAAAAATATTTTTTTTCCAAAAGCTTCCTTTTCCTTTTTTTTTTTTTTTTTTCTTTCTTTTTTAATGCATGTGTCTGAGCAGCTCTGCTGGCCTGGGGCTGGCCGGGAATGGCAGAGTTTGAGCATCCCCGATGAATGGTGGGCATATGTAAAACGTGTAGATAATGTGCTACTCGGCAGCACTTTGATCGAAACGGCGTTGAGCCTTTTTACAGCAAATAGTCTCGGAAATGAGAAGAGATAAAATTTTATCAAAGATAATACCAGACATATTTCACTGGGTTATGAGATTGTTTTATTGTGTACATTACTAATGCAGTATTTTTTTTTTTTACAGCTTTCTTGTGTATAATAGTCATAGTGGGATTCATACCTTTATGGGTTTTTTGTGTTTTAATTTGCTCTCGGTTTATTATGTTCCGGTTAGCATTGTATGGATTACATGCTCCGTGTGCCGGATGCCAATTTAATCTAACCCGTTCTGTGTTAAAATGGCAAAAAAATGGGAAGAGTTGCGAGCTGCTGATTTGGGATAATAAATACAACCGCAAGTGAGGGGAGAGAGACCGATTATAGCCATCTTTTATAAATGTCTTCACATCTCATTATGCAGATGAGCTCTGGCTACACGGCTCCAGTGTTTGGTTCGTCAAATAAAATGCACTTCATTTTATTTCCCGTAATGCAAATGCTCTCCGCGTGCCGGAGCGGAGTTGGGCAGAAACTTCGGCGGCGGCTCTGCCGGATGGCGGTGTGCCGGGAGCCTCGGAGCGCGGTGTGGCTGATGGAATGTTTTTGCCGTTCGAAGTTTAGGGGAGGGAAGGAAAAAAAAAAATAAATGTGGATGTGATTAAAATATTATAACCTTATGATATTCTGAAGTGCATAAATTTTACATATCAGCTACAGAGGGAGTTTAGACATCCATTAAATGATATGACAGCTTGACTTATCTAAATGTGCTATCATTTAACAATGTGTCAAAATTCTTCTTTATATAGACGACAGCAGTAAATAAGCTATCAGTCCTCTTGGCTGAAGCTTAATTCCTGGAGCCTGGACTGGTAAACTTAACTGCGCCGCTGTGGAGCAGCCCGCGGGCAGGATAACCTCGGGGGGAGGCTGAGGTGCTTTTGGGGCTGGGGGGGACTTCACCTCTGCGAATCCCCCGGCTCCCCTGTGGTTTTTAGGGCTCTTATGGAGAGACCAGTGGGATCTTCCAGTTTCCTCCAGCATCCATCGCTCTCGGTTCCCAGCCCTGCTCTGCGGAGGTGGAGGTGGTGCCCATGGGAATAGGGGGGAGCCCAAGGGGCGCACTGGGTGCCCCCAGCTCCGGGGGATTTCATCGTTCCAAGCTGAAATCTCAGGGTCCGTGCAAGTGCAGCCCATGGTCGGGGCTGGCTGAGGAGCGCCGTGGGGCTGTGAACGTGGTTTGTGCTGTCCAGTGGCCCCAGCTGCTCCTTGTGCGTCAGGGCGTGGGCTGCAGAGGTCTCCTGTTTGGGCAATTAATAGGAATTCAGGAGCAGCGGCACTAACGAAGGCTGGTTCTCTGCAGATGTCTGTCTCGGGATTGGGTTATCTGGGGTCTGATGGTTGTGTGCTCCTCTTGGGATGTTCCCAGTGACCAGGGTGCTCATGATGGTACTCTTCACGTGGATTCTTCGCTGTCTTCTGGTGTGACTGTGCTGTGTAGCCTGTCTCTTGGTGAGGACATGAGTGACATTTTTCCTTCACCCAGGCGTCCTGTTTCCTCAGAGATCTAGGGCTATGGCAGCTAGAAATGCTTGTCCTTCCATGTGCCACCAAGAACATTCAGCTGAACTGACCACCAAAGCGTAGCTGATGCTCCTGCGTGGCCCGTTAAAACCTCGTTGACTGGAGGACTCCTGTGTCTCTGGATGTGACCATCATTGACTACTTTGCGGTGTCCCCTTTCTCCACACATCCACCACAGATCTGTGCTAGGGACAGGTTGAGGTGCAGCATCCATCCTGCATCCCACTCTTCCATCCAACTCCGTCATTAGAAGCAAATACTTGATATTTCTAATTTATGTGTGAAGGGGAGAACGAGATGGGCCGTGTTCCTGGTTCCACCTGCTGTTGGGTCTCAGCTTTGTGCATTGGCAGAAAGTCGGACCGTGAAGTTCCTGAAGTGAAATGTGTCTTTTTTTTTTTTTTTCTCTGTGGCTGAATAATTGAGATGCTGCCAGACAAGAGAGCTGCAGAAAATGAGAGTTTATCTTTAGCTCCGCAGCTCTCACTTTAGAAACTGGTGACCCCAATTCCAGCCTGAAGAGTGACTTCTTCCCTAATTAATAAATCCATTAATTAATTGTGTGCGTGCTGCAGCCCATTAGAGATGTACGCGCTGGCCTCCTGATCCAGTTTAGTGGATTGTCTCGGTGGCCTTGGAAGGGGAGGTGGGGGGGGGAAAGGAATTGTGACCAAGTGGCGAATAGGGGACAGGGATGGAGATATAATTTGATTTTTGTGGGACCGGAGGGAAGGGTGTCATCGGCCCTGCCACCTCCTGGTGGGTTATCCAGCTTGGAGGTGGGCCTGGAGACAGCGAGCAGAGCGCTTGAGGTTGCTGTGCTCACCAAAAAGGGGGAGAGCACGGAAGGGGGGTTCATGGGGTGGAGGCAGCTGCCTGCTGCCCCCAGCTCAGGCCAGCCCGGGCGGCGGAGGAGCCTCTGGCATCAATGCCCTGCGTGGCTCGATGGCAAGAGGGGAGCCGTGTCGTTGGGGTCCCCGGGCTGCGTCGTCATCTCCTGCCGCCTCGCGGGCGGCGAGTTTGGCAGGGCTCAGCGGGGCTTTTTGTGCTGCAGGTGGAGCTGAATGTTAAAACGTTTGGTGATCCGTATTATTATTTATGACCAGATTAAGCAAACAGTACGCTCCCAGCCTGCGAGTCCTTTAGGAGGTACTTGCTTAACTAGATAACCTCAGCGGAGCATGCAGAACTCGCTATTCATCTCCCTCCATATGTTGGCACCGGAGCTGCTCCCTTCAGTTAATTTTTCTTGCTGTCTGCAGAGACTTCAAATAAAAATGCAGGCATAATTGTTGTGTGCGCCGGTCCCATAGCTACTGTTTTCTCTGCTGAATGGAAAGTTAACTGTTGGCAGAAGCGGCACCATCTTTAAATGCAGAAGGCTTTGCTTGCCGGTGGATTTGGGGGCTGAAGTGGCCTGTCTCCTCCCCCATTTCCCCCATTTTTGCTGGTTGGGGAAAAGCAGTGTATTTGGGTTCCCGGGGGTGGCTGAGCGTCCCGTGGGACGGCGGCGACGCTGCTGCCTTCCTCCCTTTGGCGCCGGCTCAATCACGGTGCTGGACGTGCCCAGCTGCGGGAATTCCCACGTCTTGAATTTCAGGGAATTGTCCCGGGAGCTGCCGGCACAACATGCCAAATTGAAAACGCGGGGCCATTGTTTGCAGGGAGGGCGATGGCGAGCTGCAGCGTCCTGCTCCTTGGAATTAAATTAATTTAGGGTGCAAAAGTGACGGTGTGTGCTTCCCCCCTTGCCAGACCTTGAGCTAGAAACCACGCCGCAGCTCGCTCGCTGTGTTAACGGTGTAGCAGATTCCCTCTCGGATTGGAAAAGGCACGTTAGAGGCATCCATTGCCCCCCCCAAAAAAAAGCCTGGGTGAAGTTTCGCAGAACACTTTGTACCATCCTGCTCCTATTACCGAAAGATGTAATTCCCCAACTTGGGAGATAATAAGCAGGTATTGACTTCTGCTGGGGTCATTATCAAGATTTATTCAGTCAATATGGCTTCTTGGGTCAATAAATCTTGAGGTTGATAAAGGAGGAATATATACTTGCAGACTTTATTAAAAAGTTTTCCCCGTTTGTAACACTTTCTCATGCGTGTTGCATTAGGATCTATGACTGAGTTTTCTTTAATTACCTTTTTTTTTTTGTGTGTGTGGTGCATGCGTTCCTGCAGCTTTTGGTGTCTCTGGCCAAGACAGCAAAACCTGGGAAGCAGGATTTGGCCCCGTGCTGGGTCTGGCTTCCTTGAGGTTGCTGCCTTGCTAAGATCTCCCTCTCCTGGCTTGGCTGTGGCAATGGGATGGGGGGGATTGGGGGGGGAATGGGGTCTGTGGGTGCCTCACCCCATCATCTTGGGGCTCGGTGGGTGGGGAGGATGGGGCTGAGCGTGGGATGTTGGGTTTTTCTGTGGGAGGGTTAAAACTCAGGATTCCTGTTCCCAGCCTGCTGTAAAATAACGGGGTCGGGTCCCCTTCCCCATGGCAGAGTGACGCATCTCTGTGATTCGGGATGAAGTGAAACAGCTACAGTGCTCTGGGTTGGGCTCCGTCCCAGCACCCGCTTGCTGCCCTGGGCCATGGCTTTGTGCCTCAGTTTCCCCACTCCTGGGGCACAAGGGATGGAGCACTCTTCCAAACCACCATCTCACCCCAAAAGGGGGCCTGGCACCGTCGTGGCGGTTGTGCCCGTGCCTCGGGTGTGCGGCTGTGCGCTTGTCCATCGTCTCCCGCAGCGAAGGGCCCTCGGAAGGGTTGCGTGTGCCGTTTCGGTTGCCCACGCAGAGGATCTCGGGGAGGGGAGGGCATCTCCGCCAAGAGGTCCAGGCTCTATCAGTGCGGCGCAGAAGTAGCTCTCGAAGCCAGCAAGCCGCCAGCCACGGGGGGTCATCAGCAAAATCTAACCGAAAGGCTTAGATATAAGCCTGGAAAGCTGAAGTGCTCGTTATTTACCGCAGTGCTCGTTAACGAGCAGGGACGCAGCAGCAGCCGCCCCTTCCCAGCCGGCCCCGGCCAGTGCTGGCAGATCCCGCCTCGCTTTTGGGGTGGTGGGGAGCCCCGGAGAAGGGGGGCAATAACTTCTCCCCCCACGCTCGCAGGCGGGAACCCCGTCGGAAGAGCAGCGTGCGATGATGGGCTCCTTCAACTTCATCTGTCTATTTAATATGATTTATTTTGGCCGCGTCTGCCGAGGAGCTGCTTTGCAGTATTCCCACCGTTGGTGGTTTTTTCCTTTTTAAGTTGAGCTTCCCGATTTCACGCAGCTGAACGCGCTGACACCTCCTTCCAAAATGGTTTCGGTGCTTTTTGTTTTTAATACGGCCTCGCTGTGCAATTATTTTTTTTGACTACTTTGGTGTAGCACTTAATGATTTCCCCAAAGCTGCAACAGGACCCCAGAGTATTGATTTAGCTGCAGTTTAAGCGACTCGCCACTAACGCGTGGCCGTTTTAATATTAATTGCTTGGCGGGCGCGTGCTAGCTAGTTCTTCTGCAACACGGATTTCTAAAAAAGTAAATAACCAATTTGAACCCCATGTAAATATTCCTCTGGTGGGAGCTGCGCCGTGCGTCAGCCGCTCCGAGCACGCTGCCGTTGCCTTTGGTAACGCTCCTGTGGTTTTACACCGGAGTCAGGACCTCGGGCATCCTTTGTTTTCTTCCGTCGGGATAACATAATAAAGTATTACCTGGTGCTGGCAGCGGCTCTTGTAATGTGCGGTGTAAGCACAGCCGCTCGTCGGCGCCGAAGCCGGTGTGTTATTGCTTAGCCTGGCTGCAGAGGACATTTATTCTTTATTAATCACGCCGATGGGGAGAGCTGCCTTCGTCTGCGGCTCTGGGAGAGGTTTGCAAACATTGCTTCATCCCCAGGAGCTGGGTAATTATTACCCCTCTCGTTCCCCGCTTTCTCGGCCGAGGGGGTTCTGGTGGGGTCCGGCAGTGCAGCCGGGGAGCGGTGAGCTCCCCCCCCACTCCATGGGGATGTGGTTTGGGGAGCGGTGTTGCCAAAACCGCCCCCCGTGATGCCCACATGCAACGCAGCAGCGTGCGGCGGTCGGGAGGGGGTGATGGGGAGGATGGTACCCTCCAGGAGGGAAGGCTTTTGGGGACCGCTGGCTGTCCTCCCCAGGATGGCGGCTCGCCACCCGCCCTGGCGGGGCAGAGCATCACGCTGAGTCCCACGAGGTCCCCTCAGCAGCACCTTTGGGCCCTGAATTCATCACCCGAGTTGCCGGTGGAGGCTCTTCCATGGGGGCTCTCCTCCGGTGAGCGTTTGCTGATGCCACATTTGTTGTGCCGGAGCGGGATGCCCTGGCCGTACCGCTCCGGTTCCCTTCCTCCGGCACCGGTGATGGGCTGTGCTCTGTTGGTCCCAACCAACTGCCCCAAAGCCCACCCCTGGCAGAGGCGAGGGCTGGTGGCACCCAGCGTGGGGCACAGCTCCGCCACGTGTCCCGGCATCCAGGACAGCAGCGGCCATCCAGGGCCAGCAGCTTCTCCCGCTCCATTCTCCGCTCGGCACGCCGCGGAGGTAGCGCCGTCTCCTGCCACTGCACTTTTCTTTCAAATAAAAGCAGCTAATTAACATTATTCTTTAATTATTGCCTTTATCAACAAGGGGTCTGGTTTATACCAGCAGGATAGTCGCTTTCCCTTCCACTACCCAAGCGAATGCTTCAATTCCTGTTGCTTTTGAAATGAATTTGATGTCATCTGCCCATTGTCACTTAATGGGGACACTTGGGTAATGATTGCGCGCTCCAGCCCTGTTAGCAGCACTGCGAGCGTGTAATTTAGCCCCTTAGGCAACGGTACTTTTGAAATCTCTGGATAGTTTTGAACTCTCTGTTCTTAATTAAATATGCAATTTTTCACGGTAACCAGGTTAATTCTTTTGTGTTGTGTTGTAATACTGTTAGGAATTTTCATAGTTCTTATTAAACATTATTCAGGCATTGTGAATTCCATAATTAAAAAAAATGAAAAGAACAAAGCTTGATTCACTTCTTTCTTTTCCCTGGTTAATTTATCAAATGAATTTTGCAAATTTTTCTTTTTCTCCCCAGACGGCGTGCCAAGTGTTTTAAAGGGGAAGGATTTAATTGCTCTGTAGGGATTGGTTGGTTATGAAGGATTTGGCTGTTTGATTAGTAAACCCTATTGGGAATGGTTTAATGCTCCGTGATCTTAAAAATTGTCTGATTGTTAGGCTCTCCAAGGATGTTTTCTCTTTTCCTTATGTATGGCAACAGCTTCTCACAAGTGTGATTATTAGATAGCGAGGAGGGAGCGGAGGGGTGGCTGGCCGGTGCCGGGTGAGCCTGCCTGCCCCGGCAGCGCCGAGGGAGCCGCCGCGGCCGCCGGAGCGGCGATGGTGATGATGGTGATGGGGAGACAAACCAGCGGCTGTTTGCGTGTATCCCTGCAGATCGCGGGAACGGATCGCCGGCTGTGCCGGGATGGGGCCGCTCCTGGGCTGGATCCTGGGCTCGGTTTCTCTTCCAAGACTCGTTCCCCGATATCTACTTTGTAATACGATGAAATTACACAGAAGATTTGGTTTACCAAGAGGCAAAACGCTGCTGCGTTCTCCGGGTCTGAATCGCTCTGGTATCCCACCGGGCAGCGTCCCCGTAAGGATTCTGGAAGGGTACGGGGGGATCTGGCCGGGGGTACCACGCTGCCCTGGGGCCGGGTGGGCACCAGGAGGGATGTGGAGCTGCAGCCTGGTAGGGGTTTAATCCGGGTACCCCATAGCCGGGGGGGCTCATAGAGCCCCAGTCTAGGAGTTATGTGAGCGATTAACCTGCTCTGACTGCGGAGCCTGGAGATGTCCAGCCCGGAGGCTTTAAAAAAGGGGAAAAACAACACAAAAGTGCTCTGTTTGTGTGGTTTTTTTGCTGGTGGGAACGGTACCCTGTGCCCAGTCGCTGATGCTTTGTTATTTCTCCCATCCCCGCGTAAGAGGAGGCTGTGCCCTGCCACCCCCAGCCCCGACGCCTTCAACTCCGATTTGGATCCAAAATCGATGGAGGTGACGTGGGTGTGCTGACGTCGGGGACGAGCTGCGACTCCCGCCGCTGCGGCGTGCCGGGCAGAGCGCGGCTCTCCAAAATCCCGGCTGGGGAGGAGCCGGGGCTTCGCTTCCAGGGCGGCTGGGGAGCATCCCTGCGGGCGCTGCCAACAGCGCGCTCGGTTGTTTTTAAAGTGCTTTTGGACTTAATATGGGGGGGGAAATAAGTCAATATTGTGTTTCTAGCCATACCGTGCCAGCTGGAGTCCCGCGGGATTCCCTGAGGTTGTGGGGTGAAGGACGGTGATGAGCTCGTGATTACGCAACCGAAAAGCTCCGGTATGGCACCAGCACCCAGCGGGTTTTTCGGGGTGGGGAGGAGGGGGCAGGAGGGGTTTTTTCCTCCCCCCTGACACGTGGAGCATCCCCGGGGGGGTGCCGCTCGCTGGGAGATGGCGGCCCAGCCGGCATCGATTGCAGCCGGTCTGAGGGGGCTCCCCAGGGGTTATTTGGGCTTTAAGGAGAGGTCGGAGAGTCATTAAACTTATAAATATATTATGATTTAAGAGAAGAGCTGTCGTTATCTTCGAGCTTGGTTTATGTGGCGCCAATCTTTCTCCGATCCGGTTCAAGCCTTTACGCGGGGTGGATGAACCAGGCTGCGCGCGCGCCCACGCACCTTTGGGGCAGAAAAATGTCCAATAGTGTAGGGCAGGGGTCCTTTGCCCCGAAAAGCATCAAAACCCGCACTGAAAACTGCTACTTTTTTTACGCCCCGGCCTCGGAACTCCCAGAAAGAGGTTGATTTGAGGTTTTTGGGGAGCCAAGCGATGCTGCTGTGGCTCAGCCGGCAGCGATCCCGGCTCGCTCCGGGTGCCGGCAGCGGCGCAGGGTGGGAGCCCGTGATGAGGCTGGGGCTTCTCTGCGTCCTGGGTGCTTCTGGGTGAACAGGGGTTTGTTTTTTGGGAGGTGCAAGTCAGCGGTGTGCAGGTGCTTGGACTCGGCGCTGGCGCCCCGGCAGAGCTGAGCCTGGTGCGTGCCGGCTGGGTGTCCCCTGGGCACGGTGTCACCCTGGGGAAACGCCACCAACCCATAAAGCAAGACCCAAGAGACAACCCGCGGGGTAACATCCAGCAGTGGCATCATCCCATTGCGGCGTTCTCCATCGCCGTGTTGAGCGGCGTGGGCAAGGAGCGCAAGCGGGGCTTAAAAATAATGATTAAAATATTAAAAAAAAAAAAAAATCCCAGTTGCTCTCCCAGTTTCCCTGGTCCTCCGTGGCTCTTTGCAGCAGACGTGGCGATGCCGGGCTACAGCTAAAGCAGGGATGCGGAACTGTTTGGTTTTCGGCTCTCACCTCCACGAATTTTGCTTAACGGCGGCGATTCAAGGCCAGAGCGGGGCCCGGCCGTGCCCGCACCTCTGCAGGACTCCGTTGCGCCGCCGGTGTGGGGCTGCTCCCTACGGTGCCGTGCTGAATCCAGAAAGTCATTTTAAAACCAGAAAAAAAAAAAAAAGAAAAAAAGGAGTAGACATTTGCAAGGCGAAGCCGGTAATGTATTCCCAGGCATGACACGGAGTGGCAGCGTGTCGTGAACCGCGTCCCCGGGGACCCCCGGGTCTGTGATATTGGCTTTAACCCCCACCGGCTCCGGTCGGGGCGTAAATTCATCAGGCTTACGGGTATTGCTCTTGGACTACTGAATAATTTACAGTTGCCGAGCCCAGCCAGGTTCAGGTCATTGGGGTTCATGGGTTAATAACAGGTTTGGTTTTTGTTGTCAGCAGCTGCCTTGATAACATATGAAAGAATCCTATTCTGTTGATTAGATTTTGAAATGGATCAATTTTTAATCAGCAGAACATCTGACTCACTCAATAAGAGTAGTGTGGTGGAGACAGGACGAGGGGCTCGTTATTTACAGGATTGTTTGTTTTTACTAATACGCAAATCCTTGCCGGGACTGGAGCCTGCCCCCCCCCACCTTCCCTCGCCCCGGCTCCCCCAAAATAAACCGTCGGGATTATCTGCGGCCTCGCGCCAGGTATTCGATTCATCTACTGATTCGGTAGGAAATCCATGATGCTGTTTAAGAGATCCGAGGGCACGCTAGAGCTTTGATTTAGCTATCTGTTGTTATCGATGAAAAAACACCTACTTACCAATCGCCAAATCTTATATATAAAAGCACCTTTTGGGGGGGGGGACACGACTTGGCTCACCCCTTCCTGAACATCCCCACAGGGACGTCCCCTCCCCGAGGGCCACCAAGAGGCACCTTCAAGATGAGCTTGTGGGTGCTGGGAGAGCCGGGGACAAACCTCGGCAGGATGCAGAAAGGTCCCGGCCAAATTCCTGGATGCGAGCAAAGCTTCAGGGGGATTAACTTTGATTTCATCGTTAATACTGGAAGAGCTGGATTCCCATTAAAAGTTCAACACTGGGTGGGGACCTGGGCAGTTGCTTCTTTTTTTCCCCCCACAATTGATTTTGATTACTTGGGGCACAAAAAGCATCCCAAACTTGACATATGGCGTTGCACCTTGAGAACCACACGCGTTTCATTTTGCAGAGATACACATAAAATACACTTTTTTTTCCTGAAGTAGAATCCTCTGGGTCAAAATTTTGGCTTGAAGGAAGCGTTAAACACCACTATAACAGGACTCCCTGAAAATTAAACTCTCTAATACTGCGTATTGTACAGTACTGGAGTACTGCATCCAGCTCTGGAGTCCCCAACATCAGAAGGACATGGACCTGCTGGAGCGTGTCCAGAGCAGAGCCACGAGGATGATCCGAGGGCTGGAGCACCTCTCCTCTGAGGAGAGGCTGAAGGAGTTGGGGCTGTTCAGCCTGGAGAAGAGAAGGCTCCGGGGAGATCTTCTTGCGGCCTTCCAGTCCCTAAAGGGGCTACAGGAGAGCTGGGGAAGGACTTTTTACTGGGGCATGGAGTGATAGGACGAGGGGGAATGGCTTCAAACTGGAAGAGGGCAGCTTTAGATTGAACATTAGGAAGAAGTTTTTCCCTTTGAGGGTGGTTAGGCACTGTCCCAGGTTGCCCCGAGAGGTTGTTGAGGCCCCATCCCTGGAGGTGTTCAAGGCCAGGCTGGAGGTGGCCTTGGGCAGCCTGGGCTGGTGGGAGGTGTCCCTGCCTATGGCAGGGGGGTTGGAACTCGATGATCTTCAAGGTCCTTTCCAACCTCAACCATTCTATGATTCTATGAATAACAGAAAAGATAAGTCTCATCAGTACAACTTTGTGCAAAGAGTGTCACTGGAGTACGGATGGCGCTGCGGTGGCCGATCGGGTGCTGGGGATGGTCTGTTGGCAGATATTGATATAGATGAAGAACTCGGTCATGACGGTAATTTGCGTGGTTTTGCCTTGGGTGCTTTGGGGTTTTACTTTTAAAACTTGTGCCTTCTGGCAGTCTCCTTAGCCCAAATAAATATTTTCCCTCTTGCTATGGATCAGTTAAGCTCACGGCTGTGTGGGGCTGTGCTCCCGGCAGGTTTTTTTCTCCATTTTTTTTTTTCTTGAAAGAGTTGCCTCTTATTTAAAACGACGCGTTTGTCTGAATTTATATATAGAGATGTTGCTTATTATGAATTTATATATATAAATATATAGTTTTTTTTGTTGTTTTGATGAGGTAGTGGTTTAAACACCAGGTAAAAGTGTGCTGAAGCCTCTGGCCGGTGATGGGGATGAGCTCCCTGGTCCCGCTGGGTGCCGTAGCCTGTTCCAGCCCGTCCCCCGTCTTTGCTGACCTTCACCGACAACCGGCCACGCTCCGAGGTCTCCTTCGGGGCTTCGCAGTGCCCGGCGTTATTACAGTACCATAAGCCCAAGATCTTTTTTCTATAAGCTGGAAATAACGCTGCAGGTAATAGGTGTTTGCTGATAGCCACAGCAACGGCTGGTGGGCTCTGGCGCCCGTCAGCGGGCGCAGGCGATAAATTGGGTTTTGCTACAAACATTAGCAACAGCAGAAGGTTAAATATGCATATTGTATCATCCCTGGCGGTTTTATTTTCGGGAGAGCAACGGGTGTCACAAGTTCACGACTTCAAAATGAAGTTTATTTTAGTGATGGAAAACGCGGTCCTCTGTTGAGCGTCTGCTGGTTATTTTCTGAGGCGAGTTGAAAGAAAACCAGTTTTGCAAAGAGCAGAGGGGCAGCTGACCTGGTTTTTATTTAATAACGGGTGCTTAGAAAGCATCGATGGAGTTGATCGGTCTTCAGCGTCCGGTGTTGGGCCGTGGCGAGCTGCCCAGGCTTTGTGCTTGAGAAGGGCAGCAGCTCCTCTGGTAACTTATTAACTCTCAAAATTGCCCTTGTGTTTAGCAACTGAGTAAATGAACGGCCGATGGGTCCCTGGGTTTTAGCGTCATTGATCCGGACAGGATTGACCCAAAACTGCGCCGGGGCCAGTTCTGCTGCACCCGCGGTGGGAGCGGGTGAGCCGGGGTCCCTCTGCAAAACGTGAGCGAATCGCACTTGCAAGGGCTGAAAATGGGGTTTTGCCGCTTCGTTTGCGATTTAGGGGCATGCAGGGGGGTTTGCTCCTTTGCAGTTGGGCAAAACGTGAGCGAATCGCACTCGCAAGGGCTGAAAATGGGGTTTTGCTGCTTCATTTGCGATTTAAGGGGGTGCGAGGGGGTTTGCTCCTTTGCAGATGGCCATTCATTTTCGGGTCTCTGGATTGGTATTCATGACATTCCCGAGGCTGGTGGGTACAATGTCATGTGTTGCTCCAAGGCTGCCCTGATTTCACCTGGAGTTACCGAGGCCAGCACACAGTCCTGTCCTCCTTCCTCCCTCATTTTTAAGCCTTTTGTCAAAGTATGAAGCTCCTACAACTTTGGGCACCGCAGGGTTTTTTGGCTTTGTTAAGGGTTAGCCACAGGGGACATGCAGATTGCTTTTTGGCAAAAGTCCTCTCCTCCTTACCCATTCCTTGTTGTGTTATTGAAGAACCTCCCTTCCTACCAGGATGTACGACCTGAGCCTGGAAGGGTTCCTGTATATTTATTTGGGTTTTTTTTTTTTTTTAGGCTAATAATTAAACACGAACCAGCATCAATTTAAATAAAGAGCAGATGGAGCATCCTGTGTCTTAGCGTGGTCCTGGCTCCGACAGCGCCAGCGAGTCCCGGAGCTCGGGGTCAGGATGTGCCCCCCCGAGGACGGCGTTATTGGGCGGGCAGCGGGCAGCGGCCCCGTGGGACGCCGCTCGGCGGCCGCGCCGGCTCTGCCGCTCCAAGTGACAAGGACACGTCGTTAGGTAGAGGTGAGCCGAGGCGCTTTTCCCGCCCTCCTTTCCCGTCTCGCGGCCGGATCCCGGCGAGCTGCTTCGAAAAGCACTTTTGGGCCCCCGATGGGTCGTAACTCCTTCCCGCGGTCTGAGTCGGCAAAAATCCGGCACGCCGCGGCTGCCGGGGGCTCGGCCGGGTGCCGGGGGGGGCTCTGCCTCCATCCCTCCTCTGCGAGCGATCCGAGGAGCTGCGGCTTTTACGGTTATAACCAGTGTGAGGTGTGGGGATTTTTTTTTTTGGTGACAAATACTTTATAATGCATAATCCCACTCTGCTACTTGAAAAAGCTATAAAAGAAAATAGCGCAGGCGCAGGGTGCTGAGCTCGCCCGACGCTGATTGCTGCCTCCTTACCATCGCCGAGGCAGAGCCGCTCCGATGCGTTCGGGGCGGCAGACGCCGTCGCAGAGGGTCGGGATCAATCACCACCAAAATCCGCGTTTTTCCCCACTTTGTCTCTAACTGGCATCGCCATCTAGCAACCCTGTTGTTTACCTCCCACGCTGATTTCTCATTGAAATGCCCTATTTTTATTTTTTTCGTAAGCAGCTACAATTGATAATTTAGCTCTGGATAAAGCCACCTTAGAGCTTTTTATTTCTCAGAGGCCAAACATTGATGTTGTGTGAAATGGGAGCTTTGAGGAGGCTTTGTATGGAACTTAGCTTCCTGAAAAATTTATTTACTGCGACTGTGATCTGCAGGAGCGAATTGATGTTTATCTATAGTAGTTCTTGCCAGGAAAAAAAAAAAAAAATAAAAAAAATTGCATAACTGCACTTTCTTGGGAAGCCTTGAAAGGCCTTTTAAATAAGTGTCTAATAGTAGGCTCTCAATAGCAAACAGCCAGCTTGATAGACAGTATACAGTATATTATTAACTATAAGCAGGCTTAATCTTTTTCTCATGTTTTAGAGAACGCTTTATAACCTTGTGGCCAAAGAATTCATGATCGCCGGGTATTTGAAGCTAAGCAAAATTATACCGGCCGTTACCGCTGGGAGATCGATACTGCCGGGAAGCGCGCGGGGCCGTGAGCTCCTGCCTGCCCCGGCGAGCTCCTGCTCGCAGCCCGTGTCCCGGCGTTGGCCGCCTCCAGGCGGTCCTGGCCGCGGAGCTGAGATTTAGGCGACGTGCGATCCCCGGAGAAGGATGCTTGGGGTGGGGGTGAAGGTGGGGTATTTATTTTTTTGCAGTCGGCATGGGGGAGCTGGGGTTCCCGGTGTCGTGCGCGGGTTCCAGCTCGGCGATGCAACCGCATCGAGCGGGCAGGATTTGGCCCTGGTGGGATGGAGCCGGCTCTCCTGCCTCTCTCCTCTGGTGGACGTGGCGAAAAAGAACGACGGCGGAATTTTCCAGCCGGCAGCGTTTGCCCCAAGATGAGGGCGCTGGAGTCCCCGGTGAGCCTCCGACCACCGTCTTCGCGTGTGGTTGAGGGCCTTTTCTTTCACCGGGACCATCTCAGCCGCGCGCTTTAGTGCCCTCATTTGCAGTTGTGTTTTTCTGCTTTTCCTGCCCGCGCTGTATTGGATCCTGGGAGCTCTGGCCAGGAGTCAGGGAATCGATAGATGGTTAAGGTGATAAGTGGCTTTGCTAAAAACCAATTTTGCAAGAGGAGTTTGCAAAGAGGTTAGCGGAGAAGATCTGCATCCGTGCCCCAAATGGCTCGCTCCGGCCAGGAGCTCGCCTCCGACCTGAATTAACCCGGGAAGCATCCTCGGCGCAGGTCGCCGCTGCTCTTCTGCCTCTGTAAATCCATGTGGATCCCGTGGGAGGGTGAGCCCGAGGAATAAGTCTCCTTCCTCTGGAGAGAGCGTTTGAGAAAAATCAGAGGAGTGAATGTGCCTGAAGGCGATATAAAATTAAACAAGCAGAATTTGCTCAGCTGATAACTTCTAGCCGGTCTCCGAGCCGGCGGCTCTGCCGGCATTACGGTGGCAGTATTTACATAGGGATGAAGCGTTCCCGCACGGCTCCTCCAGTGTGGCCAGGTCTAAGCAGGCTTTTCTCTAATCTCCACCGCGGTTGGCTGCTGCTTCCAACTCTATTTTCCCTTGAACAAATACAATTCGTTGCACCCACCGTTGAGAAGATCCCATAGCGTGTTTACGGTGTGCTTACCTTTTTTTGGCGTAGCTTGGTGGTGGCGGTGGGACGATGCTGTGCAGGGGCACCGTGCTGCCTGCTGGCACCAAGCACGAGTGCCACCAGGTCTCGTGTCACCACGTGGCCTCCAACCACGTGTTGCTGCAAGAGATGGATTTGGGAGGAACGGGCAGAAACAGGGATCAGCACATCTCAGGGGTGTTTCCCCAAAGCAGGTTTGACCACCAACAGCGACTATGTGGTCTTTTCAGAGGAGACGACGCTGATGGCACCTAAGATCTTCCTTTCAAATGAAATTTTGCAGTTAATTTCTGTCCGTTCCAAGCGCAAAAGTGCTCCGAGCATGTGATGAGTCCCTTAAGACACAATCCAATTTGCTGCCATCCCCTTTGCTATATCTGAGGGGTCCCAGCTCCCTCCTGGGGCTTTGCTGACCTGGTCCTGGTTTCATAGGAGGCTCCTTGTCTTTGCGGAAGTCCCTGAGCCCTGCTTGCTCCTCAGGGCTGCACGGTTGGGGGGTTTTGGTGGCGCCCCGTGGAAGAAGTTGGCTTGGGCTGCAGTTCATTGGGCTTGTGATTTATTCGAGGGCGTTGTAACGTTTCTCTGGTTCATCCCATCCCTCCCGTATCCTCGCCCAGGCTGCGAGGTGATGAAGGTGTGGGCTGTCCCACCTACGCGTTTTATTTTCCGTGGGCAGAGAGGTGGGTTGTTTTGAGGCTTTCTGGCATTTCTCAGGCTTCACTTATCTTTCCTCACCTGCAAGGCCGGGGAGATCCCCCAAACTCCTGCCTCAAAGCCGGGGCACCGGGGCTGACGGCGGGATGAGCTGGCAGCAGCATCCCCATCCCCTTGGGCAGGGATTCTTTATTTTCCCCGTTTTCCCGTTTATCAAGTGAGATTTCCCTTTGGTTGGTGACCCCAGAAGGAGCATCATGCCCCAGAANAGATTTCCCTTTGGTTGGTGACCCCAGAAGGAGCATCGTGGGATGCTCATGCGTTGCTGTTGGGCTTTGCTTTCGTGCCGTTATTTATTATTGCGTCGCTTCGCTAACGCATCCACAGTTCGAATGCTGTGGCTGAAACCACCTTATTTCATTTTTTTTTAATCCTAGCGGGGAGGCTGTTTCTGGATGCTGATTGATGGAAATATCTTATCTCCTCTAGTCAAAGTGTCTCCGCTTTGCGTGGTAATGAAATAGTTTGACACTTTGACACGAGTGTCAAACACTTTTCCGACGAAGCAAACAGTGGAGACTTTGATCTAGGTGCAAACTGGTTTCCTTACAACAAACAGACCCCCATTTCATCCAGGAAAGAAGATAAGGGGTTTCGATCAGTGCTAACTAGCAGCTGCTCTTCATGATTTTAAAAATAAAAATAAGGAAAAAACATAATAAGGGAATAGTTAAGGTATTATGTCATGTTATAAACTGGCCCCAGTGCTGTGGAGTGAAATAAGGTAGGCGTATTACCAACAGTATGAACGATAAACATGAGAGGATCCTCCTAAAATAAAACAACAGAAATATTCTCTTTTGGGAGATGTTCAGCTTTGTTTTTCCCAGTATTTCAAGCGAGAACATCTTCAGAAATGCCTCTTTCTGGAGAAAATGCATCTTGTTTTTCGTAAAAGCGCTATTTTCCGTGAAAAAGAACCACTTCTACTATTAGCTTTCTTTTTAGTCTCCCCCACTCCACTTTTCTCCCGGCCGAGCCTGGAGATATTTTAAGTGCTGGTGGGAGGGTTGGAGGGAGGAATCCTGAACGTACCCCCAAGCTGACAAAATTCTGCTCGATCATGAGATTTTCCTTTTCAGTAGACAATTTTGAGTAGAAATGGGTAAAATTCTTCCCTGCTGTGACGACGTTGGCGTTAGGCTGTACTGTGCCTGGATTTGGCCCGAGTGTGTCTAATTAAATGCAGCATCACCTTTTTTTTTTTTTTTTTTCCTATTTTGAGTGTCGGGTTTGTGCACAAACGCCCTATGAGCGGCTGAAGAGAATTTACGTGACGTATGGAAATCGTGAGGTTACAGCAAATCCTGAGGTTTCACGTGAAGGTTTTCTCTTCGCTCTACGGACGCGAGCGGCGTCAGCCCCGCTGCTGCCTTCCGTCTTCTCACTTTGGGAGTTTTGCTTTTAACCGTTTTCTTAGAAATCTTTTCCCTTTGAACATCTTAGACTGGATGACCATTGTAGCTCCCTTCCAACTGAACTAGCCCATATCCTAGCCTGTATCCTAGTCTGTGTCCTATCGTGATGCCCAATGGGTTTGCGCTATCCTATATCCTATCGTGATACCCAGCACTGGGTTTGTCCCCTGCCCTCGAGATGCCTTTGCCCAGAGCCATGGGGTGAGGACACAGAGGTGGTTACACATGGGCAGAAGCGCTTAATTTAGTACCTCCTTAATTAGCGCAGCAATTCGTGCTCCTGGCCCTCGTCCCTGCCCTCTCCACGCTTGGGGCTGGAGCGCGGTGAAATCCTCCCCGGGAGATGCCGTATTCGGAAATGACAGGGGATTTGGGGGCTTAATTTTAGCCAGAACATGTGGCTCGTTTTTAGATGCTTCTCAAGTCAAGTCGCGGTGGCTTTGTTAGATTTGACGAAAGGGAAAAAAAAAAAAAAGAAATCCCCAAAAAACTAGAGAGGCGACACGGTTTAGACGGTATCTCGCCACAGACGGAGTTATGGAATTTAATACAAGGAAGCTTTTGCGAGTTGCCCGGTCTGCGTCGGAGCGCGCAGAGCCTGCGTTTGAGATTAAAACTCACATTTCATTTTTATACACTGTGCTTAATCCAATAATGATTCCGTGTTACAAACGGCAATAATATCTTTCAGCATAGTTAATCAGAAGAGACTTAATGCTGTCACTATTTATTAACCTTTGTTGAAAAGCAAGAAGTTTTCTTACTAATCTGCGATTGTTGCTCTTGTCAGGCTCTATCAAGTGCAAACCAGATTTGGCATTCGTTACAGCGGGGAGGATGCTGCCGCGTTCCCTGCCGTCTGCTGCAGCCCACCCCGTGCAGGGATGTGGTCCCATACGGTGCTGGGGGGGTGGTTTGGGGGCCGGGGGGGCAGGCTGGCTGGTCCCCAGTCTCCCGTCCCCATACCTGTGGGGCCCAGACGGGTTACAGCCTCATCAGCTCCTCCCGCCCCACGGACTCTGGTGCTGGGGTAAAGAGGCAGCTTTACAGAATCCCAGACTGGTGGGGGTTGGAAGGGCCCTCTGGAGCTCCCCCAGTGCCACCCCCTGCCAGAGCAGGGGCACCTCCAGCAGTGGCACAGGACGGCGTCCAGGCGGGTTTGGAATGGCTCCAGAGGGGGAGACTCCCCCACCTCTCTGGGCAGCCTGTGCCAGGGCTCTGCCACCCGCACAGGAGAGAAGGCCCTTCCCATGTTCAGGTGG